>VWZO01006472.1:0-223861 GCA_013396975.1 Bucco capensis | reverse complement strand
GGCGCGGCGCGCCTGGCGGCAGGGCCCTGCGGAAGCGGGCGCGGGGCGATGCGGCAGTGCTCGGCGGGGCGCCGGAGCTGTAAAACGAGAAGCGGCCTAGGGAGGTGCGGAGGCGAGAGAGGAGCGAGCGAGCGAGCGAGGGAGGGCGGGCAGGCAGGCAGGCACGCACCGCGCTTTACTCTGGGACTGGAAGTAATGTTAAACATCTCGAGTATCCTTACCGCCGCCTAGCTCCGTCCTCCCTCCTACCCCCCAGCCTGCAGAGCAGCCGAGTCGAGCACTGCGTCCCTTTTCCTTTTTTTTTTTTTTTTTTTTCCCCTTCCTTAAAAAAACCCCCCACCAACCCACCCCAAAACTTCCAGTGAGTTGCCGTAGTTAGCGAAAAACTGAGCGGCAGCCTGGAGCGAATGCTCCACCCTGCCGGGCAGGAGACTTGGATTTCACTCAGGGCTGGCAGTGCACAGGATCTCCTCGGAGGCGGCTGGAAAGGAAGGGGAATAGTTTTGTCGCATAAAAACAAGCTCTGTATTACTGTGGGAGCCGAGTTGAAAGTCTCGTTCCTCAAAGGACTCCTCGGATAGAAAGGTAGTAAAAAGAGTAAAGGAACGGGGACCGAGAACACTGTACGTTTGGGACAGGGTTTTATTCCTTTCTGTTTTTCAGGATTTTTTGTAACTTGGATTCTCAAGTTCGGCCTATTTCTAGGCTGATAGATAAGTGCCACCTCCTCTTGACACGTAGGCATTGGTAAATGGATAGTATGGCTTGGATGCTGTTTAATATTTGGATGTTTACGGGTAGATTATGTCATTTGCTTGCATTATTTCCCTTGCACTAGAGTATCTCAAGGTACAGCACATACTGCAGAACTATTCAGGGTTGCAACAGTGTGGTGTTTCTTAAGCATTTAATTACATTAAACAAACATTCCTTTAATTAAAGGTGTTTGTTTAACATTCCTCATTACAGCTCTTGGAAAAACCCACACAGCAGCTATGAGCGGGGTGGGGGGGTGAGCTTCTCATTTTTACCAAATTACAACTTAAGCTTTCATGGCAAACGGGGGAGAGGTGTTGAGGCCATATGGCCGTTGTGAAAACCGGCCAAACGCAAACGGTTGGAGTGCTGGCACAGATTTCCCTAGGCAGCAGCATCACAAGTTGACAAGATTGTGGAGAGATTTTTGGACGCCGAGCCAGAAAACCTGAGGAGTAACAAGTTGTATTAGTTACACTCTGCTGCAGTTTGAGGTACTGAGGAACCAGCATGCACCAGAGCAAGGTTTTGCATGGATGAGGGGTGGCTGCAGGAGGACGTGGGTTTGTGCTGTGTGGGAAGCTTGGAGAAGTAATAGAAGCCCCTTCTTCCTGGTAGCTGGAAAGTGAAATAAGATCACAGGCTTAACAGATGCTTCAGCTCTGCTTGCACAAGTCTTTTCTTCATCAGACTCAACCACTGTTGTCACTGGCACTGGAATTTGTAGCAGTTATGTTGAGAGTGCTCATACCAACCAGTGATTTGGGTTTTAGATGCTTTCTTACTTGAATGTGTGAGGTTAGTGCCTCTTTCACAGATAGCCGTTGCTGCTTACAGTGGAGAACCCTGAAAGTTCAGGCTGGAGAAAGCCTTGGTCGTTAGTTACCTGCTGAATGGAAACAAAACAGCTGCTCAGAATTGAGATAATGAAAGTTACCTGATAAAAATGCTGGAGTCCTTTCTCTTAGTAGTTACAGCTGGGCCTCACATTCACATAGTGTGAGAAGCCCCATCTGCATTTTGCAGTTTGACCAGTGGTTCCCCAGTGGTTGAGTTTTCCTGCCCTGCCTCTTCTTGGGCATGGTAAACACCATCACCCAAAAAGTTCTGCTGCAGACGCAGTGTGTGGGCACAAATGCTGACATAATTTGCATGAAGACCATTTATATCCTCAGATTTGTGTGCTAATTTTTGTTTTGTGCATACTATGCCACTGCAAAAAAAGCTAGAGTTAATTCATTGTTACCTTTTCCCCCATATTAAAGCTGTTTCATTGGATGGAGACCTTAGCAGTTTTTTTGTTTTGTTTTGGTTTTATTTATTTATTTTTTAATGTGGTGCAACTGAAGCATTTAAGACCAAAGTCTGTAGTCTGACCTGTGTGTCACAAGTTCATGTGCTTCATTCATGTGCACCCAGCAAGTTGTTACACCAAAGTACAACTTGTTTAGCCAAGGATGCTTTCCTGGAAGGCAAATGTATCTTCATTTGAGGGTCTCAGATGGCTAAGTCACTAAGATGCCTCTTGAAGTGGAAAGTTAGGATAACTTGGAGAGGTTAGATAAAAAGGCTCGACTTTCTGCTACAAAGGTATAAATGGGGTGTCATAATTTTTCCACACTGATTGTTTAACATATCATTACCAAGTTGCCTGACAACTTTTTACAGCTGTAAAGGTGCCAGATAAAATATAACTGTGACTTTCTAGAGTAATCTTTTAAGGCTAGCAAGTTACTTTAAAAGACTGTGTAGGTTCTCTCTAGTACTTTTACTCCATAGATGGCCTGATCTAAAGTTGTTTGAGATGAGGCTTCAGTGCGAACTCTTGTTTCCTTAATTTATTCACTCATGCTTTTCCTTGTCTTTTGAGGAGTGTTCTTACCTAAAAACATCTTCACTAATTCTTAGTTAGCAGCTGAGAATCATAACTTGCTAAATATTGATACCTCTTTCTCATTTGTGGACATGGATGCTGAATCAGTGAACTGCCTGCTGAGGAGGGGGACTGAGTGACTCAGCTTGTGGCTGGGGGCTTTGGAGGATCTTACCTTTCCCTGGTTCAGATCTAGCTCAAGTATCAACTGAAACTTGTTTCTATCTGTTGGCCACAAGTCTCTAAAATTAGTTGATTTAGCCATCAGGATGTGTTTGAAGATGAGTATCTACATCACTGGAAACAGCTTCACAACTAGTGTGCCTGAAGACAGCTGATTGGAAGGGCTATGGGAGGAGGATAAATTACACTGTCAGTCCTATGTAGCCTGACTAATGGAGCTTAATTAGATTTTCTCTGGCAGTACCTGGAATTACCATAATTTTTTTTTGGATATATGATCAAGTTTATGCTTGCAATGCAAACTGCATCTTACTTATACCTGCTGTTGAGGTGGATGGTGGTCACCTAGCCTCAAATTCTCTGCTGCTTTTGCAACTTTTGTCTCAACTGAGGCACCTTCTTGGACTTTGCAGTTCCAGAGCAATCTTGATGGCTTCCTCTTGACTATGTCTAGATAAAAGTTGTAGCCTATTGACAGCACTGTAGAATTTAGACACGTTATGGATGATTTTCTCCTGAGCATCTAGATGCTAGCATTTAGGAATCTTGATTCTTTGGTGGGTCTGACCCTCAGAGGCAAAATACTCTTTAGGGAGGAGAGTTCTTGGGAACCCGTGCCAGGGTGGGATGCAGCATTGGACTGTGGTGAATTTGCTTTTTGCTGCCCACATGCTTGTTTCTTTGGATATGTGGGCATTGTTTTCTTGAGGTTTTTCAGTCTTGTTTTCTATTAGCACCAAATTCTCCACTCATTTATTTTACATTTGTCCAGCCTGCTCTTGGTTTCCAAAGAAAAGCAGCCAGTAACTGAGCATGTAAGTGCTTCAGTTTTGCCTGCTCAGCAGTGGAAATGCTGGGTTTTGAAAACCACCTACTAATTTTAGGAGCCAAAAGGCTTCTAAATGCTGAATCCTGTGGTACGTCTTCTTCAGAGAGAGAGAAGTTAGCAAAAGAATTTTGCCAGTTCTTTGCTTGAGGACTTTTTTTACTTTAGTTTTAAAACAGGTCAGAACATTTTAATTGTGAGGAAATGACAAAAAGCATAGAGCTGTAGTAAATATCTATTTTTTGTTGTTAGTAGACTTATAAACGATTTATTTTGTTAGTGTAATAGTGCAACTTGCCTTGTTATGGTAAACTCAGAATAGTAATAGTGGTAAGTATTTTGAGTGACTCAAAAGAAAAGAAAAAATCTGGTGGCAGACAAACAGCTTGAATCAAAGCATGGCAGTATAAAAACAAACAGTAGGAAAATAAAATGCATATGGAGATTTTGAGTTTTCAAACTGGACTGAAGTTACCTGACTCAGGCATCTTCACTTCATTTTCATATCTTAACAGATTATTTTGGAACCCTTCTGCATCAGTCAGTATTGCTTACAGTGTCGCCTGTGGCTGTGTTTACTGCACGAATCAGTCATTGCTGAAGATGGAGCTACTTGGGTTCCTTGTTGACTTTCCTGTGACGTTTGTGTCTACAGCATTTGAGTGCTTCCTGAAGGCAGTGTGCTAGTCAGTAGGGCAAGTGGCTAGCATTTCTCCTCTTTAAGTAAGAAAGAGTCAGAGAGCATTAGAAATACTTTAGAAGTTTTGGATCAGCAATCTTATCAATAGAGCTTTAACTTCCCAAGATAGTCTGTGGTTAATACATGCAGAGGATAGCTCCCGTTGGCCTCAGTTGCTGCTAATTGTGGTTCCCTGTGTGAAAAAAATTAACATCCAGAAAATGCAAGCCAGGCTTACTGGGGGGTAATAGAAAAGGTTGAAATGACCTGTCCTGGCACTGGTGGCAATGGGATGCTGTTCTCCAAGGCAGTGTTCATTGCTATGGGGTTCTCCTTTTCATCCTCCAGTCTCATTCACTTTACATCCTCCAAATGCTGTGTCAGATGAGCAAGGATCTTGTGTTACTGCTGCTCACATCCATCCCTGGACAGATCCAGATGATGTGCCGAGTGAGGAAGGGAGCCTTTGGTAAGAGAAGGGCTGGAAGACTGTACTGCAATATATGCATAAATGGCAGCTGAATTATTCCTGGATTTATTATAGCATTTCTTGTGTTTACACTTAACTATGAAACCTTAGGCTTTCATAAAAAAGGACCTGCTTTTATTCTAATGCCTGCTTTTTTTTCAAAGCAAGCCGCAAAAATAATTTGTAGCAATGAACCACTGACATGGGTGATAAATGCAGATCTCTGCCATTTTAGAAATTAAAGTAACAAATTAATGGTAACTGATCCTTTTGCAAGAGCTTGCTCTTGATGGGATGGAGTTTGTCAGCAAGTCTGTGATAACTGCTGTTGGCAAAGGGATGGCAGAATTGGGAGTTCAGGGCTCAATTCCAGCTGTGAGAGATTCACCAGCAAAAGCATGTCTATTCTTTTTACCCCTTCTGCCCCAGCCCATGCAGCTTGGCTCTTCTCAGCCCGTTGCTCAAGCACCTTCCCTCCACCATTTAGGCCCTCATTGCACCCATTTTTAATTCCCACTGCTGCTTCCTAATCTCAGTACCCTCCTTTAAGCTCAGCACTCCACTCCCAGCCTACCTCTCTCTGCCCTCCTGATTTCCAGAGGTTTCCGTCCATTACAATTCCCAATGTCCCTGCATTTTCATTAAGTCGGCTCCTGGATCTGGCTGTCTCATCAGCCAGACGAGACGTCTTTTCCATCCAGTTGCCAAGAGGGGTGCTAAAACCCAGTGGCGAGTCATGGTGTGGAGCAATCTCCAGCAAGTCCTGCTACTAGTTTGTGACTTTGTGGAGGTGACACTTAGAATCGTAGAATGGTTGCTTTTGGGAAGGGCCTTTAAAGGTCACCTAGTCCTCTGCAATGAGCAGAGACATCTTTAACTAGATCAGGTTGCTGAGAGCCTGCAGTGTTTCCAGGGATGGGGCATCTACCATCTCACTCGGCAGCCTGTTCCAGTGATTCATCACTCTCGTGATAAATTTCTTCCTTATATCTAGTCTAAATCTACCTTCTTGTAGTTTAAAACCATGGCAGAGCTCTGTGCTCTATTTGGGTGGGATGACACAGACAGGCCCCTATGGAGAAGGGTGCTGCAGAAGGATGAATTGTTCTCAGTGAGGCTGTAATTTGAGATTTTAGTAAATAACAAAAGTCTTTAACTGTGAATAAACTGATAATTTTTATCTTCTTCTCCCCCTCAAGCTTATTAGCTTGGCCAAATTAAGGCAGATTTTTATATCATGACAACATATCCAAGATACAGCATTTTCTCCCATATGAAGTATCTCCTCAAAGATTTTGAAAAGAAACTTTATTTTTAGAATAAAAAGCAATAACCTGCATATTTGAAAGCTTTTTCTTAGCCTTATTTTTGGAACCATTTTGGCTGAAATTTTCTATGGATGGGAAAAAAAAAATCAGTCCAGAGCAGACAATTCAGAAGGGAAGTTTTGCCATTGCAGGTTGAAATGTGTCAAAATTTTAAATAGCCTGACACAAGCTCTCATAGTGGGAAGTGCTGGTAGCTGTAAATATATAGCTACATACAGCAGGTTAATACAGCATTCAGAGGGGGGATGCCAGTACTTTCATTAACACAATTAACTTCAAAAACTCTCTATTTTAATACCTACATGTAATATTACCATGACAGAGGCCAGGTACGTATCTGAGCACCTTGCCATCCTGGTCAAGTGACCTCATACACTGGCTGCTTTTTTCAAGTGGTGGTAAGCAGTTAGGCATTGCCAGTGGGTCATTGTGGTGTATGAGGACAGTGGTGAAAGCTCTGCAAGAATTCCTCTGTCAAAAGGTGAAATATATTTCACCTTTTTTTCCCAGATGAAGGAAACTTAGAAATGTTGAGTTTGTATGCTGTCACTCCAGTGGCTGCCAGATCATTCCCACTGTGTAGAAGTGCAGGCACAAGCAGATAGTTTGTGAACTTCTTTTTGGGTATGGTCTTGCTGCTTGTGCTGCTCTTCTGCTATTTTAAGATATGATATACTCCTAGTGTACAAAAAAAAAATTCTAAATGAAAAAATTAAAACTTGCCACTTTATGAGGATGAGATTAAAACTAGCTGTCCTCAGCCTTTTCTTGTCTTAATTGGCAGTTCACACCAAGAGGCGAGTGAGCGGTGCCTTAGATGGCATCTTCTCACCTTCTTGGTTTTCACTCTTGTAATGTGGAAGTTGAAGTAAATTAAATTCTCTGTCATTATGCAGATGCTGTTCTTAATATTTGATACTGTATACAGAATTATATTTAAAGTATTTAATGCATTACCTCAAATACAAAGCATGTTAGCACTTGGAAGATTAAGTGCCCTCTTACTATTACTTGATGTTGAGAGTTTTGCTGTTTTTCAACAGAAGAATCTGAACTTATCCGGTGACTTAGTCAATAATCTTTTGTAGAAAAGACATGAAGTTGTTTCAGAGCTTCTTCTACTTTCAAAGTCACCCTTTTGTGTGTTAGTAAAAAGCCATTAAATTCATTGCATGCAATGAATTGTATTTTTGCAGTGGACATAATTGGGCCAAACTAGTCAGAGAATTACTGTGGCAGGGTGCTGGGCTTGAGTTTGGGTTGAGAGGAGAGGAGCAGCTCCCGTTTAGATACTCATCATCAGTGCGGTTCAACCCAAATCTCAAGGTTCCTGATGCCAGACAGGGTCTTGTGCTGCTGCTGATCCATAAGTACTCCTATATGAATTGTCAATTGAGAATATTGCTGGGTGGGGGTGAGCATGTTCTCATCTTTAGAGCTTGAACATGTTTCTTCCATGGCAGTCTTTCATGGAATGAAGAAGAACAGTGACTTGAATGTTAGGTTTGCTACTTAACAAGCCAGGCAACACCTATGACCTGCGAATTCAACACTAATTGTGGAATTAAATTTCCCCACACATTTCCTAGCCTCTAGAAGATGTAAGCTGTCAGGGGAATAAGAAGAAACAGGGAGCATTTTGGTGTGTATGTTGTTTAAATTTTGGACAGTTGAAAGAATGGCTGCAAATTAATTCATGCATTTCATGGAGTCATAAAATGTTCTTTATGTTGTTTGCTAGCCTGTACTTTTTGTTCAAATCTTTTAGTTATTTGCACTCTGCTGTAACCTTTCAAAATGTAAAGAATGCTCATTATTGCTTTAGGTTTTTCATTTCAGTTAGGGTGTTCTTTATAGCTTCTGTTGTTTTCTCACCTCCCTCCCTGTGCAGTTAGTACAGATTATGTATTATCAGTAAAGCTTTTTCAAAGTGAGTAGTGACCAGATGTTGGACCTGGTCATACTTGGTTAAGTTTATCTTCTCTAAATCAAATGCACACCTCCTGTGTACAAAACATTCTTCTGTATGTTTTTGTTAATATAAACCATTATGTTTTCTTCCTCTTTTCTCTTGAGGACAAATTAGTGCTTTCACTGGCAGACCTTTTCTTCTGTCGTCTTGTCCCTTGTCCAGGCTTCCTTTCACTGTGCCTCCACCCTTGGCTTGCTAGTTTTCACAGTTCTTCATTGCTGAGTTTTTTTTTGTGTCTGATCTCTCATCTACATGTTTTGGTTATATTACAGCTCTCTGAACGAGTGGTTTTGAGAGCAGTTGGAGTCACGGCATGCACCACTTCCTGCCACTCTGCAGTCGTGTAGCTGTCACACAGCTAGCCTGGTCACCACCTGCAGTGGGCTTGTATGTGGAACGTGCCATCACAGCCAGGCTGCCCTGTGCTGCTGAGACTGTTTGAGTTTGCAGTTCCTGATTTGTAAGACGCCTTGCAGATAAGGTTGAGACTGTTCCTGAGCCGCCCTGAAGAGCAAAAACAGTGTAGATGCTCCACTGATTATCTTATGAGTTTCCTTTAACAGGGAGGAAAAGACCAGTTTGAGCCTGGCTTGGTTTCCAGATGTGTTGCATCATATGTCTGCTGGACTGACAGGTGAAAAAGGCAAGTTGAGACTGAAGAGTGGTTTCTTACAGTCAACTTGCCTTGTATAGGTGTTGTCCTGGGGCCATCTTAAGAAGTTTTTGAAGTTGTATATTCAGAATTCATATCTGAATATCTTGGCTGTAGGACTTAGAGATATATTTGCTAATTTATATTCTAGCAGTGTTGCTGTGATTGATGTGTGGTGGTTATTAGTTTACTAGTCTTGTAAGTCTAGTGGTCACAGCATAGAATTATGAATATTTTTACTGGCATCAATATTTGTAAGTAGTTACCAGCAAACATAGCCAGACAGGAAGCTGTACTACAAACAGTGTGAGAATAGGAAGATCTAGAGAGGAAAACGGCAGCAGTTCCTCCATACATGTAAGTACGTTTTGCTTTTGTGCTTGTGATTTAACAGATGTCTTTTTCTTTATACAGGGCTATAATTGGAAGTACAAGATGGCAAGAACCAGCCACAGCAACTATGTCCTTCAGCAGCTAAACAACCAAAGAGAGTGGGGCTTTCTGTGCGACTGCTGTATTGCTATTGATGATATTTATTTTCAAGCACATAAAGCAGTCCTTGCTGCATGCAGCTCCTATTTTAGGATGTTTTTTATGAACCATCAACACACTACAGCCCAGCTGAATCTAAGCAACATGAAGATTAGCGCTGAATGCTTTGATCTTATTTTACAGTTCATGTATTTAGGAAAAATTATGACAGCCCCTGCTAATTTTGAGCAATTTAAAGTGGCCATGAACTATTTACAGCTATATAATGTACCTGAATGTCTAGAAGATATACAAGATACAGACTCATCTAGTTTAAAATGTTCATCTTCTGCTTCTAGCACCCAGACTAATAAAATGATATTTGGTGTGAGAATGTATGAAGACACACTTGCTAGAAATGGCAGCGAAGCAAATAGGTGGGGCATGGAGCCGCCGAGTTCAACAGTAAATACATCCCATAACAAAGAGCCTGAGGAAGAAGCTTTGCAGCTAAGTAGCTTCCCTGAACAACTGTTTGATGTCTGTAAAAAAAGCACCACGTCCAAATTCTCTCACACAAAAGAGCGTGTGTCTCACTCACGCCGGTTTGGAAGAAGCTTTACCTGTGACAGCTGTGGGTTTAGTTTTAGCTGTGAAAAGCTACTGGATGAGCATGTGTTAACATGCACTAACAGGCATTCCTACCAAAGTGCCAGGTACTACAGTGCTGAAAAAGTAGACTTCAATGAAAAGGACTCTACTTCTAAAATAATCTCCACACAAACAGAAAAATACAAGGGAGACTCGAGCCAAGCTGCAGACGATTCTTCATCTCCTGTGTCAAACATCACAAGCAGAAAAAGCAGCACAGTTGCATCTGAGACATCAGGTGAAGAAGGAAGTAGAGCATCTGAGAGGAAGAGGATTATCATCAAGATGGAACCAGAGGACAATCCTGCAGATGAGCTGAAGGATTTTAATATTATTAAGGTGACTGATAAAGACTGCAATGAGTCTTCTGAAAACGATGACCTAGATGATGAACAGGAAGAGCCACTTTATAGATACTATGTTGAGGAAGAGATCAGAGAGAAGAGAAATGCTCGGAAGACTTTAAAACCCCATTTATCCATGGATGAGGATGAAAGAAAGTGTTTGAAAAGTCCTCGGCACCTTAACAGGAAGGCTCCTGCAGCACAGGAAGATGTCGAGAACACTCCCTGTGAACTTTGTGGTCTAACAATCACCGAGGAAGATTTGTCCTCTCATTATTTATCCAAACACATAGAAAATATATGTGCTTGTGGCAAGTGTGGTCAAATACTGGTCAAAGGCAAGCAGTTACAGGATCATGCGCAGACCTGTGGAGAACCCCAGGATCTGACCATGAATGGTATCAGAAATTCCGAGGAGAAAATGGACTTAGAAGAAAACCCTGAGGAGCAGTCGGAAATAAGGGACATGATGTTTGCAGATATGCTGGAAGACTTCAGGGATGGTCACTTCCAAATGAACAGCCTTCAAAAAAAACAGTTATACAAGCATTCTGCCTGTCCTTTCCGATGCCCTAATTGCGGTCAGCGTTTTGAAACTGAAAACCTGGTGGTTGAACATATGTCAAACTGCCTGGAGCAAGATCTGTTCAAGAACTCCATGATGGAAGAGAATGAGAGGGATCACAGACGTAAGCATTTCTGCAATCTTTGTGGAAAAGGATTTTATCAGCGTTGCCACTTGCGGGAACACTATACCGTTCATACCAAGGAAAAACAGTTTGTTTGTCAGACATGTGGGAAGCAGTTCTTAAGAGAGCGCCAGTTGCGGCTCCACAATGATATGCACAAAGGCATGGCCAGGTATGTCTGTTCCATTTGTGATCAAGGAAACTTCCGAAAACATGACCATGTACGGCATATGATATCTCACTTATCAGCTGGAGAGACTATATGCCAGGTCTGCTTTCAGATATTCCCAAATAATGAGCAACTGGAGCAGCACATGGATGTTCATCTGTACACATGTGGAGTATGTGGAGCAAAATTTAATTTGAGGAAAGATATGAGATCTCATTATAATGCCAAGCATTTGAAAAGAACATAAGTGTAAACATATTGTTAAAGCATTAAGTTGGCAGCAGAGAGAACACCAAAGCAAAGCATACAGTATAGTAGACAAAAATTGAAAAAAAAATAAAATTTGAAAATAATTCTTTTTTACTTTTTTTTTAAGACCCTCCTAACCATAGGTGTCTATTTAGGTTCATTAAATATATAGCTTTGAAAAGCATTGTGTTTAATTATTACATTTTCATTGTTTCCTAATAATCAGTTTCTGTTCTTAATTTTATTGTTTTACTAAGTAGATATACAAATCATTATTTTTAAACTGTAGATTAAAAGCACAATGTTACCCCTTCACTGACTGCTATTAAACAGTTCTCGGATCCATGTCCGTAAGATGAGTGCTTTAATATTTCCATGTGTTGTTTCTTCATGTGAAAATTTAGATCACAGTAATTAATGTATAAGAGCATAATTGTTCATAATCTCCAAATTAATTTTCAAAATGAAAAAAGAAAGAAACCAAAAAACAATGCCAGGAAATAATCCTTTACTCTGTGCTTTAAGGGCATAGCTGGCTGTCCTGGTCCTCTGCTTCTTGGCTTTGCTGGAATGTACATCCCAGGGATGAGAGCGTGTAGGCTCAGTTAAACCTTGCAGACTTGGACTGGTGTGCTCAAAGGGAAAGGGAGTTAATGACTGTCCGGATAACTGAGGAGTTCCCAGCAGAGTGGCCATTTTCCAGACTTGAAGTACTAGCAGAACTGTACAACTGACGTTGGCCTTTCTTTTACTGTCTGTACCTACATGGGTATATATAACCTGCTTATCCTAATGTACAAGGGAAGAGTGGCTGTGGTGGATTGCTAGGAATGCAGAATGGCAATGTGCATTGAAGACCTAATTTTTCAGCCTAGCTGTAAATGGTGCCTTGCTGCTTGTGTTGAAAAGTTCAAAGTGGGATGGATGTGAAGATAGTCTCATTGCTTGGGTGGGGAGGGGAAGGGGGAGTGTGCCTCATGTGAACCTTAGTTTTTTTTTGTTTCTTGTTTTCATGATACTTTTCTGAATGTTCTGTTTTTTTAACAAGAATATAACAAGAAAAGACTGCAGAGTTTGCTTAATAAATGTAAAGACGTTTTATGCCTTTTAAGATTCCTTCCTGATTGTAGTATAGCCTTAATCTGCGTAGCTTGTCTCTTAATGTAATTGAATTTAAAAATCCTACAAAGTACCAGCTGACATGAGTTCAGTGTGGCAGTGTGGCTTTAGAGAGAATGACTGGCTTTGACTTCTAGTCACTGGCTGTCTAAACGTTGTTAAGTGTGTAATTTTTAGTGGGGGGAGGAAAGGATCCTAATACATAAGGGTAGAGAAAACTGTTAAGAAATAAAACCTAGTAGTGCTTTCTCCCAGCAGTTCTCACTTTGTCAGAGAAGTTAGTAATGCTGTTTCCCACAGAGCCATGGAGGGAGGAAAGCAATTTATATCATCAGTTAACGCAACTGGTCTAGATGATCATTGCAGGTCCCTTACAACTGAAATACTCTTATCACCTCGTGTGTCAGTGGTGGGGCTGAGAATAGGAGCTGGGAGTTGCGGGTCTAGTCCAGGGCTTTCACACGCTTGTCACTGTTGGGAGTTGAGTTTTGATCCATTGTTGTTTCTTGGGGATTATGAGGAATATTGAGCTTTAACTTTAGTCTATTTAGAGAAATGAATACAGTCCAGAATCTCCACCATACTTAAATTAGTATGAGTTGCTTGAGTTGCTTTGTATTTATTCAATTTTACATATGCATTAGAATTTCTCTTGGTTGATAGATGTGTGCATTTCTGCAGTGATGGAGAAGGACCCCACCAACAGACCTCAGTCCTGAGCCAGCAGCTGGCTCCCTGAGCACTGACTGCTTTGGGTGCAGTTCAGACCTTTAATGTTTTACCATAATTGCTCAGTCATGTTTACTTGTATGGTGCTAAAGCCAACCAAGTCCTGAATTACACTGGGGCCAAAAAGACCATGGACATGAATGCATTCCAGCATTTCGGTTAATGCAGAGCTTCCCCATTCTTTATTCCACATTCCCCATTCCAACCGAGACTGAAGTTCAGTGTGTAGAAGTTCAAAGAACAAGCAGGATGGGTATTTTAACACTTTTTAGCACTGGAATCAGTGCTAAGTGATTATAAGCCTCTTCAGAAGGTAAAATATTTAACTGTAATAATTGTCTTGGGGATGAAGTAGTTAAGTGCTGTAGTGGAAGAATTGGAGGGGTTAATACACTGCACACAGCAATTCCCTGACTTGCAGGTTATCACTTACAGTATCAGCTATGGCTGGACTAGGAAAAGCAGCCAAGAGAAGTGAGGGAGAACTGGAGGGTGCTGGGGAAGTTGACAGAAGAGTCTTGGGGTGCTGGGAGAGTGGGAAGGCCAAGTGGGAGAGGAGATCCTGAGTGAGAGGGACTGGTGAAGGCTGGGGAGCAGGATTAGAGCTGTGCAGTGGGAAGCAAATCCCAAAGGTGGCATGGAGGGGGTGGCTGGAAGAGTGGATAAAATGTCCGGTAGATGCCTGTGAGACCAGAGTGAGAATGACTCAGCTTGGCTGGGAGAGCTGTCTGCCTGGGTGATTAGCTCACCACAGCACAACCTCAGAGGGTCAGTTTCGTACCAAGTACAGCCATCCCCTGTGCTAGAAGGACGACAGTGGCACAGCAAAGCCTAGATTAAAGACCATGTTGAAAAGGGGGAGGTGATCTCTGCAAGCTAAAAGATAGTTCCTGAATACAGTGAAGGGCTAAGGATGATTTATGGAGACTTCTGCTCAGGGTCAAGAGCTCTTGTTTAAAATGTATTGGTCTGAACTTGACCCAAAAATGTTTCACAAAAAAAAGTTACTTCCTAGTGTAAGTAGACCTGCCAACTACAAAAGTTAAATGGAGGAACTGGGAATGGTAGTATTTATGTGTACTATCTGACTTTATAAACACCCTGGAATACTTTTGTCTTTCAATTACAGGCTGTGACGTATCAGCCTTTCGAAGGAAAGTTTGTTAAACCTTTCCAGCTGAATTTGAATTAATGTTTTTTCCTGTTCTTATGAAACAAAACCCAGTGCCTTGAAGTTCATGTGTGTCAAAATAAGGCTCAAAAAGAGCCTGAATCACACTTCAGGGGACCTTAAGAGTGGATCTACTTGTATACAGGCAGAGAAGACGAAAATGACTAAAGTAGCCTGAAAAGCGATCAAATCAAAAGTACTAAGGCATAAACAAGACAGCCTGGCTTGCAAGTAGATGGAGTGTTTATGGTGATGTGTAAAATCAAGCAGGGGAACAGCATGGGACTAATGAAGAAAAGGCCTGGAATGACGGAAGGAATTCAGCTGCTGTGAATGGGGTGGGGGCATGGGGTGGGTGCTGAGGCAGTCCGGGGCTGCTCACTCCTGAGGACAGGGGTTTTCTCCCCAGAATGGGACAACATCTACAGGAAGGTGAAATGATGGTATTTCAGCACTCCTACCATGATAAGAATTACTTCTATGGAGACAGAATGAAATTAGACCTGAAAATAAACCAACAAACCAATTGCAGTTATGATATCCTAGAAGTCTTACTGTTACTTGAAAGATAGTAAAGGGGAAGCAAAAATACTTAATTTAGAGTTCTGTTTCCTCTAAAAAAATTTGTACTTCTCAGTCCTTATAACAGTTCTTTTGCATCTTCTTAATGTGATATGTGAATTGTTAAGAGTGTAAAAGCATCTTTGAGAGTGGAGGTGTAAGCATATTGCATTGCACAAGGCACAGCCAGAAAGATAAAGACTTCTTAGATGCTCTGACTTACGTTTTTATGTGATTTCTTATTTTTGGAGGACCTTTGTCTGTTCTGTTGTTTTCCTCATTTTGGCAGTGGTGTGGGCTGCAACTGTGAAAGTATTTTTTAAGTAGCCAGTCTAGCTCTTAGCTTTCAGGATTTACTGAAATTTAAAAAGAGGAAATTCATAAAGACCTGGAATGAGCTTTAAAATACCAGAAAAGCTGTAGAACTTCTTTTTCAGGTTCAGAGGAGACATTCCAGATATAAAAAAAATAATAATTTGTAAATGCTTATTGGTAGCTTCTTAATTCAAAGAATATTTACATTTATGTATAACAATATTTGTAGCCAGCAGGTCTGTGGAGAAGTCCTGATTTGAACAGATCAGAATATCACAGAATTCTAAGAATTCATGTTTTTATTAGGAGACTTCTCTATTTAATATTTTCAGTTAATGGAGAAAATACAGTCCAGCATATTTTTTATTCAAGGCAGAAGACCGAAAATGTATTGTCCTGGAGAATATATTAAAAATACATTGTTACAACTGTGAATTCTTTGACTACACTATTGTGTTTGAACACACTACTGCTAAGCCATCAAGAGTATCTCACTATGAGTGAGGATGTGAATTTGCCCTGGAAGGCAGTGCCACCTTGAGCCCTGGCAGCTCCTTCCTCCTCTCCACCTAGTTTCAGCTCTCATATCCTGTGTGTGCCACCCTCTCCATTGTCAAAAAGCATATATTTATGTAGCTTCACAATGAACTGAATCAAACAACAGGCTTTTTCTTATTCCCTGTGTGGCTGTTTTTTGGCTGGGCCAGTTCCCTGCTGTGCCTCACTCTCCGGGACTATGTCAGATCTTGGGCTAGTACAATAGAAGGGGTGGCATGAGGGGAGAAATGAGTGTCTGGGAGGGGGCTTATTTGCTTAAATGAGCTGTGCCAGAACTCAAAGCACATCCTGAGCATAACTTGGTCTCTGTCTCCCCCAAGCATCCTGTTGCAAGCTGAATTCTTCTAACATTCAGCTTGTATTTCCTGATAAGGAAAAAAAAGCTACCCAGCCTCTTACATACAAATGAGACACATCTATGCTATCTGCCCTCTTTATGAGAACTGGAAACCTTCCTGCATTCGGCTCACCCTTTAAATATGCTCTGGAGTTTTCTTAAAGTCTTTCGTGAAACAAACTACGTAGTGCTCCATGCCACAGGGTTCAGTGTGGTTTGCCTGGCCCAAGGCCAGGAATGAGCTGGGCCTCTTGTCTGGCTAAACACCAGGAATGACTCCTATCTTCCTCTGGTCTTCATGCCCTCCAGCCATGGGCCTGGATACAGCTGTGCTGCCCATATGCTAGGCCCCCACTCTCCTGCTGCCCTGTGCCCCTTGCTGCTCACGTGTTCTTTTCTGGGTGTTGTGATACGGGGAGACAGTCACCTCATTTTGGTCCAATACTGAACGCTCAGGATAATTCCTTATGTAAGTTAAGATGATGCTGGCAGTACCTGTTAGTATTCCCATGTACCTGCTTCTAAGTGCTTCCTGATCAGAAAGGGTTAAAAATAAACCATTCTGACTTTCCTAACTCTCAGTTGATTTGATGCTTATCACAAACTTAAAGACCTACAAGATGAAGTATGACTAATTTGACTTTATAAAGTCTGCTGAAGGCTAGAAATTAGCAACATGTTTTCAAAAGCTGACATTTCTGTAATTCTCAGCTGTAAACCAGTTTTCTGTGTTTTCTTCCAACTTGCAAAAAAGATCTTAAAATATTGCTGTGCAGTGTATTCTTGAGACTTGTTAGGAGGCTGAGCTTTTGAAGGGGAAAGATGCCAGCAAAACAGGACATGTTTTATATTCTGCACTTTTACAGTCGGTTCTACAATTCTGGAATTGTTATTTTATTGAATTTTTTACACAGACAAAGCTTAATTTGTTACAGGGCAATAGAACTCATGACTGTGGAGTCAGTTCATCATTACTATAAATACTCAGTCCTGAAACAAACAGCCCATGTTCCTTTTCATGTACTTGAATGATCAGTACCAACTTCAAGAGATACCTGATGCTGTTGAATCTTTCTTTAGGTCATGTTTGCCCTCAAGTATCTTGTAGGTTGTTTTGTTGTTGTTGTTGGTTTGGTTGGCTTGGCTTTTTGATGGGTTGGATTTTTTGTTTAAGTCATAGGAAACCAGTATTGTGCATTATGCCTTTAGGGAAACTTTTCAGTAATTTGTGCATATTCCCTATATAAAAGTAGTTGAAAATATGTTTCTATAGTTTCATATTCATTTATTCAAAGTAACATAAAAATTATGAACTGAGAAATCAAGAGGTAGTCCATGGCCGGATTTTGACTGTAGCTAGTGTGGCACACTTCACCCCAAGAAACTAGATTTTCAGAGTGGTCAGTATCTTTGATTCTCTTGCAAGAAAATGAAAAGGTTTAATCCTTTCCTGTGCCTTCTAAATCTATGGTTAATATTCCCACAGCTACAACCACAAAAATAATGCTGCACCTACCATTTCCTATGGGAGAAAATAATTTAGCCTTTTCCGAGCTGTTCAAGAACTTTCCTTTATGATGAAGTGCTAATGCTGATGTTGTTTTTACTCAAACAGCTCTGATTTGCATCAATGAGGTTTTGGGGTGTCCTTTCTTCTTTTTCTTTTTGGTTGCAGGTAAGAGATGATAGGAGATAATTATGTCTTGTGGTTCTCTAGACATCCCAGACTCCTAACAGGCAATGAAAGCATTCCTTAAAGGCCTCCAGATCAGGGATCTATGTAGATTGTGGAAAATTGTGGAAAAACCGGAAGTTAGAATGGTTTGCAGATCCTTGGTTTCTCAACCTGTCTGTCAGGCAAAGTGCCACCAGTGTCAGCAATTGCCAAGGTCTCTGCAGCAGCAGTGCTGCCAGTGTGAAAGATGCAGGAATCAGTCTTTCCCGGTATCTTCTCTCCATCTCCCATGATAACAAGGTTGCTATTTTAAAAATTCATCCTTGTGGCTCTTCTATTTGCCTTCTGTTTTTTGAAATGGGAAGCTGTGCTTGCTTTCTGTTTTAAAGCTCTGACTAGAGCTAAGAACTTGCCGCCTTAGATAGTTAAATAGTTCTCAGATGCTCAGTTGAAACTACACAACTCAGTAATACCTATTATCTCCTCTTTTAGGTAACTATCCCACTACACTGGGGATGGTCACCAGAGGAACTTCTGTTTCTGACTTGCCAGAAAATGAATGGGAGAAATAACATAATGTCCTTCTCTCCATGGCAAAAGCCCCAAGGCCATGAAAATTTGTGGAAATGCAGATATGGTGGCTAAAAACAGAGTTTGCTGAATACTGTAGATTACTTCTGGTTTGGGCAATAGTTACACCAGACTTCTGGTATCAGTTATGTTCTTTCCTTTTACAGAAGTCATCATTAGGGCATTTATTTGGGATGCTAAAAATGGTGCCTCTTTCCTCCCTGACTTTGGGGTTCCTGCTGATACCTACTGGTAGAGAGCCCCAGCTGCTAAACTGCTGAGGTTCTGGTTTCTAGCCATTGGTTTATTTATACAAAGTGGAAACCTTCTAAAAGGTGAAATGTAGAACATCTCTCCTTCAGGAAAAGGAAAGATATAGTAGTATTGTAGAAGGAGGAAATAGAAGGTAGAATGTCTTTGGAACTGATAAAAAATTGTCTTTGTATGTCCCACAGCCCAGGAGAGAGCTCAGATCTCTAAGCTGCATTGGTATCAGGTAGATTAATTTTTGTAGACTTACATATGCTGTAAAACATGACACTGGCACAGTCTGCATGCCTGGAACTATGAGGATTAGCCCCACCTAGTCTGCTTTCAGATGGGGTTGTGTTTCACTTAGGTTCTACTGGCTGTTGCTAACATGGTCAGTTCTGCCAGAAAAGACAGAGGTCCTGATGAATAGTAATTTAAAAACTGAAAAATAAGTCAATGAAGACATGAAGAAATCTTACAGTAATTGTTACACTTCTATTTGCCTTAGTTTGCTGTGCAAAGAGTTAAATAGCTTAAAGGCAGTTTCCTTTGGAGAATGTTTATTTGATGAAGTTCAGTGTGGCTTAGACTCCAAATAGAAATACTAGCGTCAAACAGAGCACTACTATGAAATCAGGAATAGTCTTGTGGCTTTCCAGACCTCACAAGCTGTGTTAGTTTGTTACACAGAGTCAAAAGATGTCCCTTAATTTTACGTTAACTCAGTGTATTTCATACACCACAGTATTTTAGTTCAGATCTGCTTTACTCCCTGGTCATTGGGGCTGTGCCAAAGTCACTGAGATCCTGGATGAACTATGGACTTCTCAGTAAAAAAGCATATATGGTATGATTGGACCATCCAAGATACTTAGATCATTAGAGAACAGGTTTTGAGCACTACTGCTCCTATCTACTAAGCCTAAGTACTACATCCTTCAGACTCTGGAACAGTGCATACCTTTGCTTCTTGATTCCCTTTACAATTCAGAAAGCAGAAGGGTGGAAGAGCTCAGGAGGCATTTCTCTTTTAAATGAAACCTAGAAGATCTTAGCTGTGGGGTGTTGGGTTTGTTTTTTTTTTTTTGGTTGGTTGGTTTTTTAGGTCCTTAGCTGGCTGAATCTTCAGGCTTCTAATAAATCTACTAAGCATTAAAAAAGCATTAATACATGATGAGATACATGAAGTTCAGCCACTTAATTTAACAGTCAAACCCATGCAGATGCTATTAGTACAGGAAACATACCATGCCAGACCTAGAGAGTCATCTTTGATCTATCTCCAGATCCTCCTTTTTATTTGTAAACATCCAGCTAATCACAGACTTCTCTGACTTTTATGAAGTGGAAGAAACGATCGCCTGTAATTCCCTGAAGTGTTCTTGGGTTTGGGTGATGGGGAGTTATGAGCTCCATCTGGTGGCTAACTGGAAACCTGCATAGTTTCTATTTAAAAAGCTCAAACTTCTCTACGGTTGAACAGTTTACTGTGTGAATAGTGAAGCAGATCGTCTTGCAGCTATGCATTCCCAAAACAACTTACGGTTTTAGGGTAGCTAGAGGATTTTAGAGTCTGGGAGGAGGGCACAACATTTTACCTCTAATCTAGCATAAAAGCTATTACTGTTGCAGCGGTTCTCTGGTACTCAGTTCTGTATGTACACACCACCACAGTTGGCACTGATTAACAGTATTTTTTGCAGGCTCATCAGAAAAATCTAATTTAATATTCACAGGCAACCCACCTTCCCACACTCAGAGATGGTCCCACACAGCATAGTTGGAGTATTTGAGGGTGGTGGTGTAAAGAAGCTCAGTCGTGCTGCATGAACTGTGATCTGCAAGTAACAGTGGTCTTTGACTGTAAAATGCAGGCTGGCATCTTAGAATCATAGAATGGTTTAGGTTGGAAGGGACCTTAAAGATCATCTGGTTCCAATTCCCCTGCCATGGGTAGGGATACCTTGCACTAGACTAGTTTATTATTGTCTTAATAAACAGCAATGTTAAACACTGATGATGCCTAGGGAAAAATAACATTCCCATGCATAGTGTAGTTAAAATACCTCTTTTCTCCTTTGTTAGTTTACAAACAAAAAAAAGGCATTTCCTGACCTCTAAGCTAGTCAAATTAAGAGCTTCTTTGAGGTAACAGTATCAGACCAATTAATTCCCCATCAAGATTTGAAGCACGTATTAGACAGACACATGGACTTGCTGCCAGAAGTAGCAAGTACTTTGAAGACAGCAGTTTGCCCGAGACCTGTTTCCCCATGCCCTCCTGGCATGAAAGAAAAGCCACTTGTCCCAAATGCCTTTTTTGCCCACTGCCCTGCCTGTGATATGGCACAGAAGGCAGATACAGTATACAGACAATTCTGGGCCTGGCATATGCTATGAGGGCCTGGCCACATGTCATAGGGCATCCTAATGCACACTGAAGTGTGGAGCACCAGTCTCAAGGCCTTCCTCTCAAAGGTGTGCTAGGAAATTGAGCCCTGAGCTGGCCTTGAGGATATTCTAGCAGGTAAGTAACGCAGACAGCTGATAAAGCTGGCTTCATGTGCAGCCTTGAAAACTTCCCTGCTCGGCAGTGCAACCACTTGGTTCAGGACTAGCTAGAAACATGACAATTGTGTACTTTGTACAATGTGATTTACATATCCAGAGAAGGAAGTCAGTGTGCCAAGAAAAACCCCCTGAGGATTGTCTTTAAACATTACATCCACATGTTTCCAATTTCTTGACTGTTCATATTGGATACAAAGCTGATTGTATTTGTCATAAATTAGTTTGGTTGAAAGAGATTTACAGGAATTGTAAATATGTAAATATATATATCACTTATTTGCATTTAACCTAAAATAAGAATTTGGAGAAGGGGGTTAAGTAAATATATAACTATAACCTCTGAGTTAGGCAAGGGAAAAAAAAAACCAACAACAAACAGAGGCAAATATGAAGCACTAAGAAGTATTCCAAGGGTGGGTGGGGGTGTTCCAAGAGATGAGAAGTCCAGGCTGAGAGGAAGTGATACTCCTGCAATTTTTTTTGACCATCCACTAAGCCAAGCCATAAACCACTGCTGGAAAGTAACACATACAGTATAAAAATAAATTCTGGGAGGCTTGGGAAGTGAAGTTCTTCAGCAAATCTTGAGCTGTTTTGAAAATGGAAGGCAAAGCAGAAAGAAACTTAAGTTTCTGAAACGAGCAAAACATTGCTTAAGGTTGTATTTTGGTGGTATAGGGGTTGAAGGAAATGAACTATATGGCTTTTAAACAGAGCTCCTGACTGTGGTAGGTCCTCTGAATGTAACTGAAGGATGGGTATTTAGAGCAAAACCACACCATAGTGAGGTGGGAGGGATCATATCATGCTAGCAAATACAGTACTGGAGTGTGGGCTTCTGACTTAATATTTTTCTTGCATTTCTTTTCTGCATGGCAGTAGTGAAATAGGGACTTCTGAACAACTGAGAGAACCAGGTTTGAAGAAGACATGAGGAAGAACTGGTCGACAAAAGATTTCATAAAAACTCAGAACTACGTGTGCCAGATCTGAATTGGCACCACCTTTGCTTTTTTTGACATACTGCAGCAGTCGCAAAAGGCACCAAAGCAGTCAAATTAGAACATGCAGTAAAAGTTGTTTTGGACTCTTCTCTGCATTATAAAACTTATTTCCTTGTGACTATTATTTATATCTGTTAAAAACAAATTTGAAGTCTCCTTTCATGGAGCAGACAGCCAAAAAAGGCAGATGCCAGGTGTTAAGGGCTACACTGAAATGAGTTTGCAGAATTTGCTATTCATGTGCTGGAGTGCTTCTTTTCTAAAATGAAGCTTTTCAGAGTTTCTGTCAAAAACTGTTTAGATTTTTCAGTTCAAACATTAGAATTGTGTATTTGTGAACTAAAATGTGTTTTCAGAAAGTGACAATGCTAAACTATCAAGTATTACAACAACAAAAAATTGATCTGCAGTACAAAGTGAAAAAAACAAATCTTAAAAAATGAGGATAGAGGGTCCCTGAGGAAGGACAGGATGGTAAGAAAGATACAGCTGACCTGATTCCCCCTGCTGCCATGATCATCATTTGCAAGCTGAAGAGGACCTTCCATGGAACACACAAACACACAGTGCTTGTATATCAAGAGTAAAGAAGTGGTGCCCTGGTCTTATGACAAGAATAGTGAAACATTTTTACCGACAAGGAGATGAGTAAATGTGAAATAATCTTCACAGGGCACAGGGTGCACCCTGTTTTGGATCATAGCTTTGCAAAAGTGGGCTTGAAGAGGAGAATGAGGCATTCATGTTCAGGTTTGAGCATTTTAGGAATCCTGGTGTTTCCAGCTAAATTAATGGGGAAAGAAAACCTAACCAAACTACAATAAGGCAGTACATATTTCAAAATAGGGCCAGCATGGATTAAAAAATAATTATTTCTTTTGCTTCCCTTGGACAATAGTGGATGAGACTTGTAAGCAGACTAAACATGCTGATTTATATTCTGCTGTAGTTACGCATCTTACTAATTCTACTTACGACTATAAAAGGATGTTTCATTGTTCAATATAACTGTTATCTCAAGAAGAGTCTGTCTATAAGTTTATTGATAATTAGCATAATTTGCATTATTTTTGTTATGAAGTGTGTAAAATTTTTGTCTGTATTGCAGCTTGTATAGGGCATGTGCCTGTGCTTGCTTTACTCTTTTTGAGTTTATAAAGTTGCTACACAAATGCAAGAAAAGATGTTCAGGTATCTTTGAATGTGGTTGTTTAAACTAATTACACAGCTCCAAACATTTCAGCATATGGATGTTGAAGATCATCAGCTCTTATTAACATATAACACCTTAAACACTAATTTAAGTGTTTTAAAAGCCTTCAATGTGGAATTGGAATGCTGATGTTTCTGTCCCAGTGGCTGTGCTGGAGCAAAGGGGAAGACAGTGAACACCTGGGCAAAACTAGATACCTCTGGGGAGGCCGCAGGGAGAAGGCACAATATAGCTGGGAAATGTAATAGAAATTGGGATGTTATTCCCATAAAAAACAGGAAGGACCTTCATGATAGGACTACCACGAAACAGAGAAGAGAAAACTGTTCATAGCATCACCTAAAGATAGGTCTTCAACAGTATACTGAGCATAGGAGATCTAGAACAGGCTGTGACTGTTCTGTAACTTAGCAATTATTTGTAGTCTATGTAGAGTATCAGTGAGGACATTCCAGGTTAGTTTTCATCATCTTTAAAGCTTATTCTGTGCTTTGATACAGTATATTTAATAAAATATTCTTACAAATCTGCTTATTATTCTTATTTAATTCCATTTTATACCTGAGTTAATAACAGTCCTGGCAACAGAATGAAGTTCCAGTTTACCACCTGCTTCAACTGCTCCTGCATTTTTCCCACTCACCTGCTAAGGAGGACGAGGGAAAACTGAGATGAGTAAAAACCAAATAATCATAGGAAGGAGAAAATAAATTTATAGCACTGCTACAGTTCAATTATTATAAAATACTTCACACTCAGCATTTAAGAGAATCTGAGATTAATCAAATTATATTGATCTCTGGGTATGAAGTATTGGTCTTGGCCTGTGTTTACAGTACACAATTTCCCTTGTTTAAGACATATCATAATTTTTCAGCTTTACGGTTACTGCCAGTAATTACAGTATGTTGTGTAAGCCCATTCACAGCAGTTCTAGACAGAATTCCCTGTTTTCATTTATTCACCCCCTGGACCATAGAGAATATCCTTTTAATATCTTTAAACAAGACCAAGCAGAGTTCAACTTCAAGTATACTACAAGATAAGATTAGAATTTAAAATAATCCTGGCAAGGTGCAGACATGATCTGAAAACATAAGATGCTATTTTATAGGAACAAGTGCAAGCTGGAATCATTAGCTGTGCAAGTAATTTCCCTTGAAAAGAATCAATGTGTTATTTTGGCTCAAAGACTGAAAATGAGTCTGCACCATAATGCTATTGCAAATAAAGGTAAAAGCTGAAGTATAATCTGCCGGAGTATAATCTGCTCAAAGTGTGAGCTAGTAACATCTCCAGTTTGGATCACGGCACTTGAAAAATACAAGTTGCATGCAGAGAGTCCAGGAGAAAGCAGTGAGAATGTCTGGAAGCCAAGAAAACTTTTGCCTTTGAGCAAAGACTGAATGATTTTAGGTCATCTTACAGAAGAGATGAGAGAGGGGAAACACAGTAATTTTCATATATATAAAAAGCTAGCTGCAAGGAAAAATAGAATAACATTTTCTTGCTTCCACATTTGATAGTAATAGAAATAATTGCCTTAAATTGCAAGAAAAGAGACTTTGGTTAGATACAAAATGGGACTAAATGACCTATTAAGGTCGTTTTCTGATCCATGTTTATGACTACTTGCAAACAACCTTTTCTAAACTCCCTTATTTATTACTGTCAGTAGAGCTGGCACTGGCTGCAAGAAAAGGAAGCTGCAGTTACAGGAAAGAACTGACTGCCTAAAATGCACAGCACACCAGTTTATTTCATTAGCACTAGCGATACTAACCTCAGCTTTTAATCATGCCTCAGCAAAATGTCAGAAGTCTATGTAAATAAATGTGCTTTAAACCCACTTAATTATAAAATAATTATTCCTTGAAACATCAAGCATTAGTTTAATCAGTGTTGGCAACTTCCATGATTTTATTGAGTCTAATCAATCTGAGGCAGCCTGGTTTTAGTTGTGTTTAGATGGTGTAAGCAGCTATTTGATTTATTAAAAAAAAAATTAGGTCTGCAAATTACGTGGAAAATCTGAGAAGTGTAATCTGAACATATGCCAAAGATTAAAAAGCCAGAAGGTGAATAAAGCCACATCTGTTTTTTTCAAGCTCATAATTTTGAACTAGGTTTATAATTTTACGAGATCTGACTCAGGATATGTTAACTTCTGGTTTGGCAATACTAAATTACTGTGCCCTATATTCTGCTGTTCTGAATATTTACATATTACTGATCATGCATTTGCATAATTTGCTGAAAACACACTGATTTGCAGAACTTTATTTTGTTATTCACAAAAACAAAGGAACACTTATTTAAGAAAGATCATGTATTGTGGGAGCCTTTCAAATTAACAAGAAGCATCTCTGTGCAAAAAGTGGAGGTATATAACAACAAAATAACAAAAAGTTACATAGTTCCCCCCACATACACTATGATTTTTAACACAACAGCACCTTGTCAGAAGAATCTGTTGTCATTTCAGACACTGACAGTTCTTGTCCAAATTCTAATTACTAGACACATATTTGCAAATAGAAATGAGATGAATTTCAGTGATGAAAAGGTATTATGACAAAGTAATATTCATTCTTAAAACAACTGTTGCTTAGACTTTTCTGAACTGATTGCTGTCTTATAATTCATTTATCCTCACCAATACAATCTGATTTATGCAATTTTCTGGCTAGTTTTACTGGGGAATTTAAGAATTTAAGGTCTACAATATTCTGATTGTCAAACCTGCAATTGTCAAACAGACAATTAATGATCAGTGGCTGATGTCTGATTGAACTGTAACTTGTGTTCACTCCTATTTTTATACTGTGTTAGCTGATGAAATATGTGTTGGGGGGAGGGAATCTTCCTTTACCAGGATAAAGATAAGGGCTGAGTTCTCAGTTCTGCTCCAGATACTGAGCTCTTGCTTCATTGAAGAAATCTAAATATCATCTTAACTTCTGGCTGGGTGGTGAAATGGAGAGCAGCCTATAACATATTACATAATACTGCCAAACAGGAGACATGGGTGCATTATTGATCCTAAACACAATTAAATGGATCAGAAAGAGGCCTGCTACTTCCAGAAACACTGACTTGCTGTACTGGAAGTTACTATGAAAATACAATTTACAGATTCAGGATGGGGAAAAAACAGCGAATGTTTTGTTAAAGGGAAAATCAAACTTGTGCTGGAGTCTTCACCATAAAGTTCACTCTTTTAATTTCTGAACCAGTCTGTTTGGCTCACCTATAGCATGACTGCATATGAAGCAACATAAAAGAAAGTCATGTGGCTCCTCCCATATGAGAGGGTGACTGCATAGATGAGTTGGTTCACAAATTGTACTGCAAGTCCTAGAGAATTGCTGACAAAAAGCAGGCTTGTAGTAGCTCTGCTAAGAGAGAATAAGTCTAATGAAGTTAGAGGTTGCTCCTTCTACTTAAACTGAACTTTCTCTAAGGACATCAGTTAAGAGATACGACATGATGGCAAGAGTATCACGTGAACTTCTGATTAGGAACAAAAGCTTAAAAAGCAGCTCAGACCTATACCTATCACTGTACAAGAAGAAAACAGCTCCTGCATGCTCAGCTCCAAAAGAAATACTTTTGCAACAGGCTAAAACTTTTACAGACCTATTGATTTTTCTGGGGGTGGCCAAGAGTGTGTCATTTACACCATTAGCATTAAAATTGTATGCTCATACATTCCTCCAACATCTTTTCCCAGAGTTTACTATAGCAAAACAACAGTTCAAATGATGAAATAAATAGGACTGAGGGAGTACTATCAGGGTAAGAAGTAATCCAGTCAACGCAAACACCTCTTTAGCAGGTTATCAGCACATCTGGGTATCAGCACAACCATAAGGGCTACATTAGTTACTGGGCCAAAGAAACACCAAATAAGTTTTGTTTGGAGATGCTGTATTTTGTGCCTGGCCTGACAGAACATATAGTTAAAAGCTTTGGGGCAAATTAATTAAATGTCACTTGTAGATCTGCTAAAACTTGCTGGATTACAGATACACTTAAATGAAGTATCAAATTAATTACTAAGACTGCTTACTGTGCTAATCAGTATTGTGTTATTTCTTAGCCCATCCGTTCTCTCCATCTCGTTTTGTACATAGGTTTCTGAGGCAGGAGTCCTCTTTTTACTATGAAATAACAGAGTCTGAATTTGTACTGCAGCTATCAAAATAGGGTTCTTGTCCACTATTTCTGCTTCTATAGGACAATCCTTACAAAGATACAAATAACATCAACTTTTCAGCTTAAATGGACTTTATCAACCAACTTGCTCTGGCATTTCTCCCTGCTCCATACAATACAATCAACTGAACGAAGTAGCAGTGAATTACAGGAAGAGCTAGTTCAGTGATGAATCAGTCACTGGGCTAAAATAAACTGACACCCTTTCCATCAAAGAAATATGCATACCATATATACAGAGCAGCTCCTGTTGGAGGCTAGGAGAGCTGACAATTTCCATTTTCCACTGACTTCTTTCAGCTTTCTCCCAGGTCAGAACCCATGTGAAAAAAGGCCTGGCTCTGTGGAAGAATAATAGTTATTTAAGCATGTACAGGATTTACTGTCAAATTGAAGCTCTTCCATCTCAAAACTACATACATGTATACTACACAAAAGAGGCAGAATCTCCATGTCTGGTAAAAAGGCTTTGAAAAATACACTAATTGAAATAAGGATGGTTTTGAGCAGGAGTTAGAGTATAAGTCTTAGTAACTGCATGAACACAAACCATTCTGGGAAAAGCTGTAATATTTTCTATGAGGGTCACTATAGCATAATGCTGAAGGCTGGGAAAAAAATTCATGAAAGATGATTTAAACATATAGCCTATTTAATCATTTTTTCCTGTAACACATAGTCTATGGGTATCAGACTTTTAGCCACACTTCTGAAGGAGGTATCCAAAAGGAGCCACTCACTAAGCCTCTGAGGAAAAGAGATCTCAGCCTGGTATTTTGCTCTTCTTACTAAAACTGGAATATTTTGAAGTGTTTGTCTCAAAGTAAGAAGGAATAATTTGAAGGAACCACAGCAGATTTTCATGTTTAATATATTTTCATCAAAGCACTTTCCTAGCTCCGAGTTAACAGCTTCAGAGCTTTTGCTAAATGTAGGCGTGACGACATTTTACATTAGCGCAACAGATAAAAATTTGGAGGACTTTCAAGAATGGTCACCATGCAGAAACACGCAGCAACAGGGAAGGCTCCCCAAACCCCAAACTACTTCTTTTGGGAGGGGAAAGCCAGATGCCATTCTCTGCCTTCTGGTACCGGGGCAGGCTACCTACCAGCAAGCTTCTGCGGTTCAGGGCGGCTACTCAAGGGCGGTCGGGCGAGGGACGAAACCGCCCTCGCTGCCTCCGAGATGTGCACAGGGAGTGCTGTCAGCCTGCCAAGTTCAGCCAAAATAAGGCTAAGAACTGCCTCAGCCTTTGCACGACACGGGACTTTCCCTCCGCTTCAGAGGTTTTTCCTCAGACTGGCAGCACCGGGTTTGGTGGAGGCGGGAGGGGGCGGCTGGGCGGCCGTTCCGTCCTGAGGAGACGGAGGGAAGGCTGGAGAGAGATCGGGAAGGGCGTTGTGTGTGGAACGTGAGGTGTATGTGGAAGGGTTGAATTTCCACCGCCTTGCGACCAAATAAGGGTAAATTCCCCACCAGCTGGTGGCTGGCTGACATGAGAGACACCGCTGGGACTAAACTTCCAGGAATTACAAACCCTCGCGGCCTCACTCCCCCGCTCGCTCCCCACAGTCACCCCTCCCGGGCTACGTGCCTCAACTACCGCGGCGGGGGGGGGAAGGGGGCGGTGGTCGCGCGCCCACCACAGTGCCTGTTGGGAACGCGAGGCGGGTCACACAGCAACCATCCAGCCCGGCCCGGCCCTCCCCCCGCCCCTCAGCCGGCTGCCCCACCTCCATTGGATACTGCTGATGTCAATCTCCGACCTTGCGTCTAACGTCTACTGGAACTTTCTGGTAGAGGTGGGGCGAGGGCGGGGCGAATGCGAAGCGCGAGTAGTGATTGGTCGAGGGAGGGCTGCGAGCCGAGAGGGATCGAGAAAAAACCAGGAAGAGGGACGGTTTGGTCGCCGTACAGTGGGGAGGGGTTGGGCTGAGCTGAGGGGTGGGCGACATCGTTCTGATTGGTCAGGAGATAGGGGGCGGGTGCTCCTCGGCGATTCACGGACGCAATTGGCCAGTTGTGGCTGGCGAGTGTCTAGATTGGCCGGCAGGGTTCTGGCAGTTTCCAGAATACGATTGAACCGGCTATAAAGCGGGCGGCAGGAGCAGTTTTCGGTACTCTGCGCCGCTGCGAGCAGCGAGAGCGGGTGGCTGGAGACGAGACTGCTTAGTGAGTAGCTGATCAGAGAGACCTGTTATCATGTCTGGCAAAGGGCCGGCAATCGGCATCGACCTGGGCACCACGTACTCCTGCGTGGGTGTTTTCCAGCATGGCAAAGTGGAGATCATCGCCAATGACCAGGGCAACCGTACCACCCCCAGCTATGTGGCCTTTACTGATACGGAGCGCCTCATCGGTGATGCAGCCAAGAACCAGGTGGCTATGAACCCTACCAACACCATCTTCGATGCTAAGCGTCTCATCGGCCGCAAGTATGATGATCCCACGGTGCAGTCTGACATGAAGCACTGGCCCTTCCGTGTGGTGAATGAGGGTGGCAAGCCTAAGGTGCAAGTGGAGTATAAGGGTGAGATGAAGACCTTCTTCCCAGAGGAGATCAGCTCCATGGTCCTTACCAAGATGAAAGAGATTGCTGAGGCTTATCTGGGGCGCAAGGTGCAGAATGCTGTCATCACCGTGCCTGCTTACTTCAATGATTCCCAGCGCCAGGCCACCAAAGATGCTGGCACCATCACTGGCCTTAATGTGATGCGCATTATCAACGAGCCCACAGCAGCTGCTATAGCCTATGGCTTGGACAAGAAAGGTACCCGAGCTGGTGAGAAGAACGTGCTCATCTTTGACTTGGGAGGGGGCACTTTTGATGTGTCCATCCTCACCATTGAGGATGGCATCTTTGAGGTGAAGTCCACAGCTGGTGACACCCATCTGGGTGGGGAGGACTTTGATAACCGCATGGTGAACCATTTTGTGGAAGAATTCAAGCGTAAGCACAAGCGTGACATTTCTGGCAACAAGCGAGCAGTGAGACGACTGCGTACAGCTTGTGAGAGGGCAAAGCGCACCCTCAGCTCTTCCACACAAGCTAGCATTGAGATTGACTCTCTCTATGAGGGCATTGACTTCTACACCTCCATTACTCGTGCCCGCTTTGAGGAGCTCAATGCTGATCTTTTCCGTGGCACCCTGGAGCCCGTGGAGAAGGCTCTGCGTGATGCCAAGCTAGATAAGGGCCAGATCCAGGAGATTGTGCTGGTGGGTGGCTCCACTCGTATCCCCAAGATCCAAAAGCTACTACAGGACTTCTTCAATGGCAAAGAGCTCAACAAGAGCATCAACCCAGATGAGGCTGTTGCTTATGGCGCTGCTGTGCAAGCAGCTATCCTCATGGGAGACAAGTCTGAGAATGTGCAGGATCTGCTGCTGTTAGATGTCACCCCTCTGTCCCTGGGCATTGAGACAGCTGGTGGAGTGATGACAGCCCTCATCAAGCGCAACACCACCATTCCTACCAAACAAACTCAGACCTTCACCACCTACTCAGACAACCAGAGCAGCGTCCTGGTTCAGGTGTATGAAGGTGAGAGGGCTATGACAAAGGACAACAACTTGCTAGGCAAGTTTGACCTAACAGGCATCCCCCCAGCACCCCGTGGAGTCCCCCAGATTGAGGTCACTTTTGACATCGATGCCAATGGTATCCTTAACGTCAGTGCTGTGGACAAGAGCACGGGTAAGGAGAACAAGATCACCATCACCAATGACAAGGGTCGCCTTAGCAAGGATGACATTGACCGTATGGTGCAAGAAGCAGAGAAATACAAAGCAGAGGATGAAGCTAACCGAGACCGGGTGGCAGCCAAGAACTCCCTTGAGTCCTACACTTACAACATGAAGCAGACAGTGGAGGACGAAAAACTGAAGGGAAAGATCAGTGACCAGGACAAGCAGAGAGTGCTCGACAAATGCCAGGAGGTGATCTCTTGGCTCGACCGCAACCAGATGGCTGAGAAGGAAGAGTATGAGCACAAGCAGAAGGAGCTGGAGAAACTCTGCAACCCGATCGTCACAAAATTGTACCAGGGAGCCGGAGGGGCTGGGGCAGGTGGCTCCGGTGGTCCCACCATTGAAGAAGTAGATTAAAGAGGAGTGAAGTATGGACTGGTTTATGGACAGTCACTCTTATTCTTCGCTTTGAATTTTTTTTCTAACGTTTAAGGAAAACGTCCTTGCCGATAACAGAGTTTATTCTGTTGGGTGTGTATAAAGGCAGATCTGTCAGCTTGGTTTTGATAAAGGGGAAGGCACGTCCTGCTTTGTAAGGTTAGTAATAGCCAAATTTTGTTAATTCAGATACAGCTGTTAGTACTCTGAATGTTTGTCTCTGTTCAAGTGTCTCTTCTAAAGTAACCACTCAATTGTTGCAGTTGACAAGTTCCAAGTTATGCATGAAAATCTTTTATGGAAGATTAAAAAAGCAAATGCCAAATTTGGCTTCTGGAAATTTTGGTAATAAATAAAATGTATAAGCATAAACCTATCTTCCTTCTCTCTGTGAAGGGGCAGTAGTGGGGCAGGGGAGTGGTGCCTGGCTCTGGAGGGGTAGCTAGTTCTCCCCGGAAAGCAATTTGAACTGAAATGGGGTAAGGAAGCTGCTGTGGGCTCAACAGTGTGTGTGTGTGGGCCTGGGCCTGGGGTGGGGGCTGGTTGGAGGGGAGGCTGCCTAGCCCCCGGGGAACAAACTGTCTTCCCTCACAGGGTGCTGGGGGGGTGTGTGTCACAGACCCCAAAACCTGGGGACACTGTGAGTGTCGTGGGGAGGGGAGGAGAGCTTCCCTGAGTTGGGGGTGGTGTTTTGGGGCAGGAACTGCTTTTGTAGTCACAACATGTGGCTTGGGCTGCAGTCCCCAGCCCAGCTGCTCCGGCTCTAGGAATGTGGGGAGGGTTATGGTGGGCCTGTTAGCAAAATAAACCAGTGGGGAAAGGGGAACAACAGCAATAGTTCTGCTGGGCAGGCAGCTGAGCTTGATAGAGACTGCTTTGTGGCCAGCTGTATAAATTGGTGAGTTAATCTTGGGTTGCTAGAATGCAAGCTGAGCTTTCAATACTTTACTGAATGTGGGTTTTTTCCACTCTTAAGATCATCCAAAGTACAGCTGCCAAGGACACCCCAAAAGCTGGGAGTACTGAGTAATGAGCCATGAGACTGCACTTGATAGAACAGGCAAAATTTGTAGTAGTTAAACCTGTCTGGCTTTATTGCAAACCATCTCCGGAGCTCCTCATTTGTTTCAAAAAGCAAAAAAAAAAACCAAACCCCACATGCAGTGTTCAGAGTCTGAGGAGCTGCAAGTTAATGAGCTCTAATGGAGGAGCCCGATGACATGCACATTTTGGACTGCCTTGTCCTTTAAGGGAAAAAACCGCAGAGCAGTGGGCAGCTGAAGGGAATCATCTGCTGTGTTTTTGTTTGGTTGCTCGTTAGTGAGTGGGAGTGTTGGTGTGCTGGGCAGTAAGGCAGGCACTGCCCTGCTGCCTCTCCCTGCTGCAAAGAACTTTCAGGGCTCCAGTTCCTTAAGCGTGTAGGTGAAGTGTGTGTATATATAGAGATATATTAAAAAAACCCCAACTTTGTGATAAAAGGGCAGACAAAAATAAGCTTGCTTAGTAGTCAATAATCAGCAGAGATGTAAGGTTCCAGTTTACTACGTATGTTTCTCTCAGCTGGTTTGCCAGGGCACTCACTGCAGGCTTTTTACTGGCCTCAGAAGGGAGTTAAGAGTTGCAGTGGGGGAATGTGAGGCTTGTAAACAGCTTGTTTGATCAGCTATTGTCGCAAATGATTCAAAAGCACTTCAAGTTTATTGAACTCTTCATAGGTAAATAGCATTGCCATCACAGTGAGACCTGAGTAGTCAACTAGAGCAGTTTCAGCACCTGCTGAGTGCTTCAGTGAAATCTTGGAAGGCTATAATCCAGCTGAGTGCTTTTGGTGTTTGTGTAGACAGCATTTCCCTGGCAATCAGCCTCTTGATTTCCAGGCTGTAACATATATAGTACCCCTGTGAATGAGAAGATGTCATGACATTTTAATTTTGTTTTCCTAAGAGTTAGTAGTTAAATATCTTTTTGAATAGTAGTAGATTATCTGTAAGTGAAAAATTGCTGCTGCAAACTGTTAATACTTTTTCAGATACACTCTTCCCAACCAAAATCTTACTACTATGGAATGACAATAAGGACTAGGTAGCACCCATGTTGATTGTAAATGCAGGTTAATTATTTTTTTCTATTAACTGACTGGTAATTGCCCTTGTCACATAGTTTCCTTTACTTCTCAGCCCTTGGTGTGCATTCCTCAGCATTGCTTCCCAGTTATTAAACACAATTTTTTGTTGTTTTCCCCAAACATCTATTTAAGTGTGTTGCAAAAGTAATGTAGCTAAATGCACACAGCAGATAGTTTTGTCACATACCTGCACTGTCATCTCTCTCTTACCTTGGCCTCTGCTGCTCCATGCATGTTTCAGCAGTGGGGCAGGCAGGGAGCAACAGAGACCACAAGAGTCAAATATCTGTCCAGGTGGTTAAAATACCTTAAGGGCTGATGAGAGTGTGAACAGGTTAACACTGGAGTAATGGCATTATTTTTTTGTTTTCTAGGAAAGGGATATTTTTTTAGTATGGACACATCTAGACTGTGTGTGGCTTATGCCGAGGATGAGAAACTTCTGCTAACTTACATGGTTGGAAAAAGATTTGAAGACTTGAGACACAAAATAGCCTTTCATTATGTGAACAACCCCCTGAAATGCAAGGGGCAGAAAACCTGAAGGGCTTGAAGCTAGATTCCTTACATTCATTCACTTAGTTTATAAAACAATGAATAACTTTGAGTTGATTTTCAGTATATTGTACTTACCGTAGAGTGAACTCCTATCTTGTTAGTGGAAAATTCCCACTGACTCCAGTGAGTTTATATTTCCGCCCCCCCCATCCTTATTTCTTGAAGAAATAAAGTAAATGTCAAAGGGGAAAATGCTGCTCCTCATTTGCAAATAGGTGTGTACATGTAGTTCTGGGGAGTAGTTCCGCATTTCAAGTGAATTTGACAAAGCCAGGAAAATAATCTGGTCTAAAATCTGCAGTTTCATTGCTTCCACACTCAGCGTCTCTCTTCCTTTGTACTGTCCTGACTCACAGGCAAAGTCAGCTCCTGCTGTCAGAATCATGGGCCTGCGTTTCTGAACTTTCCTTATTCTTAAACAGAGCTATGTGAAAGACCAAGCCCACAGGAAGGATATAAAGTGGTTATAACTTTGTAGCTCTTGTGTGACTCCAGTATTAACTTTTGATGGCTTCTTTTGGGTTTATGTGGATGGTATTATTTTATATAGAGGAACACCCATACCATTAATAAGGGAGAATTTAATCACCCAAATTAAACCTCTTAAGCACCTTAGCACCTCACTCACGGTGCAGCCAGGTGTGGAGCAATGCCAAGCAGTCACTCCTGTGTGCAATAAGGTTCACCCTGCGATTCTCCACCTTCACTTTCCAGGGGAGAGGGAAGAGCCAAAAAAAGACAAAGCTGAAAGCATTACTAAAATAACGTGCCTCGTGAGAGCCCTCAGAGGGAGCTGAGGGCAAGAGAGCTGAGGGCAACCCACTCAGGAGCTGGAAAGCTGAGACGTGCTCGGACAGGCTGTGTCCACCCAGCTGGCCTGGTGAGTCAGCCTCATGCCCTGCCGCCTCCAGAGCTTCTGTTTGAAGTTCTGCACAGAGGACTTAGCAGACAGGCTGCAGCCATGCTCATCCCTTGTGATACCATCTTAAAGACAGGAATGAATATATCCTGGCAGACTTCCTTTTATCTCTTGGGAGACATTGCATAGAGCCCTGCAGGCTGGAAAGCCTTTCTCTTGGGAGCTGACTGTCATTTATTTGCAAGGTTCTCCTTGAAGGTTTGTGGCACTGTGGGGCACAGCCAAGGGGTGACAACTCTGAAGGAGATGTGGCATCTCAGGACCACACCATAAATTTTGTCTTCCCTATTGTGAGCCACTCCCACAGATGTGTTAGAGGGACAGGAAGAAAAGGGAAAAATGTTTAGAGAATTCACATCTCCAGTTTTGGCCCTCATGTTAAATGCAAAGCATCACATTAAAAAGCATGCACTTGCATTGAGCCTGTGTACTTAATTTTAAAGTTCCTTTTCCAGTCTTGTCAGTGCATTGCAATCTAATAGCATTTCAAGCTCTATTTCTCTGTAAGGCATTCCACGTTGCTCCTCCCTTGCCCTGTGCCTGGCATGAGTTTCCCTTACTGTGTCCCTTTAGAAAGAGCATTGTGATCTAATCTCTGCCTACACCAGGGACACTGTACCATGGGAGTCCTGTGATACTAAACCAGCAAGGTATGGGGATGCTCTCAGAACAGCAAAATTATGTTCTGTAGTTGATCATCACATGAAAGGTATCACCACTCCCTGCCCCGCAGTGAAACAAGTTGTGCTAGTAAAGCTCCTTTAGCACACCTGTGTGGATCAGGTATCACATCTCTCTGCTGCTCTCATCCGCATATTTATGCAGGCACAAGCCTATAGCATAGACCTGCCTCTAGAGCAGATTTTGCTTGCAGCAGCATGGTGATTATATAGTTGGGCAGGCCAGCTTTTCCAGAGGCAACAACATAGTTCACTTCCACATATGAAACAGCAGTATTAAAAACTCCTGATCCACCCTTGCATGACCCATTTGCCTTTACTCTCTCCTGCATTAGTAGGGTGGAGATGGACAAGCTAGTTCCTCTTGTCATCCCAGTAACAGCACCAGCCAGGAATTTTAGAGAAGGGAAAAATTTCCTTCTAAGATCCAACACATTATTTTTAGTCTTCCTTTTAAGGAAAATCAGGAGCACTACAGGAATTTTTTGTTCCTTATCCATTGCTGAAGATACTCTCTCCCACCATTCAGAAATTGGTTTTTGTGTGTTGGCCTGTGCAGAAGTTGATAGATAGCTGTTGCATCCTAGACCAAGAAGTGTGAGGTCACTCTTGCTTGTGCTTAGGTAGCAGTTAACAGCACCTGTACCCTATCTGTTGGAGCAGTTCAAAATATCACTCCTCCAAAATATCCCTGCAGTTCAGCAGTTAAAAATCTAATTTGGATAGGATTGAGGAGATAAAAACACTTCCAGAAGGGTCAAGGCTATGTATTTCTGGCAGGACTTTATAGAAACCCCCAGGGATTCAGGGATCTTAGTTGCCTGGCTATTCACTGGAAAGCATCATGAAATATTTTCTCTCAGTCCCTGTGAAAGCTGTTGCGTGGTTGAACTGACAGACCAACGATCACGTCATAGCTGAAAGCAGCATTTTTGTCTTGGCTAGGCTGTGTCTAAAAATGTAAATGTATTTCTTTCAAAACCATGATTATTTCTCATTTGGCCGACTCATTTTCCTGCTGCAGACTTCATTCACAACATGTTTGCAAATGCAGTAATGCACCCTGGTTAAAGACAACTCGTGCTAGCCATTCCTTAGTCCTATCCCCAGCACTGTAGATGGAAGGCTATAGATTACAGGCTGCCCAGGGAGGTGGTTGAGTCACCATCCCTGGAGGTGTTTAAGAGACGGCTGGATGTTGCATTGGGGGGCATTATTTAGCAGGTTGATAGGGCTAGGACAAAGGCTGGACTTGATGATCTTCAAGGTCTCTTCCAGCTGTAACTGTTCTATGATTCTATGGAAAGAACTAAAAATTCTAATAAGCAAAAAAGACTCTGTAATAAGCTAAAACCTAAAAGTAAAGTTCTCTACTATAATTACCTTCAAAGCTCACAGAATTGAATAGAGAAGATCTTGTCTATAGTATTTCTATATTAAATTTCCACTTTTTTTTTTCCTACTTCTATAGCAGGGAGATAGTTATTATATCTTACAGAAGAATTGGAAAGTAGACTATGACATTTTTGTTAAACTCCATAGATTTCTGAGCACCTCAGAATACAGAATCAAAATAAAAAATTTGAAAGTATCTACTGAGTATGAGGTACATTTAAATACCTCTTCCTTTCTGTTAGAGGCATGTTAATAACAAAAAGTTGATTGTTAGGAGCACAAGGCATATGCCTAGCTGCATGAAAATAGCTGACAACTGCTAATATTCAATAATCTCATCTGATAAAACCATGCAGAGGGAGTAATTGCATGAGGTTTTCAGTACAAGAATGTGCAGCTGGTTTTTCTGGTTTTCCAAAAGCAGCCTGTGCTTCCTTAAGTGGTGCTAGGCAATCCTTGCCTCCTTGTTTCCCTTAGAACTTTGGTCTGGGCTCAGTAGCTAATTCTACCTTTGCCTATCAAACACCTTTAGCCAGTTTGCCTCTGTGGATGTATCCACTAATGAGTGCAGCAGGTAGCCAGGGCACAGGGCTCTCAATCTGGGGCAAGGCTGCTGCTGGTGTCCCATGATAATGAGGAAGTGAAGCTGTTGTAGTATCTCTCCAGATGCTATAGCACAGCTGTCCAACTACCTTTTGCTTTGGATGATCCAAGGAATGAGACTGAAATGCAGCAGTGCTGATATATGACAACAGTGCAAACTGCTGAAAACTTAGTACTACACACTTCTTGGGCTGTTCATAGTAGAGTTCCCATTGGCTTTGGTCACAGCTGTGGATACCAAGTCCTGCATTTCAGACTTCCATGAAGCCAGGCTCTTAGCTCAGAAAGAAAAGGGAGTTAGGAGCTTCAATTTTGCAGAAATCTGAAGTGAAAAGCCACACTAGTGTTCACAGTATTATGCTTAAGGACATTATTTATGTCATTCGTGGAGCATGATCCTGTTTTTAATGAGATACTTGGCAGGTAAATGGCATAGTCATGGGCTAAGTATTAGCTACTGTGAAATTGAATTCTGTACTTTTGTGTCTAATACAAACAGTAGCAGGCACACACAGAGTCCAATATTCCCAGAGAAACCATTTAACTGCTCCTGGGAAATGAGAAGGAAATTAATATGGAGGGTATTGAAGACTGAGACTTGACACAGCAAGAAGAAACAAGAGACAGAAAAGAGGTGAATGACTGGATGGTGAGTCAGTGATATTTTTGTTGAGTTTATGCATGTGTTTATCTTATGGGTGTGTTATCCAACTAAAACACTAGATATACCTAAAGAATGGATACATATACATAGAATTAAGTGTTCCTAGTTACCAGGACACACATGGACACACAAACACCACAAGAAACAACATTAAAAGAAAGCTATTAAGGCTCCAAGGTCAGGTGATCAGAAAGATGACTAGAGCAAGCTTGTTTCTTGCTTTCTCTGTGCTTGTGCCTCATAAAGCAGTTTGTAATTACACCGTAACAGATTTTTTACATATTTTATTTCTTCTGCAGGTCACTTGCCTCAGTCAGGCTACACAGTGGTCAGTGTATGCTGTAAGGAAGCAGTATTTCCCAGTTCAATATACATCTTATTTACTGAGTGATGTCCAGGCCCAGCTCTGGAGATAAGTTATTGCTTAGGATGTTGCCTGTGGAGCACATCTTAAGTGCTTCACATTATCCATTTGGTTTTCACCCCTGAGATGTGTATAATTCCCACAGAAAGGAGGTGATAAATCAGCAAAAGCCAAACACCATCTGTCTATTATGAGGGTCTTCCACTGGAAATGCCAAGGAGCTGATTTTTCAGACAACTTAGTATTACACACTTCTTGGGCTGTTCAAAGTAGAGTTCCCATTGGCTTTGGTCACAGCTGTGGATACCAAGTCCTGCATTTCAGACTTCCATGAAGCCAGGCTGTTAGCTCAGAAAGAAAAGGGAATGTAAATAGTGATCATTAGGGTTAAATGTGCGTTGGAGCAATTTGCCTGGCATTCTGTGACCAAACCCATGTGGAAATCAATTTCCCAGGTAGCCTTCAACTGCTTCAACCATTACGCCCCAATTTCACTGCTTTTAATCTCCTGGCTCACCCATTTTATAGCTTTCAATTCTTGCAGCAGCTGAAACAAGGATCCAGCAGACACTAATCTGTTTTGCTACACAATGCCAGACTTAATTTTTTTTCTTTTCAGACTTACTCCCATGTCAGCACAGGTGGGATGTTTGGTCTCACTTCTGCAGCCTTAGCTCATGAAATACTTGGGCTGAACTGATCTCCTCCAACAAGACCTTGGTTCAGGGTAGCACAGTTCAGGGAATTCTCTGGAGTATCCAAAGTCTCCTGCGCTGGTAACTCAGTCAGTCTCAGAGTTCCCCCTAACAGTGTTGTCTGCTGTACCAGAGCCAGTTCTGTCCTATGCTCCTCAAATCCCTTCTGGATTTGTCTTCATTTCCCCCTAGTTCACCTGTGCTGCACTGATTCACAGGCCTTCCCTGCCTGCCTAGCCAGCTCTGCCTTTACCTCTCAGACCCAGTCTTTGTATTCACAGTTGTTCTGCCTGTAAGTAGTTCTTAGTTTCTCCCCATCTTTCATCTGGGCTTTTAGTGCTGATTTTCTCCCAACTCTAATACAGCCAAAAGTTTGTCTCCTCTGCCTCCCATACCACGAATGCTAACACAAGTAGCCTTGAGTATCTGCATGTCCTTTACTTTTGCCAGTTCTTTTGGCATGACTTTTACTAGAGCCAAGATGGGCCAATGCTCTCCTGAGGCTGATGACAACTCTGCTCTGTAAAAATGAGATGATGAGCCATCAGTTCCATACCTCCCCCTTTCCCCTGATGGGGAGCCTATTTCTATAAATGCTGCCTGGCTGCCATGGATAAGATCTGAGGTCGTTCCCAGACCTGCTTCTCTCATCCTCTTAAATATGTAACTTGGCTGCCAAGTCATGGATATGTACTTGGCAGCCTGCAATAGCAACTGGAAACACAGCATACACAATACAATTGTAAAAAAAAAGACTGTAGAGAACAGAGCCAGAGCTGAATTTTCAGGCTTGTTTGAGATTCTTGCTTAGCTATCCATGGACTGATTGTGTTTGCATGGATAAACCTTTAAAAAGTACCTACAGGAGAAAAGAGGCAGTGTTTGGAAAGCTGTGGAAATGGGTAGCAGTTAGGAACAGGTTGTTTTATGGAAGTTTTATTTTCCCACATTGTATTGTCCATTTGTTCTGCTCTGTGGTCATGAACATCTCACTATTGCTTTCAGTAGTATTTTCCCTAGTTAGAAACTATTGGAAAAATGAATGATGGCACCTTTAAGAGCTGAAAGCACAGCAGATGTTCATTCTGTCTTACTAAAGTGACCTGTCTAAAAGTCTTAGGTCAGGTATTTTCATCTCTTCAAAGTACATACTGGCCTAATGCATCTACACTAGCAAAATTGTCCTAGGTTGAGCTATTTTTGACCTTATAGATGACCTATCTATTGAGAGGTGTGGTCCTCCCCCTCTCCTTTTATTTGTGTCTCCACTGGCCCGTCTCTGTCTCCACCATGAACTGAGGGAAAACGCTAACTCACCAGAAAGCTTCTCATTTATTTTTTCTGGATTACTATTTTTGACAGGTTAGGGAGCTGCCTTGCTGTGGGGACAGGGAAAATAAAGAATCAATACAAAGATAAATGGTGGGAAAACTTTGATGGGAGCAAGAATGTCTCATCCATCAACAACTACCTAGTAGGCTGGCTCCACTAGAAAGTGAAACCCCACCCTTCATAGGGACTCCTCTTGACAAAAAGTGCTTTTGACAACAGAACTTGTACAAATTTTGGGTGTGGTCTAAGCAGTACCAGTTATACATGACACTGATCCACTGTGAATGACTAGTATCAAAGATTCTCTACTTACAAAGGTACATGCTTCATGTTATTCCAGAGGTTAAAACCCCTCCCTCAAAATTCTGCCCTTAAGCGACCTGCCTTTGTGTACAGGAATTATTTCCAGGGGCAACTTGGAAATCTTGAGTTGATTGCTCCCATAGGGACCTAGGTCATGTCATTTGTGGCTTGTGACTTGGTAGATATGATTTTAAATCTTAAGAAGTCCAAAGCTAAAATATGTTTAGCATTCAGAGATCTGTGTAGACTCTTGCAGGGGGGTCGGAGTAGGTTATCTCCAGAGGTTACTTCCAGCCACTACCATTCTGTGATTTTGTGACCACTGCCAATAACAGAGGGACCACTTGCAGCTCCCTTCACTGCTGTCAGTCCTAGGCCAGTAATCAGGAAAACCTCTGCAGCTCCCAACTGTCAAAAACGCAGTAGCCCAAATGAGTGGCTGCAGAGATGTTAATCACATGGAAAGCCCTTAATTTTGCTGTTTGGACTAAAATGTTACCCAGGGAAGCTGCTTAGCAGGGCTGGAAAGGAGCAGAGCACACAGACCACAAGTCCCAGTCCTCAGAGCAGGCTGAAGGACGATTTACATGCTGGGATCTGTGGTTCCTAGGTGACAATAGACGATCACCAGGATACTGCTGTAAACAATGCCTGTCTTATCCCCTTCGTGCTTGGCAGTGTCCCAGACAAGCACCATGCTATCTGTGAGTCTCCCAACCTTTCCCAGCTCCACCTTGTTGCTGCTGTTCATTTTTGCCTCTGCAGCAGATCCTGGGGGCCATGGGATGCCCCATGGCATGGGCAGGGCAGGGACCTGTCCCAGCCAGGGAACTCAGTGAACTGGGACAGTGATTCAGCCATTTATATTAGTGAGAAGCAGCTGAGATGTATTTTGAAGACACAGGAGTAGTATTTTCTCCTTCCTGTGATGTGTTGGTAGACCTTGCTATGCTGTACTACCACCTTTTCTGTTTTTCTTTCATGGTTTGTAATCCCTTGTGTGTGACATAAAGGTACAACATTTGCATGGTCCTTTTCATCTGAGATTTGTGAACCAGTATTAGAAAGCTGTAACCAAAAACTAGAACAGACAAGATGAAATAACCACTTTTTGTCCAAGGCTTAGAGCCATAGTTTCCTAATATTCAGCTCTGTGGTCTAACTGTTGCATGGTTTGCTGGCTGCTGACATGAAATTATTTTGGTGTCCCGTATCCACTGCTCTGCTACCAAATTAGATTGAGCAAGAATTTGTGAGAGCCTTGTGGCTGGCTGGCGAAATGGTAGGCACCTGGCAAAAAGCCACAGAAAGCCTTAAAGGTTCACTCAGTTTGAATTTGCAGGCAGAAGGATTTCAGCAATAAGAGTCACTTTGTTTTAAAGGTGACCTGCAAAGAATAGTTAAGAGTTGCGAGTCTCTCTTGTTAATTAAGTAAGAATTAATAGATCTTACTAGTTTCCAGGGGATTTTTTAAAATGGATTTAAGAAAAGAAATAGATACTGTAAAATGCTGTTACTGGTGATTATGTCCAGTGTCCCTCAAAGGATCTAGCTGTTGTTTATCTAAAGTTCTTAGAATATCAGGAAAGTGCATATCATACTCACTTTTTTAAACAAGGGTTTCCTTTCTCCTGATACTTAGTCTTTATAATTACATCAATATTATAAACAAACAAAACCCCAAACAAACAAAAAGCCAGAAGCAATGTGTTGTTTAATGCAGGGCTCCATTTGGTTTCTCAGTCTTTGCTGGTTCCCTGGCAGAAAGTGAAAAAACTGATGTTCCTGAGCAAATTTTCAATTATTTATTCATATTCTTGAAGACATAAAAAAAACCAGAATATATTTTACTTTCTTGTGCTGGCAACCTTTAATTTCAGAGAACTTCTGCTCAAATAGCTCACACACAGACAACATCTGGGTGAAAGGCAGACTTAAGAAAGATAGAAAGTGATCCATATGCACAGTCTTTGCATTTTAAATACTTTGTTGGGATGAGAATTTGAGCATAGATTTATGACATACTCTATATGCTGTTTTCTTGCAGACAATAAAACTAACTTCAGGGGTGTGGTACTGGGAAGATGATACTAACACACTTGAATTTGCAAGGTAAAAGAATGATGCTTAGTTTCAAATTATGTAGGTTTAGGCCTTGATAAAGCAGTTTCAAGTAAGGTAAAATCAGAGTCTGATATTGTTTTACCCAAACATCAACTACAGCACAAATTCTTACTTTTTTTTCCTATTCAGACTGGAGCTCCTGAAATGCTGCTCTGTGGCATCATAAGAAATATGCATTTTCTCCATATTGCAGGGATGCAAGGGCCAAATGCCACCCCAGGTGTCTACAGGAGGAGGTCCATAAGACTAGTGTTCCCTCTTGCTGGTGTTTCATATGACCCTGTGCAATAGTTAGCACCACAGGACTTCAGACCTTCAGGGAAAACATATCTCTGCAAGAGACAAAGTGCATGTAACCATGCTTTGAATGTCTGTGGCAGTTGTGGATTAAGACTGTATCAGGACATTTAAACCATAGGTAGTGTTAGGTCGGTGGTTGAACTTGATGATCGTAGAGGTCTCTTCCAACCTTAATGATTCTATGATTCTCTGTGATTCACTGGGACAAAAAACTCCAGCACCAAAACTAAATCCCCCCTGTTGTCTTCTCAAGCTCAGGGCAGGGAGTGCAGTGGAGCATGGTGGCAATGGGTCAGTCACACACTGTCTGCTGCTGCCTCCTGCCCTGCTGGGCATTTTCCAGGCCTTTGTCACAGAGGAGCCAGGATGCTCACCTGTCTCCTGGTCACACAGCTGCCGTAGGTGCCTTTCATGGTCTGTGTCTCAGCATCTCTGGCCAACTTCTGTGTTGGGCTTGGGAACTGTCCTAGTTTGAGTCAGAACAAAACTAATTCTGTTCAGTGATTTTACTTTCCAGCTAAAGCTTCTTTAAGTCACTGCTAGTGACTTAATGTACCAGACTAGTCACAATGCTAGTGACTTAATGTACCAGATTAGGGTGCAAAGTAAAAGGCTGCACCTGCAGAGAGGAGCAGACACTCCAAGTGACCCTAAACTGAGCGACAAGGTATTTCATTCCATATACATCATATTCAGGATAAATCAAGGGTCAGCTGCTCACTACAGCCAAGCTTGGGCCTCAGGGTCTCTTATACAAAGCCTAAAACCCAAGCAAGGCAGGCGCAGGATTAAGCTACTTAACAGCTAATTAACAGCAGATACAAAAAAGGAGAGTTTTGGGCCTGAGGATTGAGCACCTGAGCTATCTGAGGTGGTGGACTGGTAACTGTCCTAGTGAGGATCAGAAGCCCAGCTCTGCTGCTGCATGACTCTGTCTGTCCTTTGATCTCAATTTGAGAGTTCCTGAATCCAATTCCAGGATCCAGCTCCTGAGTCTGATTCCCATCTGCTGCTGAGTCCTTCTGTCTCAGTATCAGTGGTGATGGTGATGTAGTTGCCATCAACGGGGGTTTGGACATGGTATTGATTTTGTGTAGATCTCATTTTATTGTTGTAATCTTCATTAAAGTAGTTTTATTTTTCATTTCCAATCCAAAAGTCTCTCTCTCTCTGTTAATTCTGTAGTAGGAAAAAGGGGAGATAATAGAGAGCATCTGTCACTGGATTAATGGTTGGCCCAGCCCTAAACCTTGACAGGAACACTACTGACTTTGCCAGGTAGCTCTCAAGGGAAAGGTGTGAGCTCCCTCGTAACCTCTGCCTGTCTCTCCCCTCAACAATACTAAAGAAAAGCTCTGGAAAAGAACAGAGCATTTAAATTCTTCCTAAAGGCTCTGATTACTTGAATGGTTTATGTAGTGTAGTGCTTATGGTGGCAGAAAACAAAGCAGGAGTACCTGGGGAAGCTCACTTACTCTCCTGGGTTCTTGAAAGCAATATCTCATGTTGACCTCACCAGAACCCAGGTGTTTTCTTAGTGTCAGTGGCCAAAACAGATATGCCTTTGTATTATGGGATGTTGACCTTTTTGTACTGCTGCTAGTAATTTAAACTCACGCTAGTGCATGCTCATACTCTCTATTGCAGCTCTGATCCAGTAGCTGAGGAAAACCTTAAGGAAGGAAAAAATATTCTCTTTCAGGAAATACGTGTGGAGACATTAAAGAGGTATTCTAATTCAACTAGCCTAGCTCAAAAGAATCAAGACCTTTTGTGTGGGAATATTTTCATCCATTGTCTGAGGATCATGTCTGAACAAAACACATGAAACAGGAAGCCAGCTGTCATTTCAACAGGGTGGATGAGTGGTATGAACATAAAAACAGAGCCAGACATGCCTGGTGTGGAATGCTAACTCAGGCACTAGCCTGGTATGACTTTGGTAAAGTCATTTACCATCTTTGTTGCTGTTTCCAGATCGCTCAGAATGAAGTAATAATTCTCTTCTACTCTAAAGAATATTGTGAGGTAATTAATTCATCTATGTAAGGCACTTCAAAGATTAAATTATTATTATTAATTTTATAAATTCACAACATGGTGTAGATGACTTTCATCCATTACTTAAAACCTCTTTGATCTAAATAATATAGTCACAATTTATTATATTAGCAACTAAAAGAGCAACTTCAGACGCAACCTTAGAGGTGAAATGTTCTGTTTCTCTCAACATCCCCAGCCTGTTTTGTGGTTATAATAGTTGAAAGTTAGTTCAGGACACCTGCCAAACATATTTCACTGCCTGTACCTTTGAAACAAAGTGCAACAAAGTGAGTAGATTCCTGGTAGATAAACTTTCTGTTCTCAGACTGGAATTTAACACTGTCCTTAAAAGTTATGCATTGGTCAACCACTAGCATGTTCCAAGATGATTGCAGTGCAAAGCTCCCTGAAAGAAAGCTGGATGAAAAAGAAGAAAGATTGTCTAGGCTGTCCAAGTGGTTACAACATGAATATGTGACATTGGATGATGTCAAATGTGAGTAATTGCTGGTATTTCGTATCAGCAAGGCATCACCCATACAAGTTAGAAAGCTATTTCTATTAACACTAGCACTGAAGGAAATACTGTTTTTCTGCTCTGTATGTTTTCAGATGCTGCTTTACTTTTGAAAGAAACAAATAAGTCACATAAAATGTTATCATTTGCAGCAGTTATGAGGTATGACATTTAAAGTTTGCTTCAAGAATTATGTTTGTGTAGCTGGTAGTGGTGGGGCCAGGGTATATGAGAAGTAGAATATGAAATATTAGAGGTTTAAAATCTCATCTGTGAGGTTCAGTGGGAAAGAACACCAAATGCTGTTATCCTCGACATGTGCAGAGAAATAATCCTATCACCTGTTTGAAAGCCTTCCACTCTGTTACCCAAAGAAAGCCAGAAACTGGGCCTAAATATCTGAAGGTTGGTTTTACTTTTAAGTTAAATTCCATGTTAGCCAGTGCATCTGCAACAATGTGTGCACCAGGAGTGCTAACAGAACTGGGAATCTGGGCTGCTTTCCTGTGCTTGCTGCTGTTCATTATTCACTGCTGTCAGTTATAAGCATTTCTTCTCTATAGGCTACAAGTGATGGGGCAGCAGGTGGAGCATTATATTTCAGAGGCATATCCATGAGTTCACCAGGGCCATACAGTGGCTGCATTACCTTTGACTTAGGAATGTATCTGTAGACCTTGCTGAACCTTAGCCATACTGTCCTCTCAGAAGGGGAGAGGTGTCTAAATTGTCCCCCTTTTCCTAGTCTTCCTGCATATTCAGCAAAGAAAAGATCCTTGGAAGGATATCTGGTAATAGCCAATTCAATCCACTCTTCAGCATGTTTATTGGAGTGTGTTAGTAACTCTCTAAAAGCCTTCAAAGTCTTAGCATGGGGTGGAGTGCTTGCTACTCTCAGCCATATAGCTGATATTTGGCATAACACAAGGCCCTTGAGCAGAGACTTTGTTCTTTTTCATAACAGTCTGGTGGTGTCTATAGGTACAAATCTGCAGACTTTGCAGTTACCTTTCTACCTTCCATGTAGGAATGAGAAACTGGATGAGTTCCTCATGGCCTTGCTTTTCTACCTGTCTTTTTACCTGGAGAAAATTGCACTGGAAAAGAAACACAGTGTCTTAATATTGTGAGTACAAGATTTTACGAGTATAAATACATAGATGTTGCCCTAGCAAACCTGGAATCACAGGGCAGTCTTTCGCGCCAGAATCAGTGGAATTCTGTGTATTAACAAGGACTGCTAGCTGTACTGGCCCAATCCACATATGGGAGGAGGAAAACCTCTTAGTCTCATTGTTACATCTCGCATCCCCTTCTTCTCTCTGCTGTCCAGGCCATAGGCTCCTCTGGCTATGTAGAGAGATGGATTTTCTGGGAGGGTTTGAACTCTGCTTTGCCTAAGCCTTGCAGGCATGCGCTGTTGTTCACATGGCACTATAGTCTCCCTTTCAAGATGGTGGCTGGATTCAGTCCTGCTACAAATGGGGTCACCAAATTATTTGGCTCCTCAAGGTAATGCTTCAATTTGAATAAATCATTACCACCACCACCAACAATCTATGTGAGTACCCTGGATCGAATTACCATTCCTTAATGCTGTTTCCCAGCAATAACATTAGCATTCAGCCATTTCTGCTTACAATACAGAGCAGCAAACAGTAGCAGCTGAGTCTGCTGGGTGTTAGTTTGTGCTGTGGGTCACATGACTATAAGATTTCATTTCTAAATACTTTGCAAAGCAGGTTCAGATGACTCTTAGGTGCTAGAAACGTGTTACAACAAGAGGAATATATGCTAGGAAAGCAGTTCCCAAGTAAGGGTGTGTGACTGCACTTGCTACCTTGCAGAGTGGAAGTGGGGATGTCAGTGTAATAAGTTTAAGAGCTGCTGTGTTTAAGGGTTAATATGCCCTGGGAGAAAGAGCTGCAGAGTTACAAACCATGATTGTAAAGAAAGAAACTTCAGTCACTTTCTGGAGTATGTAATAGTCTGAGAATTGATTGGCCATTTTCTTAAATCACTTATTTCACAATTCATGAAGCCTTGATATAAGGAAGGACTGATTTATCTGGATTAAAGAAAAGACTGTTGGAGGATTGCTGGCCTCAGGAAATTGATTTGTTCTACATCCACATATTGACAGATGATTCTTTCATTGTACAAGGAATAATTCATAAATAAAGAAAACCATGAGCATAGTTTCAGACACAAAGGTTGTAGATCCAGCTGAGGTGCTCTGGGCTGCAATTTACAAAATGATCCCACTGCTCTTGACTGGTAAAGGACAAGAAGGCTACTTCAGGGTCATAACACCTCAATATGGCTTTTATCATCTACTGGTGTGGCAAATACAGAAATAGACTGAAACAAAGAGGGGTTTGAACCTATTGCAATATATGGTTATATTTCCTGGATCAAGGGGGCTCTTGTTAGTAGGTATCAGATATAAGCACTGGATAAACCCCGTCAGGGAGACTTTTCATTGTGTTCTGCCATGCAGTGATCCCAAATTAAGTCCTTCCTTTTGGTGGGAAACTTATAGTGACTCTCCACTTCTACAATACTGTTTTATTTAGATTGATTACCTCCCCTGAGGGGAAGTGTCTTGCTTGTCAGGATTACCTACATGCAGTGTTAACATCAGAGCTTAAAGAAGAGACACTTACCATGCAGAAGCAGGAATTCAGGATATTGATCTAGATAGTTTTAGGCCCTATTTAAAGTTGAAGTTCAACCTTAATTGTCAGCATCTTAGCTGAGTTGGAGGAGCAGAGAAATATTAATCACGGTGCAAAGAGCTTTCTGATAATTACTACTTCTTTCCCTGTTCAAGACCTCCCTTTTCCTCTGTTATCCACCTGGTCTAATCCCAAACTTGGCATGTGCTATATTTTGAATCAAATGTAGCAAGAACTGTTTTTTCCCTCTGGTGAAGTAAGGTTCTGGTTCTTCCACTAGGAAGAAATGGAGGGCAGGCAAGAAAATTTTTTTTTCTAAAGGTGGAGCTCTGTGAGCTTGTGAAAGAGATTTTATAACTACATAATAGAATCATAATAACATAAAATTACACTTGAGATAAGAATCCTTGGGTTTGTGATATGCTGATTTATTTGAGAGAATGTGAGAGGAGATTGCATAGCCATTTGTTTTCCTATCTCTATCCCACATAAATCCCATGCTTAGGCCTGTTGCTTAGTGGCCTGCTCCGGAAGAAAACTTCCTCCAAGATATAATTTAGTTTCAGAGGTTTTTTTTGCTTTCCTTTGTAAGTACTGACTATGTTCCACAAGTAGAGACAGACTGGAGGCAAGACATGCCAGTACCATTTCTTGTTTCTCATTACTGATACCTATAATTTGCTCCCAGTTAAACTGACAGACAGATTACTTGGAGACAGAGCTTGGTGACCCACCTAGTCCTTTATCAGCCTCATGTGCCTATATGACACATCCAATGGCTGTGCAGTCCATTGGGCTGCTCTTCCAGTAGACCCTGTATGATAACCTAGTAACACAGAAAACAATGCTAAATATTCCTGCTTCTTCTTGCTGTGTTTTGGAGTTGCTGCCATTTGGACTGCCTATGAGAGGTACCTAAATCATCTGTTGAGTTTATTTTTGTCCACAGAGAGCCAGGCCTAGTGGTCTGAATAGCTTCTTAACTGTCTTTAACCTAGACCATGTAGAAGTATTGGTGTCCACAGTGCCCAAGAGAGCATCCAAAACCATCCTGGCTTCAGAAGCCATTGCTTCTGTGCATTAAACTTTCTTTAGAAAAGAAAGTATTAGAAGGGGTTCCTATCAGAGAAAGTCAGAATGAATCTGGTGATTTTCGACTCCTTGGGACTTTGTCTTTTGTTGATGCCATGCTGTTTCTTTGTAAATCTGAGCCTGAGGCTTTCCTGGCTTTTTCTAGGTTCAGGAAGATCTTGTAACTAACTTCAAACCAAACCAATCGGTTTTCCAAAGCAGCAGGCATGACACATTCCCCCACTGGAGACAGCTTGGGAGTATTCACCTCTGAAATATGTGACTCTAAGAACAAAAGCTCAGCAGTGGTGGATGAGACATAAATGTAACAAGGGTTATTATTTCTGTCCTGCATTTTCTTTCCCCTTTAGTTTCTGTCTGTTTCTGCTTCTAACCTTTTCATGTCTTTTGGGGAAAATCTGCTAAATTTTATTAGCAAATATCCTTGAGAAGCCCACAGTAATTGTCCTAATTTATTAAAGGTGGGTTGTGTAGGAAGCTTTAGAGCTGGAGGCCATCAGGGATAGGACAGATAAAACCAGCTCTCCTGAGTGTGAAAGGAGGCTGGAAATGCTCCCAGGCACTGGCAGACAGTTGGGTGGATTACAGGGGAAGCAGAGGAAATAGAAAGCTCTTTGGTTTGGCATTTCCTTAGTGTTTGATCTGAACTGGTTTAAAGTACAGGCTTGCAGTGTCAGCCATTCCTGTTTAGAGGCGGTCCCAAAAGCACTTCATATGCCTTTTTGAAGAGGAGTAAGTGTTGTCTCTGAATGAGGCAGACCCACCACTCCAGGCTGCCTGTGCTTGGAGATATCTAAACACACCTCCAGGGCTTTTATGCAGGCTGCAGGAAGGGTTCATAAGCTGTGCAGGATCAAAGACACCAATGTGATGGGCTGTGGGTAGGCAGCTTATGAGTTCTGTGGGGCAAGAGAGACTGTCTAGGCCCAGGCTCTAGGCCTTGTGGCCCCATTGGCATTGCCCAAGCAGTGCTGGAAGCATCTGAACTTAGCCTTGCTATAGAGGGTTCCCCTCAATGTCATGTCGTGCAGTGTCTTGGTTTATGTGCCTGAAAACCACATTTACTTCTCAGGAAGATTCACTCTTTCTAGCATCCCTTCTGTCCACAACACCTTCCCTGAAAACTTTTTTCCCTTTTTGTTTCAAACAGGACTATGATATTTTTAGAGAATAAAGAAATGGACGATGTGTTGGTGAAGTTAGCAGGGGCCAGGATTCACCTTGCCAAGGTGTACTCCAAACTTGTTCTTGGACAAGGCATGGCACAGCAACACCACATGACTAGTGGAAAGTAAGCCAATCCCTTCTGGGGACTCTCACTCTGTTAAGGGCCACAGTAGCCCAGGGCTAATGCCTTTGTTGAGTGTCACAAGTAAATGCCCAGGGTAATAAATGTCTTCGGAGACAAGAAGACACAGAGGGCTAAGGAACCATGAGACAGAGTAGTGTCCTGATCTCCCTGTAACTCCATCTTATCTCATAACCAATTCCAAAACTGTTTCTGGTGAGTTGTTGCCAATTGATTTGGCCACAAAGAGTTGCAGCAGAGCTCTGGATGCCAGGCTGGAAAGCTCCAGTCCTGGTGTGTGGAAGCCTTGCTAGATATACAGAGCAGGAAACTTTAATGGGTTCAACATGAAAGTCAGCAGGGTAAAAATCAGTGCCAACCCTGGATCCTACCTCTGCCGCTTCCACTCAATTAAATCTTGAAAGCAAATTATTATGTACCTGCTGGTTGCCACTGATACCTGCATAAATTTTCCCATGACAAGTCTGAGAATAGCATAAGACTAGTCTGGCAAGTGAAGGAGACCATGTACCTGAAGGGCAGCAAGTGAAGGGCATAGAGACAAGAGGAGGTTGTGCTTGGTAATTGGAACTGTAGGACTCCTACCTCTGAGCAGGGAAGACAATGCATGGCTTTTTCAGAGGAGAAGGCAACCTGTGCAAATGATGGAGTCAAGGAGGAGCTGAAATCGCTGTCCCAACAGGGCTTTCATTTTAGTGTACCCCATCCCACAAGGTGCTAGACCCTGAGAATTAAGAATGTGTTCCCTCTGCATCCTGACACATCAGCATTTCGCCAGGCACTCCTGGGAGCAGCCTTCAGTGCCAAACCCCTGCTCCTAGATTCCTGCTGAGCAAAGGCATCCTCCTTAACCTTCTTGCTGGTTGGACAGGGAGGGCCATGACAACATTTCATTATTTCTGTTGGGTGGCCCTAATGTCTGCACTTAATGTGACTCAGTTGGAGGAACTTACTGCAGAAGTTAACTTGAATCAAAGAACTGGATGCAGCTGGAAAAAGAAGCATGTTATACCCAGCTAGTTAGCTCTGCTCCCTCTTCACTCACTTGCTTTGTGTGATGGATAGGAATGTGCAAGACTGAGGCAAGCAAGAGGTCTTGTGGCAAAAACACCAGCATGGGAGTGAGAGCAAAGAGCTGAAACTGTGTTCTTTAATATTTCCATCACTGCAGGGGTTGGAGGCTGGCAGTGGATTGGGATATTGTTGCCCAGGCTGTGAAAGCACAAAGGCTGCATGCAGAGAGACCTCATTGAGTTACTCATAACAGGGTGGTGGTAGCTGACTACAGCTGGTTTCAGGATTAGGCTAATGCTGAGCATGTTATCATATATGGCTCTTCCCCTACTGTACTGCAATTATATAAATACAATCTTTTCCAGGCTGACTCAGTTTAGCCTTAAATGTTATCTGGATCTTCCCAGACCATTATATGTACTGCCAAATACAAGAGCTATGGGACAGAACTGATTAACAGTCTTAATTAAAAAACACGGTTAGGAATTTTTTAAAGCACACATGTTTTTGGATGGAAAAGATCCTTTGTCAAAGTAGAAGCTGTGGGGAGAGTTACTTGTGATGAGGGGTTTTTTAACCTGAAAAATATTTAGATAAAAAAGCTGAGAAACTATTGATATTGTACCACCCCCAGTTTTACTGTATTTTCTTAAAACCCATTTATGGCTTCATGATGGTGTTGTATCTTTTGCTTTTCCCTCAAATTCACCATAGCAACATTTTAATGAAATAAAATGTTGGTAAATTGCTTTCCCTTCCAGATCTGCCAAATGTCTGTATGTTCATATGAAATTATTATTTCCCATGTAAAGGTTTTCTCTGAAATTTTGAAAAGGGAGGCTTAGGTGGAGAATATCTTCATCTTAACAATTTACATGATTTGTAAAATGCAACATTAAAATTCTACCTTGATTCTATCCCAGACTGGGACTTGAGAGACTTCCTCCAGACCTGTTATTTGTGCGTGCTAGCATTAGTCCTTTTGTGTGAGGAAGGAATAGGTGTGTCTAGCTTTCTCCTTTTAAGTTGATGAGGATTTTGTAACCTTTGTGTTGTGCCAGTTTCCTTATGGGCATTTGTTATAATGGGAAAAATACAGAGCATTCCCAAAGGAGCATGCATGCAGCAATGGCGCAAACACAGTCAATCCAGCCCTTACTGATCCTTGAAGTTGGCTTGATCCATAGGCAATTGCAGTCATGGCTGTCGTGGAGAAACCTGCTAAATGGCACAGGAAGCATTTCTTCCCCATGTGCCTCTATGCACAACAGTAGTTCTTGTAGATGTCTGAAGCCACTATCATCTTGCACCTAAACCCCACACTTACTGCACTGTCTACTCTTGGCTGTGCTGTCCTCCTCTTTTATATGTGAACTCATCCTGTTCCCTTCACAACTATGAGAAGCTAATATTACTGTATTACCAGAAGGCATGATGCTTTTTGCTCACTCTTTCATATTTCTTACAAGTCTTGTCCTGAACCTTGTTGCAAGTTTGATGTTTTCCTGACCCTTTCTGTGTTTTCCTAGGTAATTAGCAACTGTGCCCTAAACATGGGAGGTGCCTCCTAGTTTGTAACTTATTTTAGGAGACTTTACTTCAGGCAGGTGTCTTAGCTTAATACCTCACCTGAGGGAAGAAAACACTGGGGGAAAGAAGGGTGGAGACCCTGGCCTTATTATTGTTAGTGTTATTTTCTGTTGCTGGCCTCTACATAGGTTTCTTTGCTAAACTAGGGACTAGTTCTAAGACACTGTGTGATCTGGGTTCAGTTTAGGTTTCTGTGCTCTCGTACTCTGAAGCCAAAATGCTGTGCTTTACCAGAATTCATAAGGTATCAAAAGCATCTGAGTTGCTCTGGGAGTTCTGCTCTGGCAAACGGCCATGCCGTGCTTGCATTCAAACTTCTTTTGCCTTGTGCATTATGTGAAGTGTCAGCAGGATTATGGCTGGTGGAAGCCAGGTAGAGAGATACATGGTATTCTTGATCAAAAATTAATAAATGGAAGTCAGAAAATGGTAAATAGAACTAGAGTGCTGAAAGATCTTCTGGGTCTGCTCTGCATTGCTGTTTCTGGGATGACAGCATTGATGTTTCTAGGGGTACCTGCAGTGTATGGAACACTTAATGTTATTAGGAAGATAAAGGGACATGTCAGGAGTTTGTGAGTTGATGTGGAGATGGGCTTTCCTGTGCATCTGGCAGGCCCGAGTCAGATATTTGGGGATCTATTAGCTAGCAGGGAAAATTTGCTTTCATTTCCATGAGGATGAGTTGTGCCATCTCCAGAAGAACTGAGTGGCTGCTGGGATTTGTGCATCATCCTCTTCTTTAATGGCTGTTTCCATGATGGGCAGTCATTTGGCTTTGTGTGAAAATCCCTGGGCTAAAGTGGGTGGCAAGACCATCTCTCAGGCTTCCACTGGACAGATGGTTGCTTCTTTAACAAAAGCCCTTTGTCGTTCTTGGGCATGTTTTACATTTCTTCTTGGGGATACATTAGGCGTCTCCTTCCTTGTTTTCAAGTTTATTGTCTCAGCATTGGCCTGGCTTTGTGCCCTCAATAACTCTGCTTGTTGCTCTTCCAGTGAAGTTAGGAAGAGGTTTTTTATTGACTTCAGTGGGAACTGGGTTAGATCAGTGCTGACCACTTTCGAGAGGCCCATGCAGAGAGTTCAGCCTAGATAGCATAGCAGGGGAGCCTCACCCGCTTATCACATCCAGCTCTGTTTTCTGTCAGAGTTCATTAACTAAGCCATACAATATTTTGTATTTTCTCCTTCTGAGGCAGTGCAGAAGTCCTGCTTTTCTCTTGGACTGTGGGCCTCCACATGCTAGTAATGAGGATCTACCAGCAATAACTTTTTCGTCCTGGTGAAATGCCAGCTTGGCATAGCCCCATGAGTCATAGTCAATGCTCTGTTCAGAGAACTGAAAGGCTGACTGCTGCTATTAATTTTGTGCTCTTGTTCACTGCCTTAGGAGACAAACATCGTTGTGGGAAGATCAGAGCTTCTCTGAGGTAAGAAAGACAAAAAGATAAATGGAGAGTGTGACTGAGAGTCAGCCCAGAGCATGTCCCTCCCTTGCACATCCAAATGCTCCTTTCATTTTGGTTTTTCAGTAGTTTACTTGTAGGGCAGAGAGCCTAGAATAAAATTTTACCTATAGGGCCTAGATGTCCTTGTAAAATACCATCTCTTTGCCCTTCAGCCCAAGCCTCTTGTCCCTGGAGTCCTCAGCTAGGGAGTTTCAGTCCCTCTCTGGTTCTTGGACCCCAGGCAGTTCCCATCACAGCCTGAGATCCATCTGGGACATATGGTCTATAGATTTCTTCTCATCATTGGCCTCATAGTTTCATCTCTGTAGTTAAGAAATTTTTACAGCCTTTTATTTTCATTGCCCTTGACATTTCTAGATGCTGATAGGCTATTCTGGCCTGCAACATGCAGCTCCATCAGCCATTTATAAGACTCACGAGGTAGCAAGGCTTCAGCAAATTCATACCAAACAGCTGCACCTAAATTATACTTTGTACTTCAAAAATTGGGAACCCTTTCCTTGGAAGAGGGGAACAGTGGATTAAATTCCAATGATATGCAGCAGTTCCAGTTCGATTTATTGGGAATTGATTCAGCTTATGTCAGGGATCACAAATGTGAAATAGGAGTGAAAAGCTAGATTTTGGGTTTTTTAATCAGCAAGCAGACATGCAAAAGTGAGATGCAATGAATTCATACTTGGTAGTAATATTTTCTGTGATCATAATGCAGTCATTCAGAGTGGGGATCATCTTATCTACTTGCAGCTGCCCAGGCAGTAGCTGCCCAGCCAGACCATATCCTCTGGCAGTCTTGACAAGCCCTTGCAGAGTGAGAAACTCAGCATGAGGGTGAATTGTTGCCTCTTAGATAGATGTGTATGATAGGAACCCCCACAGAATTACTCATCTCATCAGTCTCTTTCCATTGATTACTGAGGAAAACCTCCTTAATTTCTAGCAGCAAGACTAAGCCAAATTGGTCACACTTGAGCAAGATGAGGTCCATCTGAGCTAACTCTGTTCCTAGTGTCATCTATCTCTATACCTCTGGAAAAAAAAAAAAAGCTTCACTGTTGTATGCATGGTGAAGTTTGGTGCCAAAAGGTTGCTGGTGTTTTAGTGGAGTTATGCCAAGCAGCACTCTGGGGTGCAGTGGGACCCTGGCCCTTTTCCCAGTGAAAAGGGGATCTGTGTTTTCAATTTAGGGCTTCTACAACTTCTGCAGCTACATGGCTTGGCTTGTGTTCAGACGGAAGCACTTCCAAGTGATTCGGGAAGAAATCGGCAGGCTTCTTTTCTCTGACACGTTCAATCCTGCCTTAAGAGAGAGGAACAATGTTGACTTGGAGGAACTAGGAGACAGGACGTCTGATGCAAATACAGTGCAATTGCCATATCTGAGGTACATATTTGACACCCTAGTGAGTCTTTAGGGAACCTGACCTGTCCAAATTCACCAAGGTAACACCTGCATTTGTTTTCTTTCAAGAAAAGTCCATGCCAAACGTCCTTCCATAAGCAGCATGGTTCACCAGCGCTCGCCACTACTCAGCACGCTGCTGCCCTTACCAAAGGATACTGTTCAATACCTCTCCCAGAACTACTACTGTCAGGGCAGAGACCCTCAACCTTGTTCAAGTGGCAACCTGCTGGACTTCTCCAAATTACTCACTACCAAGTAAGGGGCTACTGCTCTGCATAAATAGGTTTGGTAATGCTTTGAGGAAGGATGTCAAGACAGCTAGCTCTCCCTCACTGGAACAGGGGCACTTGGACTGAGCATTTGGTCCACACATGGAGTTAGAGAGAAGCAGGAATGTAGGTCACAGTATCACAGTATGTCAGGGGTTGGAAGGGACCTAGAAAGATCATCTAGTCCAACCCCCCTGCCAGAGCAGGATCACCTAGACGAGCTCACACAGGAATGTGTCCAGGCAGCTCTTGAATGTCTCCAGAGAAGGAGACTCCACAGCCTCCTGGGCAGCCTGTTCCAGTGCTCCGTCACCCTTACTGGAAAGAAGTTCCTCCTCGTGTTAATACTGTGGTCCTGAGAGACATGAGTGAGCCTGAAACTTGCAGAGGTAGTACTCTTGGTTAATTGATGGGAAAGCAGCTACTGTCCATCTTAGTGCTTTATTAAAACTCAATAGTTTTCTGGGAGTGTGCATTAATATAGATTTGAACAGAAATTACGCGAAACAACTCAAAATCAAAATGGGATTACCCCTCCCCCCCCATTTTTCATTCCAATTTCTATTTCTTCTTCACTCTTAGTTTTTGATACTGATCTGATAAGACATTACTGCTATATTGTATTCCAAGAAAGTCATTTTGTTACTACATTGTACTTTTAAAATGCAGTATCAATCGTACTAGAGATGGAACATTTTCTTCTGATTCATGATAAAACCAAAATCTTTGAAGTCTGGGTGTGCCAGGAATTCCATTTCCCATCCAGCCATTGTTAACAGCAGTATCACTACAGTACTTTTTAATGTAATAACTCATTAAAATATGACTGCTGAACTGCTGAAGTGTATGTGAGGGTCCCTGTAAGAATTTCCCTCATAAGTCTTCTTTTCTGCCTGGAAATCAGAATCTGAGAAATGCCTTAATTTGTCTGGATCTCAGAGTTCTGGCAATCTGATGAATGCTACAGCACTGTACATGCAAAATCTTTGAGCATATCTACAACACATGGCCCGCTAGTGACTCCAGTATTTCTTTAGAGTGTGAAGTTTGCTACAAATGCACATGGAATGGTTTTGCGTGTGCTTTGGAAGCTGAATGCATCCTGAGCATCTTGGCTTTATAGCTTATGAATGCAGTCATGTAATTCGTATGCAAACTTTCCAGGGAGTGGTGAGTTTCACCTGGATATATCCAATTCATTTTGCATGCATGCACAGCCCAGACAGACACATGACTTGGTGTGTGAGGTGCTCAGGGTAGAAGCATGGTTATTTGTTTTTCCCTGGGGGAGAGCAGAGATCCTCTGCAAGGTTCCCAGGTTCCTTTCTGGTTTACCTTGGAAACATTACAAAACTGTCCCACTTTCTTCTCTTTTCCTTTGCTTTATTGTGTCAAGCCGATTAAGACAATGTTTTCTAACAGGGTGGGCATCATTGGAGCTCATTGTAGTGAGTTAAAATCTCTTATGAGCATGCCTGATGAGTCAATGGAGGAGGAGGAAGATGAGGGAGAGAAAGAGGAAGAGGAAGAACAAGGAAGAATGAGTGGTTTCTCCATCCTGACAAACGACCTCAGTTTGCTGGCTCTGAGAATGCCCCAAAATAGGCTTAGCAGTCAGAACACTGTGCTCTCAAAAGCAATGGCAGAAGGTGACTGTAATCAGAGCAACTAGCAGAAGTGGTGTCTGTGTTGGGTGGCATGGTTTCACATTGCTAAATAAATCACTTTGAAATTGCAGCTTAAGGAGCTTAACTCATTTGTCAGAGGTGAGGTAGTTGAGCACAAAAAGGCCTGGACTGAGTGACTGGACACCTAGACTGTAATTCCTGGTTCTGTCACTAACAATTTCTCTTTCCTCTTAATGCATCAGAAATACACCATGTCTGAGAAGATTATTTTACTGACTTACTTTGGGAAGTGCTTTAACATTTGCAGATGAATATGATTATTGATTTTAATATCAGCCTTCTATTTCTAAAGGGTTAGCAAAGCAACTAGGAGACATGACTTACTGCTGTTTAAAAGCTGCTGAAATTTGGCTTTTGAAGGAAGTTACTGTGGAATCTTTAATATATTGTGTTTATATTTTTATTTCTGTCATCTCTCATTGTGTCCTTGGATATAGCCAGCCTAATTTATGATTCATTGTTAAGTATAGCAAAGAGAAATGCTGTTATTTAAAATATTTACCAAGTCGTCATTCAATTTTATCTTTGTAATGATATAGATATATGTATTTTATCATTGATTTTACATGACTGGGAAAGCAGATCTTTGATGTTCAAATGTAAAAGATGCACTTGAGATGTCAGTGTTTTGAAACAAAATGAATTCATGGTGAGAAATGGTATCATTTTACCTACAAGACTATCTGTACATACTACTCATTAGCATCAGGAGAAAAATTTAGGATGAAATCCTGACTTTGTCATAGTCAATAAAATACAATGAAAAAATAATGTATGATTAAACAGTGGAAGAAAATCAGAGAGGTGATATTTTTATCATTGCTAAGAGGAGAAATTAGATACATTAGTGCTGGTTTTGAAGGTTGTCAGAAACATATCTGTACACTGGATAAAAATAATATCATTTTCCCAAGCAAAGTGTAGCTCAGTTTTTATTTTATAGCACAATTATGATGAGAAAATGACTTCTTCCAGAGTAACCATTAGCCAGGGACTAGATCACTTATGTGGGATGTCCCTGCACTGCCTTTCTGAGACAGACACTTAGACTGCAGATTCACAGCTGTTATTTCATCTCTTCACTTAGACTGGCACAGGTTATATGAATACCTAAGCAGCATTATGGCCTAATCTTTTTTTCCATGTGTCAGATGAGTCCTTTTACCATTGGATGAAGCTATTGTAGCCTGCAGTTTTTCTCTCAAGGTTTTCATTAGGTATCTGTTTGATACTGAGCAAAAATATTTAAAAATAACTTCTTAGAAATTTTGTGACCATGAAAACGTGTTGTCTCCCAAAGGAGAAGAAATAGAAGATATATTTGGAACAGTGTGTGAGACTCCTGTATCTTACTCATATATGTGATGTGGCATTGTATTTTCTATTCAAAATCAATATTTCTAACTTATACATTCATTTTTGGCAGGTAGGTTAGTGCTCTTGTGGTCTGAAAAATAGTGATGAGACCTTGAGATGGTGATTTAGTTGCAGGTTTTCTGAGAGCCTGGTTGGGCCAAAGCATGTGTAACTGTCCATCCTAGCTGCTTGGGTGACTCCTAGATGGTACACACCTGGCTGAACATGCAAGTGGCAGTTATGGTACCATTGCCCTGCAGCAGCATGGTTTGCCTACCGAATGATGCAGCAAGATGTTGGCTAATACCTGGAACTGAGGGAGGCTACAGCACAGTTTTGTTCTCTTGGTCTTGGAGAAACCTTTCAGTTCCTGCATGAATAGACCTCTACATGCTAAAGGTTGAGTACAGCTTTGTCTCTGTAGCTGTGACACTCTGATCTGTGGATTGACATCAAAGTACAGTAGTCCTTGGCAGAAGCACCTTGCTTTGTCACATCCAAGCAAAGAGGCACTGTATGGGGCCTTAGAAAGACTATGATGAAAAGGAGTCTTTTGCCACATCAGTCCTACAGGGCAATGTAGACCGTGGCATGTACTGGGATTTGTGAACAGACCCTGTAGTATTTGGGGCAGAGATTTCACAGAGTTGCATACTTGGTCTGTGGTGGGCCTGGGAGGACAAAAGATCAAAGGGTGGAGCATGGACTCATGTAGGCAGCAAAGCTCCTGGATGCAAATGAGCTTTTTGTGCGCTGTCACTTACCTAGAAGGTCTGTTATCACTGCGGAGAGGAGGAAGTGCTGAGGAGCTACTGCTGTTGATCAAAAGCAGTTGATGAGCTACTCAGACTGAGGGATGATGTTCAACATGCAATGTTTGCCCCTCTCCAGAGTCAAGGCAGGTTCCTCACAGTCTTCTTAAGAGGAGCAGCCCCATGAGGCTGCTTTCTTGCCATGAAATAGTGAAGAACAAGTGACTGCTTTCAGCATGCTGTTTTCCTTGACAAAAGGCGTTTCTGGACCAGGGGATGGTCAAGAGCAACTGGTCTCAGTTACTTCTGTCTGCACCTGGAACATGCTCTCTGATTCACTTTGCAGAATTACCTGGGAAAAATCTGATGGCCCTAGTAGGCCCTAGTTTAAAACACTCTGATTGTTAGCCAAGTCCTCAGCAATGACGTTGGGTCTAAGTTTTCTGTGGCAATCTAACAAAAACCTTGATCTTTTTCTGAAATGATTGAGATTGAATTTCAAATCCTTTAGCCAGCAGAGTCCTTTCCAGGGCTGCCTTCTCAGCATTAAGTGTCGTCTTCTTCTGAGGTAACGTATGTCTAACAGAGACAACTCATGCTTGTTTAGGCATGTAAGGAAGACCTGGCAGCCTTTCACACATAACAGTGAGTCATCCTTCCAGCAGGAGAGAGTGAGTCAGAAAGGGCAGTTGACAAGCTTTATTTATCAGTCTCCTGTTATCTGGCCCAGGAGAATTTTACCCTGAGAAACCCACCCTTGTTAATAACAGGCAGAGCTCAGACTTGTATCTTATGACTCTTGGCTTTTTTCCCATAGGCTTTGCATGCAGTTTCATATCAGGAAATCACAGCAGTTTGGCCGTTTCCATGAACTTTTATTTTTCAGGGGTTCTGAACATGCCAGCTAAGTTAGAATAACTTGCCCGAGCTAGAATTACCATAAAGAGGACAAACTCAAATGCCTCTCACTGATGAAAAGAGCCTGGAGAGTTCTGTGCAACAGCATTTATACAGCTCCCATTTACTTTCTTCTCTTAAGGTTGCTTTGCTCAGAGCCTTAATTGAGTGCTGCTAGCATGGCCTAGTGTCTTGACTGGCTTTTGAGTATGGTTCTGCCACCCATAGGCTCCACACAGGGTGTGTCAGCCTTTCCAGTATAAGTGTCTATTTTCAGAAGTTATATTGCTGTGTTGTAGAGATTCATGCCAAGTAGAAAACTGGCAGGAAACGTTGCCACTCAGAAATGGAAAAAGAGAGGAAAAAAAGTGACTGATGATTCATTAAGGAAACTCTGCCCTTGGGGGTTTCAGGCTTTGCAGCTGGGAGAGAGATGGCAGTGTAGCAAGGGGAGCTATCTAGATGTGGGGTGACAGTAATGTGTGGTTGGATGCTTTGAGGTATGGAAAGAGGCAAATCAGGCTCAAGCCCATTCTACTTGTGTTGCAGGTGGGTTTGGAGCAGTAACCTGAGAAGGCTGCACCCACGTAGTAGCAGAGCTGCAGGGATCAGCAACTTCTCTGTAAGCTGGCATGGCATGACCTGGAGGTCTTTCAGGTTCCTTATCTCTGGTCCCTCTGGTTCAGTCCTGTTCTTCTTGTCCTTTTAGGGGCCAGTGCCTGACATCTTACGAAAATCCCAGTCTGAGGCTGCCCATTTTTCTGTGTGTGAGAGAGAGAGAGAGAGAGACAGGCCAAAAGCAGCATTTCATCAGCAAATAGCAGGTTCCGTCCATTTTTTCTTGGACCGATACAGGCATTTTAGTATTATTAAACTCCAGTGAGACAAGAGAATAACACTCCTATATGCATTCAGGAACATGGCTCTTTGTTACAGCTAGCCAAGTGGGGTCTCATTGGGTGCTGCACTGGTGAAAGATGCCATTGTGTTTCCTGATCCTGCCAGTGTCCGTTCTCTGCTTGAGGAAAAAATATTTTTTTAGTCCATCTTCTTTCCCCTTTTATATGGAGACATGAAACTCCATGAATCCTTGACAGAGCTCTAAAGATGCTTATTATTGCTCCAGTTTGTTCTGGGGCTTGTCTTCCTTGCCGTCTCAAAGCTACACCTACCCAACCAATCATCCTTCCAGCCAAGAAGGACCAATAGCAGTTCCTTTGTATAGACAGCTGGCACCATCACCTCACTTCCTCCTCACCTAAGGACTAGTGTGTTGCTTGTGGTGCCTTTTAACTCACAGGTGTGATAGGGGAAAGAGAGCAGCAGTCAAGCTGGAAATTGCACCAGGCAGTGATTTGCAGTAGAAAGAGAGGTTGTCAGTCTGGATTTCCTTAAGCAAGGATTCTCAACGTTGATGATACATGTTCCTGCTCTGGGTGGGACTAAGGCCTTCGCTTTGTAAACAAAGTGCACTGGAAGCACCATGCACCAGTTACAGCTCCTAAGGCTCAGACTAAACTGTAATTTTTTGTAGTGAGACTTTTACAGCTCAAAGCAAAGAAATGGCAAATTGCAGAATGTGAAGATGTTCTTATCCTAGCTCTTGTTCCATGTGAGAGAGCATTTAAGTGTTCAAAGAACAGACTGTAACTATACTGTCACCTGTTACAATCTTTCTGTTTGAAAGAGACACTGATAATAGAAACAAAGGTTTAATAAGTGTATTTCTCCCTGTGATGTTGTTTATTTACAGAGGGACAATTAGAGTCTTTTCCCCTTTCCTTGAATACAGTAGAAACAAACACAAACAAGTGGTTTCTGGACACATTCCTAAGTCTGCTGACCCCGACAAGATCTGACCTCAAAAGGGTCCCCCTCTATGTGGCTTCTTTCTGTATGGCTCTCTTGCTGTGGCTTTTCTGTCTCCTGTATCAAGCCAACACAAGCACATCAACCAGGATCATGTCTCAGCAAGCAGGGAAGTACCTGACTTTGTGAAGTCCTGCCATGGAAACTAGATCTTCGACAGAAGGTTTCCATTGCTCATCTGTCTTTACTATACTAGAAAAGGATATTTATTCTTTCTGCTGAACCTGGAAGAGTATGCATGGCATGTTTCTGACTATAATAGGATGTGTGTGGATTGTGAATTAAAGACTGGCCCCAAGGCTGCTATTAGCATTTTTCATCATAATAATCAAGAGACAGAGGTGCACCATCTAATTTAAGTGTTCAGAGCAAGGCATCTCAAGACAGTGTGTTTGTGTTGGAAGACAGAATATTGCAGATCTGGATAGGCAGGGGATTGACTCACCCATTGCTCCTTTGTACTTAGAAGCTATAAGATCTCCAGAACTGGAGTGCTGGATGGAGATGTGATTTTTAGAAGGAGGAAGGTGAGATGTGCAGAAGGGTTTATCCTCTGCCCCGAAAGGAGCAGCTCAGATGCATATAGTTCTGCTATGGCTTGCGTGATGGGCTAGTCAGGAGCTTATTGACCAGGATCAGAGGGAAGGCCAACACAGTTAACAGCACAGTAGCCATCTGCTACAGATCACCTCCTCAAGAAGAAAAAATATATGAAGCCTTTTCTAGACAAGTGGAAGAAGTGTTACTGCTTGAAAGTCCTGGCTTTTATAGGATGTACTGACTGACCTGAAATCTGCTGATCAGGAAACACAGTAGGGCACCAAGCAATCCAGATTTCTGGTAAGGGACAATTTCTTGTCACAGATGTTGGGCAGGCTGAGTAGGGAGATGTTTTGATTGATTTGCTACTCACAAACAAGGAAGAAGTGTTTGGGGTTGTGATGGTCAATGGCAGACTTGGAGAGAGGCTGTGAGGTCATAGAATTCAGTATAAAGATAAAACAGAGAAAGGTGAGTAGAAGAACAATGACCCTTGGTTCAGGAGAGCAGACTTGGGTTGTTCAGAGAACTAGCAAGTAGCTTCCCTTAGGATATTACTGTGAAGAACAAAGGGACACAGAGTGTTAGGTGGTCTTCAAGGACCATCTCCTCAAAGCCCAAGAATGATCCATACTGTTATGCAGGAGGCTGAGCAGGCAGTGCATAAGTACAGCTTGGGTGTACAGAAAACTACTGACTGAACGCAAACATAGAAACAAAACATATAAAAGGGGGAAGCAGGGACAGACAATCAAGGAGCAGTGTAGAACTATACAGGCATGCAAGGATGGGATTAAGAAAGCTAAAGCTGGGCTTGAGCTGATAAGTGGTGATACTGTGAAGAACAACAGCAAGGACTTCTACAGGTCTATTAGTAGTGAAAGGAAGACTAAGAAAATGCAAGTTTACTGCTGAATAGGGCAGGTGATCCGATGTTGAAGGACACAGAAAAGTCAGAGGTTCTCAGAATTTTACTTGCCTCAGTCTTTATTGGCAGGGCCTGCTACCAGGCATCCATATCTAATGGCAGAGTTTGGAAGGCAAAGGTACTACTCACAGTTGAGGAGGGTGATGCTGGGATCACTGAAGAAAACTGGACATACAAATTCATGGAACCAGATAGTATGCATACTGGCTAGATGTAAGGAAGAGAACTCTTCACAGTGAGGGTTGTCAGGCACTAGAACAAGTTGTCCAGAAAGGGAGTGCAATTTCTTTGCCCCTATTGTTCTTGGAGGCACTCAAAATCCAGCTAGATGAGGCCTTGAGATACCTTCTGTTTCATTAAGCAGAAGATTGCAGGAGAGTCCTGCAGAAGTTCTTTCCAATCTAAATTTTTCTATGATTCTGAATACAAACAGAAGAGTCCCTGAAAACATACTTTAAATTCTGCAACATTGAATGTAGCATAGCCCAAATGCCATACAGCCCCCAAATGGAAAATGAGACATAGAAATCTAGAGGAGAGGATAGCAGTGGTGGTACAGGTACTGCAGGTGCCAGGAAGGTCTCTAACCTATGGTTGTGAGGCTTAGCAGGGTTTAAACACCACTCTCTGCTATTCCACTCTAATGTGTCACCCTTTAGGTGTGCTGTAGATACTCCATGATGTCCTGTCCTGAACCTCCTAGTGCTCAAGCTGTTAGTGTCACACTCCAAAGACTTCATGACTCCCTAACAGATCATTCTGCAGGAGTCCTTGATAAGCTGAGACCTCTCTGAGACTATGTTAACATCAGTGTGCAGCTGTGACAACTATTAGCAGGTCTGTTTTTGTTTTGCTGAGCTGTCAGAGATTACAATAGCAATACAGTGCAGTAAAAGTCTTGCCACTGATTAGTCACCAGCAGGCAACCTCTTTGGGATCCCTGGGGACATATTCAGGTTGCAAGAGTGGGCTGGCACCTATGCTACTATATCTTCACAGCTATTCACAACACCAGGGCACAGTTGCAAACATACCCCATGAAGACATTGGTTTTCTTGTTATGCTTTTACCTTGTCCTTGATCAGTTGCTGCTTCAGATGTTGCACAGCTGCTGGTTCAGTAGGTTCACAGCCACAGAAATGGTATCATAAGTACTTCAGATCTATTTTAGGTTTAGTCAGTATTTTGGACACGTTAACATTCCTTATTTCAACACTGTTTCAGAAGAGCTGCCTTGGTAGCTGCTTAATTCCTTGCAGACTTCTAGTTGAAAGCATGAGGAGATTTTTCCAGGCCTGTAGCAGCAGACTGTATCTTGACAAAAGAGACACTCTGTCCCCTGCTAACAATACATGGAGCCATGAACATCCTGGAGCAAAACTCAGGATGTTTCTGAAGTGGATGGCGAAATCCTGGGGAGTAAAACCCTACAAGAACTGAGCTTAACTGTGGTAAGGATGAATTTCAAACAAAGAAAGCTGCATGTACCCATTGGCAGAAAATTTATATAATCTCTTTGAACCATAGTCCTTCTTCTCAATTTGGGCTGATGAAAGCCCAAATGTCAGTCTTATGTGTAACATTCCAGCAGAAGGTGTGCAACTATGGCAATGTGAGAAACTTTACTGAGAGCACATCTGCATTAAAAATAGGTTTCTGTGCAATTCTAAGTGTTCATTTCCAAAGAGGGCTTGATTGCTGTGTTACTGCCCTCTTGACATGAGCAGAACTATATTCTTTTTTAGCTTCAGACCTTTCCACAGTCAGAAACACCTAGATGTTGTGATTAAAATACCACTCAGGAGGGAACATTCTCTTCAAAGAAGGGAACACTGATATACAACGAGGAGAAGGTTGGTAGCAACCTGGTAAAAATCCAGGAATCTATCTTCAATATAAAATATTTGCTGCTTAATGGGCTCACATGTAATACAATAAGCACTACAGGATAAGAATGGTCTCTGGATTTTTTAAATTTTTTTTTATTCTTTTTTTTTAGCAAAGATCACTTGAAGATTCATCTCAAAACAACATCACTATACCCAAGAGAGCAAAAAAATTATTAAGAACAAACAGACAAGTTGGCTCTGAATTTTGGATTTCTTCATAATGTTTTAATTTAGAACAGAATAAGGAAGAAAAAAGGAACAACGGAAATAGTAACTTTGTCGTGTAAGAGAACAGAACTTAAGTTTTAAGAGGACATTTACAAACACTGTTATTAATGCCAAAACGTTATTTTACCTTTCCAGTGAGTTCTAGATGTGAGTCCTTGTCACTTACACAGAAGATCAGACAGAATACTTTTCTGTGGTTTCATGTGTTCATTTGAGGTATCATCCAAGCCAGACATGATGAGTTCATATCCATGGAGTCACATGCCAGGAGTGTGGCTCTTTCAGTAGCTGTTAGTCTATCATCAAAGTGGTATTTAATTGGTCCAATTTGCAGAACTGACTCTCACTCAAGCCACCACTGATTAAAACAGGGGTATTTCAAACCTGTTGTATCCTTCTCTCACTTTCCCAAGAATCCACAAGACCTTCTCACCTAAATTGGTGAGGCACATTCAAGCAAAATATGCCACATGGCTTAGCCTAAATCTTTCTGTCATGCTTTACCTCCTCAATGAAATCAGCCATTTGTATGTTTTGGTTCACATGCACCATCTGTAAACCTCCTCTGGGGGTACAGAGTGTGGCTGTAAGCTCCAAATGGGGCCTAGCAAGAGGGAGCTGCTGAAGAGACCCCTGGCTGCAGGGGAGAGAGAGAAAGAGAAAGAAGAGTCCATATGGGTGCTGGTATTTTGCCTGGGATCTTCATAGCTCTGAGAATGTCACCAGATTTTGGAGATTGAGCACTGTTACAGTGTGCTTACGAGTGGTGCCAGCTTCTCAGTGTCACCGTCTTGGAGGAACAGGGATTTGCTCCATGGCCTTTGAAGCCATACATGCTTTTTGCCTTTCAGGGGAAGACAAGGACCCTGACTGGTAACAGCAGGTACACGACAGCCAGCAGAAGGTACTTTCGGCACACAGCACAGAGTTATTTTGGTCTCACAAAATGCATGCCTTTGCTATTTATCCTTCAGTGTCTTTTACTAGCACTGTGTTTATTTATACTCACAACTATAGCACGCTCCATAACAACATCAATAATTCTCAATTCAGTGGCCTTTGTAGTGGTGAGCAAGACACAGGAGCCAGCCCCCATCAAGTGGCAAACTGTCCAGTGCCAGAGACAACACATCACGGAGAACTTGGGAATTCTTGATTTGCTCTCTGCTGGAGAAAGAACGGAAAGAGGGAGACGGAGCTTAAGGAGGCAAGTCATAAAGGCATTCCTATAAAGGCTTAGTAGTTTTTCCAAGATAATAAAAAGTTTTACAAGGAATTCAATAGTTTTATATGGAACTTGGAGATCTATGAATGTCAAGCCCTTCTCATCCTTCCAAGGCAACTCTGTCAGCACTGTGCTTCTTACAGTTACTTCCTGAGGTATCCCATACTTAGCAAATTTCTCAGCTCACTCAATTTATGCTCTACTGATGGTAATGTAGTTTGGCAGAAGGGAAATTGATTGTGTCCAGCAACATACCATTTTACTGTCTTCAGGAAAGAGGTGGTAGAAGGAGAGAGCAGATTTAACATACTTACTAGTTAATATTTGCATCATAGGAAGGAGTTGGCTGACCTCTGAAAAAGGAAGCTTAATCTGTTTGAGGGCATTTTAAAGGTTTTTTTAAAATCCTATTTGATAATATGCAATAAACAGGGCACACATGGCACCTGGGCCTGCAGGCTCTGTTGGTAAGTGTGCCTGACTGTTCAGAGGGACAAAAATTTCCTGGCACCAACAAAAGTGATACCTCAGGGCTTTTTGAGGATTAAGCCTTGGTTCCCTGTGCTGACATTCTCTATAAAGGTCAGTTAGCCTTTCCCGTGCCCCCTGTCAAACTCACCAATGCTGAGCCCCTTTCCTTTGCTAAAAATGATTCAAGCCTAGGAATATGCCCTTGACTAATGAGCTATTTTGATTCCAGAGCCAGCTGTTTCTCCGGTGCAAATCGGCATAGCTCTGATTTGAAGTAACAGGAGACGACTTTGGCTTTGACAACTTTGCTACTTTGCCAGTATATCTGTTTTGGCAAACTCTCCAAGCAGAAACACAACTTATATCCCCAAGAAAGTGCTTCAAGCACTTAGGTCTGATTCCAATTTCCTGCATGAAAGGACACAGAGTGGCAGGGGCTGCTTGGCTGATGTAATGGTATCATACAAGGCTTTAACTGTCATGGCTATGAGCATGATTCTTTTGCAACAGTGATGGAAAAGGCTAGTCTGACAAATCTTTTGAGTGAGGGCCAGGCCTGAGGACCTGGATCTATATTTAGATGCCCCCTACTGTCATTTTCAGACTGTTTGTTGAAAGATATGTGGGCTTTCCTGTTCATCAGTATCTCCTTAATGTAAGGTCTCTTAAAATCTTCCCACTTCTCTCCCTACCCTCTGTGACTTCCCAGTGTGCCAGCTGCAGTGCCATGCTGTCAGCTGTGGCTCTGCCTGGTAAACCTGTGCCTTCCTCCCAGGCAGGTCTTTCCTCTCCACAGTGCTAATGCTCCTGGTAGCTCAACAGCAATCCCTGTCCCACTAGCTCACCACCATGCCATCTGCATGCATGAAGCCTCTCCTTCAGCATCCCCAAGCTTGATAAACCTGTGCTTTGCTTGTTCCTTGGATCAGGTCACATTCATTTCTGAGGGGATTCTTCCATCTCATCCTTTCCTTCCTTCATGGACAAAGAAATATCTTTCTTGGTCTATGTCTCTATGTAACAATATAGGAGAGACAACCAAAATAGAGTAATGGGTTTTAAGTAACCAGATCTCCATTGTATAGCTAGATAACTTGGGGACAGCAATACCTGGTGGGTAGCCCAAAGTAATAAGGAAAGTCTGTGTCAGAGCCTGCAATTATATCTAGTTTTCCTGAATCCCAGATCTTTGTATTTGTTATTAGTGCATCCATAACAGCTCTTTTCTGCACTTCTTGCATGTACTCATGAATGTTTTTCCTTCAACATTTAATAATTTCTGCCGTGAACTCTTTACTTCGTACTCAGATGCAGTCTGACAAAACCATGTTTTCCCTTTACTAAAGTAACGGAAGCATATATTTCCAATGAGATTTGGGCCTTCAGCTAATGGATCAGAAAAGTTTTTTGTGTTGCTGAATTTTCCTTAATTCTTGAAATCAGCACTGAGAAAAGTCCATTCGCGTTAACACTTGCCTGCTGATAAATGGGATCAGCAGTATAAAATCCAGACTTCTTACATCAGTCCAAACATACCAGACATTCTCTAGGTCAGCATTTGGAAAAAGCTATCACAGGCAAGAGTGGATTTTATACATATGACTTGTACTCTAGTTTTAGCGTAGGAATATCTGAAGCATGTATCAGTGAGTCATTTGTTAAAATATTGACTCTTAAAGCAAGGAAATCATCTTGCTGATTGTGTTTCTGTGCTTTCTAGTATGTATCATGGAAAAAATTGGCTGTCATGCCAGACTTTGCCTCCGAGGAAGGTCATATTCCTTTAGCACCTGTTGATTAACACAATACCTGAAACTCCCTTCCTTACTTTTAATTATTAAGCATGATTGAAACTTCTGTGGGTATTTCTAATAGTTACTGGAATGTTGAGATAGTAGATATTTACCTGTTCTGGCCTGCTGGGGTGGAAGAACCCCAAAGCTGTCATTTGTTTACATTAAGATTCTCATTCTGATGAAGTTTGCCCCAGAAGATTCCACAGCTGGAGGGTGCTGTATTTGCTAACATCCTGATGAGTGTTCTGCTACTCTTCCAGACCTCCTTCAAGGCTGGCTAGGTTTTGTCATTTAGGTCTCTCAGGCACCTTCTCTAGTACAAAGATAATGCAAAGCCTCTTACACCCTGGAGGATATGTTAATGAGGTGGGACCATGTGACAGTGAAGGGCCAAAGCAGCAGTGCTGTGAACAGTGGAAGACTCTGATGGGTCATGGTCCTGTGGCAAATAACAGGTTGAAAACAATGTATGAGCTGCTCAATGGACTTGCATGGAGTTAGACAACACTTTCCCGCCCTGGCGTCTCTCTGAGATCCCTAGGGCAGAGGTAGCCATCCCATGGATGATGGTGCAAGAGGGCAATCATGCAGAAGGAGAGGGGCCATAGTGCGGTACCGTGGGTCTGTGTTCTGTGAGCTCATCTGCCAGTTTGGCTAAGAAGGTCTCACCTTCAAGTCGCAGGATATGATGGATTGGATTGGGCTGATGAAGATGTGCAAGGGACCCATGGTAAGGCATTCCCTTTTACTCAACTTGTAGATGCTGCATGTATGTCCTAAGGACCTCGCTGCCAGCGTCCAAGCTTGCTAGGCCCTGGCAGATGAACCTTAGGACTAAAGGGTGGGTCCAGCTCTGCACATGCTGTGTCTCACCTAAAAAAATCCATTGGGCAGGCTCGAGGGTGCTATCTGCTATCCTCTTTTTATCAGCGTGCTTGGAAAAGGCGCTGATGAGGAGCGTGGATGGAGCCCTCCCTGGATCTTCATTCGTGAAGCCTTGCCATACCATACCAGATGCTGCATGTCAGCATCCCCCCCATGTCAGTAAAGGAAAGCAAGAGCTCCCTTTGACATGGAGAATGTAAGTCTGAAGCCAGTTACATCAGCCCTGTCCCAACTGCCAGGCATGTTGTAGCAGAAGCACAGAATTGCCTACCCAGGCCAGTGCTGGTTGCATTACAGCTGAGTGTCTAAATCAGCAGGTTAGGATTTTATTTCTGGACTGGAAAAAGAACACTTGCTTTGCGATTTCCCAGCTCAAACTCTCTATGTGGACATTGCTCAACTTCTGTAATTTAAATGTGGGATTTAATCTTTGGAAAACAACCCAACAAACCCAAACATAACCAAAACACCATAACAACCTTTCAGTTCTGTAATTCAAAGGAAAATTTGTTAGCAGGACATGTGCACTTATTAAATCGGAATGTTTATTAGTTGCTCATTTATCCCATAAAATATGAGAGGAAGTTCTATTTTTCTTATTTTTCCCAGCCTCTTTCTGTCTGGGAAAGCTGATAAAATCTCCCTTTCTAGCTGCAATTTCTCATCCTGTTTTAAGCAGACATGATGGTTGCAAATGAAAAGTAACCATAGAGGGAGCGGCTAAATTGTCATTGTTGTACATTGTTTTATGGGCTGATGATTATTAGTCACAGTATATATTGGGAAAGGCTTTTCATAATTTTATATACCATAGAAATAGTTTGTTTTCCTCTGAGCCTGCTAAATTGCTGTTTCAGCTGGATATTTGTTGCAGCTTGTTTGATTACAAAATCTTTGGTCATCTGGATAGTATTTCTGTAGCACGAGTGAGAAGTCATGGTAGTAGCTCTAAAGCTTTATTAGGAAGAAAGTTCTACTCCTACTGTTTAGCATGGGATAGACTATGAAGGGAAGACAGAATATTTGTTAGAAATGCCAACAGTATAATTTTATTCTTTTTTGGACATCCTTTCTACTGACGTCATATAAAAAGCCCCTTTCAGTAAGAGCTCTATACATGTAAAATATCATAAGAAAAAAAATATATAGGAACATTCTCTTTTGCCTTTCCCTTCCAAAGAAAATAAAATATTAGTAAAGCTTAACATTTCCTGAAATGCATGAATATGGCTGTGGTACTGAAAATGCTTAAAGTTCTCTTTGAAATCCTTCTCATGCTGCTATTAATATAGACACTTTACTAACAACATGCACTATTGACAACATTCTTGTCTACTGTACTAAAAAATAATGCTTTTCTGTAATTCTCAGCAATATGATACAAACATAACTCATGTAATGCAAACTGGTTCAAAAAGGGACGGAAGACCTCATTGTTCAGTGGAATATATAATCTGCTGACTGCTCTGTTCAATTTGGGCTTCAGACTGTAAACTCCTGGGTCAGGTTTTTTATAATCTTGGTGTGAGCTCACTGATTGAAGCACAGACAATGGAAGGGCAAGCCAAAGGCTCCAGATCTTACTGGCATATTGTTATATCAGATCAACATTTTTAATTTGCTGAAAAAATGCATGTTTATCCCATGAGATGGGAAAGAAAAAGTAAAAAATGGCAACAGGTGGTAGCCTGAATCTGCAGCACTGTGAAAAAGAGACCTAAGAGATGTGAACTAACAGATCCTCCCAGGGTAGAGCTAATTCCCACACCTGTCCCTCAGTCAGACCATCAGTGCTGCAGCTCCCAGTTCCCATCTAAGAGGCTGCTCTGCAAACTGTGGAAATAGAGATGATCTCAACCCTTTCTGGGTTCAGTAGAGACCATCATGGCCATGGTTACAGCACTCTTCCTTTATGCTAATGTTGTGGCCTTTTTTCTGAAGGAGTGGCAAGATTTACTGCTTTGGGGAGGGATCCTCTTTTTGCTTCTGGAGGTGTAGAAGAGATTTCCTTCCTTTGAGTGAAAGCTGAGAAGGAAACATGTGGCTTGCACAGCACTAGAATTTAAACTACTTTTTAATCAAAACCATACTGATGCACTGAGACCTAAACTGGTTATATATGCCTCATTTTGAAAATAGTGGCAGATTTTACCCTTTTGGTAATTTCATATTTAAAGAAAATACGTAAATAATTTAAGTGATATTTTTTCTTCCGTTTAGGCTAGGTCAATTTATCACTATGAAGTAGTTTGATTTACTCCATGCAATTTTTATGGCTGCCTTCTGAAAAATGTTAGTCATGCAATTTATTCAACTAATTCAAACTAGGAAATCTGCCAGATTCTTGAAAATTCTCCAGTGACAGGAAAGGATTTTACTGTGGCTTCTCTAAAATCTAGTGTTGTCTTTATTTAGCCTACTCATAGCTTTAGATAGTGGACAAAAGCTTGTAGTATTGCCTGATGGCTTCTTTAGCACTGCAACATTTGGGTATTTGAGGTACAGGTTCTGTCTCTGCAGAAAAGCAAGCAATGACACAAAGCTTATTGAAAGGATAATTCTTTTATATCTTTTATTACCCAAAGAGGAGAGAACTGGCCTTACCCACAGGTCAACCAGTACTTATCCAAGCTACTTGCTCCATCATACGTTTTCCTGGTGCAAATGGGCTGTGTGAGGCAGGACATTGTTCCTTACCCTGCTTCCAGCATTTCTTCTACGCTGGCAAAGGCAGAGGCTCACATGTAGTTTCAGTAAGGTTCTCTCTTATCTCTTGAGGTTCCAATCTGAAGGGGGTTCTTGATGGCCAAAGGAGTCATGTCACTAGCATATATAAATATACACTTTCGACTCTATGTTGGCACACAGATGTTTCATAATCTTAAATAACATTTGACTGCCATATCCTTCTTTGATGCTAGCACAGTCATTCTGATTATGGCAGACTTCTGCCTATGAAATGCCAATAAAGAGAGTTTGGTCTATTAATACTGCTGGATTTTTAATATCCTGCTCTAAAATACCTAGCAAACTCCTGTTTAAGAGGCTATATTTTCTCCTAATCTTATTTATGAGTTGTTAGGTATAATTTGTAAATCACCAACACTCTCTTAGGCCCTTTAAAGACATAGTTTATAGCACTACTTTTAAACTGCATTGAATTTACCTTGATTCTAAGCAGATAATCCACTACTGTGCAACTACTTTTCCAAACTTATTCTTCAAAACTAAAGGAGATTCGCTTCTGATATTCTATTTGGTGTGCTTCTACAGCTTCCCTCTTGCTAGTCTGAACTTCTGGCTTGTATTTCCAAATTCAGGAAATAATGGAAACCATCAGTAAAACATGCAGTTTGCTTCAGCATTTGAGTGTGCACATCCGTCCAGTGTAATGTCCCTGTTTTTTCCATTGCACATGAATATTAACATTAAGTAAAAGCCTGATTTTCAGTTTATATAGACAATGCATTTGCACCAAAGTATCCACTCATCAAGTGTGCACACAAAAAGGGTACCTATAACCTGGCATTTCCTCAGTTCCATTCAATTTCTAGGTACACAGTTGCTTAAATAGGCAATTAGCTTACTGGAATGGTTTTTTTGATGGGGAGTGATGAATTCATTAATGTTTGAAAGAATATGTCTCAGAATACAAGAGCTGCAGATTAGTGGAGTTGTGTTTTCACAGGAATGCTTGCCTGTGCTTATACCCCTAAGTGATGGAGGCTGTTGGTTATCAAGTGCAAAATACAACCAATGCTTCATTAAAGAGAGTTTCCTCTTAAATGACTGCCCTGAACAGATTATTTTGTGTTCAGACTGTGGCTGATTAGCATTGCACTACTTATCTGGAGGAAGAGTTGCTCTTGTGAAGTGATCTTGATTGAGAAGCTGAAAAACATGGGTAAAAACCCCTGACTAGTATCAAAGGGGTGCAATGAGAGCAACTGTTCACTATTCATCATAGCACAAGAACTCATGATTACCAGCTGAAATGTTTAGGCCATTTTAAAACTTTTTCACTTGCTATTCAACTGAATTGTGATATAACCCGAACAACTTCATGTTGTGGATCTTGAAAGCAGATCAAAACCTGATTAAACAAACTGATAAAAAGCCTGCTAGTGTGTATGAGCCTTCAGCTGATTAAGTTGCAGATTGCTAGAAACTAGGAGACCATATCTATTTTTACTTTGCTTACATCCTTCCTAAAAGCACTCACTGATCAGCTGTGCATCTTCGAGTGGTGTGCTGGCAGGGGGAGATGTTCAGAGCAAAATAACTGGGCAGCAATATTGCTCACAGCTTCCAGCGATTTGCTGATGAGAGACTTCCTCAACTGGTGGTGGCTTCTGGATCTTTGTACTCAATATCCTTGGACTTTCTCTCTGCTGTTGTTAAGCCACAGAATTTGTGCTTTCTGCTGTCCTCACATACTAAAAACCGTACCAGGCACAGATCCTGGGACGGTAACTGGAAAGCCATGGGATCTCTGCCACTTACTCAGGGATCATGCCTCAGCTGCAAACTGCTGTCTCTGAACAACAACAAAAAAGGAAAACAGATGGAAAATCAGCCTGACCTGCGGAACCATTGGAACTCCTTGACAATTACATTTTCCTTGGGTGCCCCCTCGCGTTCACCACTGGTATAGCCAAATGCTTTAGGGCTAGCAGAAACAAAAAAAGTATACACTTGCTATCACCTTATAAGGTTAATCCATTGCGAAATCCTTTGTTACCCTCTCTATCTAGCATCCCTATGACTTAATCTCCAAAGAATCTATGTACAAATTTGCAGGATGAAGGCACAGTTTATGCCTGATCTTGGACAGTTCGGCTTCCTCTGCTTATAGTTTCAAACGTCAAACTTCTTGAGAGACTTCAGCAATGCTCTCAGGCCTGATTTTAAGAGGAGCAATTCCAGCTGTAATGCCAGAGCTGAGGATGCTCCCAGCAGCTGATCAAATCAAGGGATTCAGTGTTGTGCCTTTAACTGAGAATATTTCCCACAGGATCGGGGGTGTTGGGAGGCTCAGCACCCAGAAGGTTGAGCTATGACCAGAAAGCCATAGAGTCTCTGGCTTTTCTATCATATGACACTTAAGCATCTGCTTCAAATCATTATGTTGATAGAAGAGGATCAATCTTTTGTGGAAGTATGGTAATGTGTCATCAGCTTGCTCCAGTATATTCCCTGCTGTGCTGTTCAGTGTTTGCAAGAGCTGAGCGGGATTCCCTTGCACTCCAGTTTAGATTTGTACAGCCCATTTGCATTCTTCCTATTATTGTATGAGCAGTAGAAAAAAAAAAGAAATCTAAATTTTCAAGCACACGAGAACAGTTCCTCTCTTTGAAACCTCAACAACTGAATGTCAAACATGCACACCCACAGGTGAGTTATATTCAGGGATCTTGGAGATACAGCAGGAAGGAAATTGGTTGGTCTGGGCTAACAGGTATCCTGATCACCACTTTTTGTAACACTTAGGAGTGAAAATAGGACATATGAAATGGAAAACAGATCCTTTCTTCCTCTTAACTTAATATTGCAGGGAATGGTGTTTTGGATCAGTTCTTACTGTGATTCAGGCTTCAGAAAATATACTGAAAGGTTATGATTTTGTTAGCCTAACTGAATAGAGTTATGGGTTATTTGTTCAGTAAGCTGAATGTTACTGGTAAAAAAAAAATTAGTCAACCCTCTTGCAAGCAGAAAGGACAAGAATCTTGCAGAGGTGAAAAATTACTTACACTTTGACTGGCAGAAAAAAATCCTACAGAAATGTTTGAAATATTTAAGGAGTATTAAGTAACAGAGCTTTCATAAGTGGAAGGCAAAGACTTCAGTCTTCAGGACTGGGAACTCATTTTCCTTCATCAGCACTAACCTGACCTTATGGCATGGCTAGGCTTCGTGAACGAAGATCCAGGGAGGGCTCCATCCACACTCCTCATCAGCGCCTTTTCCAAGCGCGCTGATAAAAAGAGGCTAGCGGATAGCACCCTCGAGCCTGTGCAATCGATTTTTTTTAGGTGAGACGCAGCATGCGCAGAGCTGGACCCACCCTTTAGTCCTAAGGTTCATCTGCCAGGGCCTAGCAAGCTTGGACGCTGGCAGCCAAGTCCTTAGGATGGAGGTTTTATTAGAGTGTCCTTCTCTTAGATGGAAGGCCTTACAGGGCTAAACGAGCTCCATCTGCCCGGGTTTGGAATCAGAATTGTCCTTCTCCTAGGATGACTGCCAGAAGGCTAATGAGCTCATCCTACCCATCCAAGGATTATAGGAACATGGGTTTCACTCCCCACACTTTACCGTGGGCAATGAGTTTAATGCTCCCTCTGCTGTTGGCAGTTATCACACCAGGGGCCACAGAAGACCCCAAGTGATTTTCAGACTGTGCCTGAACCTCATCTTATAAGAAGTCAAAAAAACCCCACACACCTTCTTCAGTATGACATGAACTTTTCTGTGCAGTAACCGTCCACTGTACTCTCACTAGGGCCCTCTGCTGCTCACATGCATAGTGAAAAACTTGTTTGGAACTCCCAGAGAAGGCTCAAAACGTTTAAAACAAGCAAAACACCAGTAGTTTTGGAAGGGATGAAAACCTTAAACCTTCGTGGGTTAAGACTGCATTAGTCTCTACCTAAGTGATTTAAGAAGAAAAGTTTTCATGGAGAAACTGTTTGTTGCAGAATTTCTTGTGTTCATGCTGGCTTCTGTCAGAGGCACTGCATAGGACACGGTATATGACACTGGAGGTGATCTAGGTTGTCTTAATTAAAACATTCTGGTATTCAAGGGACTTTACTGAGAGAAGAAAATTATTTATTTCATGAGATTTCTCTTCCTATTATTCTAAAAATATTTGTCTGTCAGGGATATAATTTTCCCCTGATGTTATCTACACAGTGAAAAAATATGTGAGATCAAGCTTGGCTGCTGTGGCATTTCTTACCTCACAAGCAGTAGGAGGAAATTCAGGAAAGAAATAAATTCCAGAAGCAGAAGGAATCTAAAGAAACCAAAATACTTATTTTCACAAATTATTCTCTGAGAAGAGAATAAAGAGGACAGCAATAAAGACGTTGGACTGTGTACATAGTGGCACAATATGAATAATGATATTGCTATTTTCCTTTTGCAGGAGACTAAAACCTTCAGAGTTTTTAGGCATATGACATAATTTCATGCCTATGAGATGCTCAGCTTTCTGGATGGAACAATAAAGCCTTAGTACATGCTCCAATATGCATGTAAATGTGCTAAATTGGTCATTTTGTGCCATCAGTCTGGTCAGTTTGTAGAGATCTGTATGTGAGGCTTGGCTGCATCTGAGTTATTTGGTGGAAGACGCTCACAGCAGTGAGTTTGTAAGAAGGTTAACGTTTCTAGTTCTGCATTAACTGACTTGTGTATTTCCACAGCCATCAGATAGCAGTCTATACAAATAGTCAGCTACAGTACCTACTCTGCTCAATTCCCTTCCCACCTGTAGCATGGCAGGTGAATTTGAGTGCTAAAGTAAGCAATAACTTTCTTGGATGAAAACTGAGTTCTTTGGTTTAGGAATCAATAACCAAAAGATTTGCAAAGCACTGAACTTCAGCATTATGGCACCCTTGTTACACAGAGCTCAAAGTGTTTGACTGAAATTTATTTGTTACGCCTCACAAAACTTTTACCTATGTGTCACAGAATGATTTATTAGATTTGATTGAATTAATGTTTGAAGCATAACAAATACCACATTTTTGAAACGCAAATATGAGTGTTGTACCCCTAGTTTTGTTTTCAAAGAACACAGAAATTTGTGTATGGGAAGATGAAGCCCATGTTTTTCATTGTATGCTGTGTATTTTTACACAACTTTTAATTATTACAGGCTTTATGGGGTGTCAAAAAACCCATGCCACTCATCAGCTGCAGTGCAAATTCAGTTTCTTAGAAATACTCATTTCCCTGCAAATCAAACTACCTAAATCATGAGGAAGGACAAAGATTGGCAGAAAGAAGTGTTATTACACTCATTTTACCATACAGAAACCATGGCATGAATTTATTAACTTATATAAGGTTAGGTAAGAAGTCTATGGAGAAATGGATCAATCCTGCGGAAAATTTTAGAGAATCTTCATGTTCTACCCCAGACCCATCACTTAATCTGAAGCACTGTGGGCCCAGTTTCACAGAACAGTGAATACCCAAGTGCGTTGCCTGATGCCAGTAGATGCTCACCACTGGCAGCACAATACTTAAAATGGAGGAATGCAAATACAATGTCCCATTTTGAGAGCAGAGCCCACAGCTGCTCCTCATGAAACACGTCCAGAGCTATCCCTGGTTTCACCGAGATGTGACTCACAAAGCATGTTCCCTCCTTTCAGCAAGGCCTCTGGCTCTCAGAGAGGCAGCTGTCTGCACTATGTGAGGGGCCAGGGCTCCCTGCAGAATCTGAGAATTGATGTGGTTGGAAAAGACCTCTGAGATCATCAAGTCCAACTGTTAACCTAACACTACCATGCTCACTACTAAACCATGTCACCAGGTAAAATGTCTACATGTTTGTTGAACACTTTCAGGGAGGTAGTGATTCCACTACCTCTCTGGGAAGCCTGTTCCAATAGTTGATAACCCTCTTGGTAAAAAATGTTTTCCTAATAACTAATCTGAACCTCCCCTGGTGCAACTAGAAGCCATTTCCTCTCATCCTATCACTTCTTACCTGGGAGAAGAGACCAACTCCCACCTCACTACAACCTCCTTTCAGGTAGTTGTAGAGAGCAATAAGGTCTCCACTCAGGCTCCTCTTCTGCAGACTAAACAACTCCAGTTCCCTCAGCTGCTGCTCGTAACACTTGTGCTCTATGATTCTTCACCAGCTTTGTTGCCCTTCTCTGGACAAGCTCCAGTACCTCAATGTCCCTTTTGTGAGAGGCCCAAAACTGAACAAAGTATTCGAGGTGTGGCCTCACCAGTGTTGGGTACAGGGGAACAATCATTACCCTTGTACTACTTTTGATACAGGCCAGGATGCTGTTGGCCTTCTTGGCCACTTGGGCACACTGCTGTCTCACATTCAGCCAGCTGTCAATCGGCACCCCCAGGTTCTTTTCTGCTGGGTAGCTTTCCAGTCATAGAATCANTCATTTTCGTGGCCCTCCTCTGGACCTGCTCCATCAGGTCCATGTCCTTTCTGTATTGAGGGCTCCAAAACTGGACACGGTCACTCTGCCCCAGGCCTATAGTGTTGCAAAGGCCTGTGTCGCCTTTGCTTACTCCAAGCCTTTGGGCCTGGTGCCAGGTCTGGGCTCATTAACCGGAGCCTCACACACACCGGTCACAGCCACACTCGGAGCGCTGGAGCCAGGTGTGGTTCGCAGTTGTTTAATCGGGAATGGAGAAAGAACCTCCACCCCCCCAAGTAAAAGGTGTACCACAGAAAGGAAAACTCCAGCATTTATCGTACCTCCCTAAATAAACAGGGGCCCGTTCAGTCGGACGACGTGCCCCGCCCCGCCGCGGCCGGGAGGGAGGGCTCAGCGGAGTGACTGAGAGCGACAGACGAAATCTCGCGAGAGCGAATAGGAGCGGCAGCTGTGGCGGTCCTCCCCTGCCGGTCTCGGCGAGCGAGGCCTGTGCTGAGGCCGGGCTGTGCCGCTGGCGGTGGTAGCGGCAAGGAGGAGTAGTAGGAGGAGGAGGAGGGCGGCGAAGGGGAAGAAGCGGCAGGCCGGGGCCCGGCCTGGGCCGAGGCGCTGGGCAAAATGCCGGGCGGACGGGTATGTGCCGCCTGCGGCTGCTCGGAGATCGAGGTGGACGCGGCGCGCGGGGACGCGGTGTGCACGGGCTGCGGCTCGGTGCTGGAGGACAACATCATCGTCTCCGAGGTGCAGTTCGTGGAGAACAGCGGCGGAGGCTCCTCTGCCGTGGGGCAGTTCGTGTCGCTGGATGGTGAGCGGGGCCGGGGCGGGGCGCACGTGCGCGGGGCCGGGAGGTGCGGGACTGTGCGGAGCCGTGCGGAGCCGGGGAAGAGGGTGTCATGGGCCGGGAGATAGTGAGTAGGAGAGAGAGTGCTGGGGGGACAAGGGACAATGCGTGGGAGAGTAGGTGCAGTGAGACAGGGGTTAGTGTGTGAGGGAGAGGGTGCTGGAGGGCCAGTGTGTGGGGGAGAGGGTGATGGGACAAGGGATAATGTATGGGAGGGGAGTGTGAGGGGACAGTATGTGGTGAAGAGGGTGCAGAAAGGGCGAGGACAGTGCATGGGGAGAGGTTGTGAAGGGTTAGGGGTCAGGGCATAGGGGTCAGGGCATAGGGAGAAGGTGCTGGGGGACAGGAGACTGTGGGAGAGAGTGTGAGAGGAATAAGGTTTAATGTATGGAGAGAGGATAATTTGGAGGAACGGGAAAATGAGGGACAAGGGATAGTGCATGAGGGAGACTGCTATAACGGGTTTGGAGGACAGGGACAGTGAGGGTGCTGTGGATAGCGAGGTCAAGGAGAAGGCTGTGGGGATGAGGTTGCTGTGCTGGAGGTTGGAGTTACAAGGATGGTGCATGTGGGAGCGAGTGTTAAGGGTAAGGATATTGTACAGGATGCTGTGCAAAGGGAATATAGGGTTGGTGAATGGGCAGCAGGGTGCTGTGCAAAGGTGTCTAGGGGATGCACCATGGGCAACAGTGTTGAGCAAAGGAGGGATGGGGATGGTGCACATGGGAGGTAGTGCTGGACAAAGTGGAAGTGGGAGAGAGTAGGTGAATATAGAGGACAGTGCTATGCAAGGTGAGACAGAAATGGGGTGGGAGGAAGGCTGGTATGAACTGGGAAGAAGAGCCATGCAATGTTGGAGAGATGCTCTGTGTGACGAAAGTGCATGAGGAGCTGGAGCTCTGCGTGCTGTGGGGTGGGTGCATGGGAGAAAGTTTGAGGCCTTATGTGTGAGGATGGGGTAGATGGGGAAGGGAGAGGTGTATGAAATTAGAGGACATGAGACTTGGGTGATTGACAGGTAGAGGGAATATGTGGAGGCACGGACTCAGTGTGATGGAGGAGAAAGAAGCTGGAAGTGATGGGTCAAGAATCTCCTGTAAATAGATAGATTGGGGTGTTTGTTTAAATGCCATGGAGGATAAGGCCTATGTGCCTAGACAAAGGACACCTGAACAGTACATAGTGTTTGGAAGGGGAGAGAAGGAAAGCTGGTGTGGGGAGAATATAGCATTTAAAATGGGAAAGAAGAAAAACAGGTGTGAGGAATGTGTATAATGAGAAAGAAAGGTAAGCAAGAAGCGTGGGAAGGAGCTTAGCAGTGAAGCAAGGGTCTGGTGGAGAGACTGATGGATTGTGTGGCTGTGAGGAAGAAAAAGGAGTTGTGGTGGAACAGGCAGCACTGCATATCTGCATATTGGAGTTTGGGAGTTTCCTATAGACTAGGATTTGTCTGATGCCATTTCTGTCTTCCGACTCAGGGTGCTGGCATTACTTTCTGGCATTACTTTTTTATAGCCTATAAGCAGCTCTTGTATCCTTTGCTTTTTCCTGTAGTGATGTGGAGGTGACATTTTCAAGGGTTTGTGCTGCTTTTTCCCTCCCACCCCAAATTATGCAGGACAGATGGCATGCAAGCAAGAACTCATTTTGGGATGCTTTTATCTTATGAAAAAATATCACAAGTGCACCATACTGAGGTTTTTTCTTCTGAATGAATGAATTGCACAGTAGTTTAAGTTCCTTTAAGGGCCTTAATCTCTTTTGTGCAAGTCCTGAGAAGCTGTTGTTGGCTGGTCTACTTTGATGGATAGTGCATTAATTCCTTGATCTTCTATAGCTGGTTACCTGTAATGCTACTCTGAAAAGTAGTTCTAGCACTCACTGAAGGCAGATAAGCACCGTGAGGATAGTTGGGTGTGTAAAAGTGGAAATGTGATTGGAGCACGTTCATGTCTGCTTGTGGTGGCTTTATCTGGCCGGCACAAGATGTGAGTGCAGAGGCTTCATTGTGTGTTCATGCTGTGATATTATAGCCAGTCTCCACGTGCATTAATGTACATATTTTGATGAAGTGTTGTTTGTGGGAACAACAGAACAGGACTTTGAAAGCAATGCTGTTTGTAGGTTTGCTAAGTGCAGGTCTTGTTTCACACAGTAAATACTTTAAGGAGATTTGGATATGGGTGGTTTATTGCTGGTATAATGCTTTATATTCCAAAACAGTTGCTTTTGTTATGAATGGCTTGGGTGAATGTACTCTTTGCTGGATTAAAAAAAAATTGGCTGCATGGTTGGGCCCATAGAATTGTGGTGAATGGAGTAAAATGCAGTTGGCAGCTGGTCACAAGTGGTGTTCCCCAAGGCTTAGTACTGGGGCCAGTTCTGTTTAGTGTCTGTATTGATGATCTGGATGAGGGATACGAGTAAGTTTGTAGATGACACTTGAATGGAAGTGTTGATCTGCATAAAGGCAGGAAGGCTATGCAGAGGAATTTGGACAGGCTGATCAATGGGCCGAGGCCAATGGTATGAGAGTCAACAAAGCCAAGTGCCAGACCCTGCACTTGGGTCACAACAACCCCATGCAACACTACAGGCTTGGAGCAGTGTGGCTGGAAAACTGCCTGGCAGAAAAGGACCTGGGGGTGTTGGCTGAATATGAGGCAGCAGTGTGGCCAAGAAGGCCAACAGCATCCTGGCTTGTATCAGAAATATTGTTGCTAGCAGGACAGGGAGGTGATTGTCCCCCTGCACGCAGAACTGGTGAGGCTGCACCTTGAATACTTTGTTCAGTTTTGGGCCCCTCATGACAAGAAAGGCATTGAGGTGCTGGACCATGTCCAAAGAAGGACAACAAAGCTGATGAAGGGTCTAGAGCACAAGTGTTTTGAGGAGCAGCTGAGGGAACTGGGGTGATGTAGTCTGGAGAAAAGGAGGCTGAGTAGGGACCTGCTAACTATGTACAACTACCTGAAAGGAGGTTGTAGTGAGGTAGGAGCTGGTCTCTTCTTCCAAGTAACAACAGGACAAGAAGAAACAGCCTCAAGTTGCACCAGGGGAGGTTTAGATTGAATATCAGGAAAAATTTCTTCACAAAAAGGGTGTACAATGTTGGAATAGGCTGCCCAGGGAAGCAGTTGAGTCACCATCCCTGGGGGTATTTAAAAGATGTACAGGTGCAGTGCTGAGGGCTGTGGTTTAGTGGTGAACTTGGCTGTGCTGGGTTAATCATTGGACATGGTGATCTTAAAGGTCTTTTACAACCTAAATGGTTCTACAATTATATGAAATTTTTTTTTTGTTTGACTTACTGATTAATGCAAACTAACATGAAAATATCTATTTGTGCTGTAGTAACTGTCTTCATGATGTGTGCATGTTTGTTATGCTTGTGTGACACTGATATAAGACCTTGGAAATAGGGAGAAAAGTCCTTTTCTGTGTAAGCAACACAGAATTTGTATCTGTGAGTGTTGTGCTGGTTGGAGAATTTCCATTGGAATATGTATTTCTCTTAAGTGAGAAAATATGTACTTCCTGAAAGCAACATTTTCTAATTAGCTGTAGCTTTCAGTTACTTCTGATTATGTAAGAAGGTTTCCATCAAAGTTACCTGTTTTTAATATCTTTTCCTGCCATCTTTTTTGGCTTTTCAAATCTATGGCTCTGAGGGATCCTGTGTGTATGAAATGCTTTGGGCTGAGGCTCCTTGGACTGCAATCTGGTGTTTATTGGCAGCTCTAATGTGTGGAGCATTTGCCAGAGATTCTATGGGCTACTGTTTTGGAGACCTTAGCTCTTGATTAGTAGGGCCAGGTGACTCAGAGACTGTTGACTAGGTTTTGCAAAATATTAGTGCTATCAGGTTCTCTGTTGCAGATGTGGGAGTTGAACAGGATCCTTGGTGTCTGTGGACTTCATAGAATGGCTTGGGTTGGAAGGGACCTCTGGAGATCTAGTCCAACCTCCCTGCAAGAGCAGGACAGCCTAGAGCAGGTTGCACAGGATGGTGTCCAGTCAGGTTTTGAATATCTCCAGAGATGGAGACTCAGCCACCTCCCTGGGCAGCCTGTTCCAGTGCTTGTCTATGTCCAGCTGCCACCCACTAGACTAGGTTGCCCAGTGCCCCATCCAACCTGACCTGGAGTACTTCCAGGAATTGGGCATCTACAACTTCTCTGGGTAACCTGTTCCAGTGCCTCACCACACTCGTGAGTAAAGAATTTCTTCCTAACATCTAATCTAAATCTCCTCTCTTTCAGCTTAAAACCATTCCCCCTTGTCCTATCACTATCTGCCCATGTGAAAAGTCTCTCAATGCAGTTCAGAGCTCCTGGTTGTGCAACAAGATTCCCCAAGCCCTTCCAAGATCCAAGAGGGTTTCTATTTGTCTGCTACTATATGTCAAATAGTTACAGATGCCTTAATTAATAATTTATTTTCATCTCCATCATAAAGAAGCAGAAGGGAATGGAAAGCACTGAGATACTGTTACTGAATTCTCTTGGATACATCTAGCAAAACACTGTATTTTGCCACGCTGCATGTTAAGGATTCAGAGTCTTGCATTTGTTTGCTGAAGGAGGAAGGCAGTCCTGTGTTTCTCTGTATTAATACAAAGGGGTGTGTCTAGATCATGCCAAGTCCTTGCATGGGAAATATGGGATATCCCTTCCTTTGTTCTCTCAGGGCTGGAGGAAGGTGTGAGATCACAGTTAAGTTTTCCCAGGTAAGTATTTACATTCAGCTATCAATGAGTCTGGTGTAGGAAGCCATAGCCATAAACACTGATGTCTTTCACAGAGAAGTTTGGTATACTTAGTGTTTTCCAGTTCAGATGTGTGAGTCTGTCTTTCCATTATTTTGACAGTTTTAACAACTGAGCATTAGTGTGCTGAGAAAGTGTGGGCTTATGCTTGAATACGAGTAAAAGATCTTGCTTTGTACTTGTGGTGGGTCGACCTTGGCTGAGTGCCAGGTACCCACCAAGATTCTCTATCATGTCCTCCCCCCACACCTCCCACGCCACGACAAGAGGGAAGAGAAGGAGATGAAAGCAGCCTGTGGGTTTCGGTAAAGGCAGTTTAATAAGCAAATAAGGAAAGGCAAGGTTGCACGTGCAAAGCAAAGCAAAATTAAGCTTTAGTCTCTGCTTCCCATAACAGGCAATGTCTGGCCCTCTCCTGGGAAGCAGGGCTCTGAAATGCATAAAATGGTTGTTTAGAAGACAGATGTTTTCTTCCCACAGATGCCCCCCTTCCACCCCCTTATATTACTGAGCTGACGTCATATGGTATGGAATAGCCCTTTGGTCAGTTTGGGTCAGCTGTCCTGGTTGTGTCCCCTCTCAAGATCTTGTCAACCCCATCCCCTTGGTGCTGTGCCAGCCTTGCCCAGCAACAGTCAGCGCGTGTTACCTTCAACCCAAGGCACAACGCTTCTGGGGACTGCTGTGGGGACATGAACTCCATCTCAGCCAAAGCCAATACAGTACTGAAGCAAGACTTGGTGAAATGCAGGTTAGTAAGTCTCTTGGGCAGAAGTAGAGAAGGGTGAAATAGATGGGTGTACAGGTGATGTTTTTTTGCAAGGTCAAAGTATGCATTGCAGATCTTTTGGAGGTTTCTGAAGGAGTCAGTAAGTGGACAAAGCAGATCATTGGATTTGCAAAAGAAAGTTGGCAAGATCCTTCACCAGAGGCTTTTATTGTCATGGATGAGGGAAGGTCCTTACAGAGCAGAGTAACTACTCAAATTATAAGAAACGTAGACTAGGAATAAATAATAAGTCTGCTGAAGGAGGTGCCAGTGAAGTTCCATAGAATCTGCGCTGATGATCTGGAGAAGAGGTGAATAGTGAGTTAATGAGGTTTGCTGGCAACAACTATTTGGGGCAGTAAAGACTGTTGAGGGACCTGTTTTACTTTCTAACTGGGTAGTAGGATAGCAGATGGTATTAAGAGTTGCAGTGAGAGCTAGCATTGTTCCTTTCTTTCACATTATGAGATAGCAGCATCTGGACTGGCTCAGAGTAACTTGTGAAGGAGATCCCTAGGTCTTAATGGAGAGCTCTGTAAGAACATTTAGCTTAATGTTGCTTTGCAGTACCAAAAAAAAAAAATCAAGAAAAAACAGAGTGAGGAGTGGAACACTAGAAGTTATCAGGAAAGGAGTATGACAGCATATACATACACTGTTGCATATCCTCAGTACTGTCTGCAATTGTGTATTGTGTGCAGTTCTGGTATGCTCTGTCTTCTTCCCCTTCCTTAACAAAACCTCTAATAAAACTTGGAAAGAGATAGAGTGATCAAGAAGAGAGCTTCTTGAACACCTTCTCAGAATGACTTAACAGTCTCAGCTTCTTCAGACTGGAGAAGAGATGATTGAATGGGGACATAGGTCTGTAAATACGGTAGAATAACATTACAAGGATAAGCAGTTGTTCAGTATCATATAATGCAAAAGCTAGGGAGTGCTAAGAAATCTAGCAGCTAGCTTGTTTTAAAGGTGCCAAGTAGGAGGTTCAGCATCATGAGGAATTTTTTTCTTATGAAAATCTGCATTTAATTAAATTATGAATCTTAAGTTGTGGATGTTAAAAGTTTACGTGAGTTAAAATATAATTGGGCAAACAGAATAAGAATGTGTCTGGACCATTAACAAAAGATACTATTTGTAGCTCAGTAAGACCTTGAGCCACAGATCTTTAGGCTTTGGGGATTATATGAAAGAATTATCGTAACAAGCTTTCCTCCTATGTTTTGTGTTTTGCAGAGGGACTTGGACAGGTTGGATCAATGGGCCGAGGCCAATTGTATGAGAATCAATAAGGCCAAGTGCCGTATCCTGCACTTGGGTCACAACAACCCCAGGCAATACTACAGGCTTGGGGATGAGTGGCTGGAAAGCTGCCCAGCAGAGAAGGATCTGGGGGTGCTGGTGGACAACCAGCTGAATATGAGCCAGCAGTGTGCCCAGGTGGCCAAGAAGACAACAGGATCTTGGCTTGTATCAGGAACAGCGTGGTGAGCAGGAGAAGGGAGATTATCATGCCCTTGTACTCAGCACTTGTGAGGTCTNTTACTCAGCGCTTGTGAGGCCTCATCTGGAGTACTGTGTTCAGTTCTGGGCCCTTCATTATAGGAGAGACATTGAGATCCTGGAGCATGTCTGGAGGAGATCTACCAAACTTGTGAGGGCTTTAGAGAACAAGTCGTATGAGGAGAGGCTGAGGGAGCTGGGCATGTTTAGTTTGGAGAAGAGGAGGCTGAGGGGGGACCTTCATTGCGCTCTACAACTACCTGAAAGGAGGTTGTAGAGAGGTGAGTGTTGGCCTCTTCTGTTTAGTAACTAATGACAGAACCAGAGGGAATAGTATGAAGTTGTGGCAGGGGGGTTTAGATTGGATATTAGGAAGAAATTCTTTACAGAAAGAGTGGTGAGGCACTGGAACAGCCTTCCCAGGGCAGTGGTTGAGTCACCATCCCTGGAGGTATTTAAGAAACATGTAGATATGGTGCTTCCGGACATGCTCTAGTGGCAGACATGAAGGGCAGGTTTTGGTTTGGGGTTGGTTTTTTTTTTGGTGGGTTTTTTTTTTGGTTAGACTTGGAGATCTGAGAGGTCCTTTCCAACCATGAGTATTCTGTGTTCACTAGGCATGTATGTTAATGGACTTTACCATTCGGAGGTAGGATTCCAGATGAGATAGTTATTCCATCTGACTTGGCACAGTTTTTCTTTTGAGTCTTCAGAGGAAGATCATATTCTTTGAGCTCTGCAAAGATGCTTTGAGGGTTTTGGCCATTTTTTTAAAACTGGACTGAGAATTGAAGGGGCTTTGGTTCTGCATAATGAAGTGTAGGTGTCCTTAGGTATTAATACTGGGGGTTTTTTTGAGCTTGTGTTTTGGGAAGTGATGAGCACAGAACTCCTCTGACTTTGACAGTTACATAGGCATGTTCTCTTTTGAAAATGCTTAACTAATTCTTCTGACCTCCTTGTAATAAGTTGGTAGTAGAGATATTTACAATTGTGGGAGACTGTGATAAGGTGTTCAGAAATCCAGACTGCAAGGCAAATATTTATTTAGAGTAAGGTTTATGAAGTTCAATATGAAGTACTTTGTAATAAGGACCATGAAATCTTCCCTGTTGGTAGTTGGGGCATATATAGTGTGCTAATATAAAGACACAAAGAAGGAGCTAGGCCATTCCAGTCCTGATGAGATGCCCTTTGGAGATGGGCATGACCTGTCTGTCTCAGCGTAATAACACTGATGCTCTTCATTGCCTTGGACTTGATGGAAACAGATGATGTGATGGCGGGTTAGCATGATCCCAAACTGACAAGTGACACGTGATCTCTTCTTGTGAGGTAACTGCATGCTGGGTCATGAAATGCTGAGTTCTTTCACTAGCAAGGGGATACCTTTTTTAGAAGGGGGCTGCTGTGTATCTTTCTGTTGATCTTGTGGTAGGAAAGTCCTCACAAAGCACAAGCTAGTGAAAGCTTTGATAGATCCCATACTGGTCCAGTTAATTATGATTCCTAGTTCTGTGGTCACAGCCATGTAAGAGTCCAGCTTGAGGTTTAACTCTGGGCATGTTATACTCTTGAAGCTTGTAAAGGCCATGTGTTAAAACTGAGTTGCTGAGCTTGACCGACCCTGGAAAAGTCTGCAGGTACTAGTGGGAAAGGGTTGTCATGCACACTTGAGCTCCAATGAACTCTCTTATTTGTACAGAAAATGTTTGAGGCATCTGCATTTCCTAGCCGAGTCTAGCTTTGAGGAATAACTGTCCACATGGTAATTGAGAGCCAGTTCAGACTGTCTCCCATGAGCCAAAAGAGCTTTCTGTTTTTCACTTTTTGTCAAATTTGGGGACCATTTGAATTAGAATTCCTCATTCTGCTAAGTGGAATGAATGCATCTTGATTTTTTATTTTTTTTTCTCCTCTCCATATCCAAGTTCTTAACAGACTCTCATCAGTCATAACATTTGAACACATCCCAGTACGAAGTATAGCAATACAGGGTCTTAAGAACATGCTACATTTCTTCCTCTCCATTATACTGTAATTGCATCCTGGAAAATGGAACTCCACCAAGTCCTTCTCCAGTCTGCATTGGTTTTATGGCAGCTGCTTTTGCAGAAAAGGCAAGCTGTGAGTTGTGCTCTGCATTTGAAGGTGGCAAATTCTCTGATCACCCTTCCATTGTCTGTGTGGGATCCCCCTGTGTTGTGGTAGTTGTTGGGAGAAAGTATTTTCACAAGTATTTTTCTGAGGCTGATGGGAGAGAAAGTGAGTACAAAGCTTAAGAGAACAAGAGGAGGAAAGCTCAATGTTGTGAAAAACCTGGTAGTCCAGGTCTCTCGTCAGGATTTTGTTTAAAGAAGCTGAGAAAGTGGAAGTCTAGGGCTTCAATCGGACAATAATCAAAGGACAAGAAAACAGTCCTACCTGAAAGAGCCGATGTGCAGGCAGTGCAGCAGCAAGCTGGAGGACATAACTGAGAAAATACAGCTTGAGAGAAGGGCACTGCAAGGCATACTGAGCTTGTAATCTTGAAATGTATCTGGGGAAGCTCAGCTTCTTTTGTTCCGGAAATTGCCTTTAAATACTTGGTAGTAAGTTTGGAAAAATAGCATTTGATGAGCTTCTTGGGCACAAACCATAAGGCAGTCTGGAAACCTGTCCTTCAGAAATGTCAGGGATCTGTGTGTGTGGTCCAGTGGCAGGAGAGCTGCCTGCTTTGCCAGGCACTGCTGTTCCCAACCAGCTTCTCCCTGGGGCTCCCTCAACCCTACCTACATCCCTGGACCCCTTGTCACACCTCCAGGGATGTTGACCCCTGCCCTCACCATGCTGCATCAGTGCTGGTGTCCAGCTTCCCACAGCCCTACCTACCTATGGGCCCTGCCAAGCCAGGTCCACATTCTGCCTGGCCTCAGTCCATCCCTATGATCCTGTCTGGCCATCCTGGGGGTGTGTCTGACCCTGATTCCCCTTGCTAAGCCTAATCCTGACCCCTACATGCAGGTTGACATTCTGCCTGGCCTCAGCCCATCCCTAGATCCACTGAGGTGCCTGATGCCTTGGGCTGTGGCTGTCCCTGTCCTGCTACAGAGTTTGGGGCCATGTCCTTAGTAAAAATGTAAACCAGAATTCTTTTTCAGAAGCTTTAGCTAACTCTAAGCGTGTGTCTTCCCCAAACAGCTGCTGAATTTTACAGAACTGACAGAAACCTTGTAGTTTTGAGATCCCTTTTCCCCTCTCAGGTTTATTTGGAACTGGACAGAGAGACGAGAGGGGTGGGCAGTGCTGCTATGCACACCATTTTTCCTGGGGAAATTGGGATAAAAAAATGGAGGTTAGTGTAATGAAATGCAGCCTCCATAGTCTGAGACAACAGATCTGTGGGATGAAGAAGACAAGTTGGTGGAGCTAGGACCATGTATCAACTCCAGATAAGACCGACAGAATATTTCAACCTCAAATGTGTATTGTGGAAAGTCTCAGTAGTAGAGTTATGGAATACCTTACCCTGCTTTTGGGATCAGTGTGACTGTCTTGGAACAGGATTACTGTTTCATGGTTGATTACTTGGAAATTCTATTTGTTTCAGTGGCTTTTGATTAAAAAATAAATGCTAGGTTGACATTTGTTTTTTGAGATTTAAATAAACTAGCGTGGATTAAAAACTTTTAACTGAACTCTTTCTTACTTAATGACTAAGCCTGGAGGTTTTAGGACAGTGATGGCTATTGGATAGACATAGACAATAGGGAGGCTGCAAGGGACATTGACAGCATTAGTCCAACTTCAGCACCGAGTCAGGATTGTGTAAAGCTCCTGGCTCCTCTACAGCATACATATGTTATTATTCTCCATCTCCAAATGTACATGAGTTTGCAAGAGGTTAATTTGAGGCTGATGGGAAGAATATTGCTTTTGCAAAACTATCTGCTTACTTTTGGTCATAGGGAGAAAGGAAAGTTGTGAACTATTAGCCGTTAACATGCCAACAAGTGTTTGTTTAAACTCCTGTGTAGGAGGCTCCACTACACTTGTAGTAGGCTGTTTCAAATACTAGAATATCAAGGAGAAGTTTCTTCCTGGTAATACAACTTTTTTTGTTGCAAGTAAGTTATAAGCAACTTGCTACAGTGACCCCTTTTGTGCTGCCATAAACGCTGAACGTGTGTACCCTTACTCTGCAGTCTCCCTTGACAAATTTAATGTAGCTTGTGGTATGCTCAGTTTTTCAGGTGTGTCTATGGAAGCTTACTGAAAGGTTTTATATGTACTATTTTATCCTTGAAAACTTCATGATGGTTTTCCATCTAGGAGTGGAAAACACTGATCTTAAGTGTAGAACTTGACTGATGTTTGCCTTGATCAAAGTACTTCAGTCNGTGATTTTCAGACTGTGCCTGGACTTCAGTCTTAGGGCTTGTGAAAATGGAAAACTAGGATGAGCGAAGTGGAAGAGGAACTATATGCAGGGAGGAAAAGCTTTCACAAAATTTGAGCTAAGCTTACAAGCCATTAATTTTCTCTGCTTTTTTGCCTCTGGAACTTTGTAAGATGAACAATTACTATCACAGTAAGTGCTAGTGGGACAGTTGGTAAAGAGGATGAACTCCATGTTCGTATCAGATTCTGTTTTTGTCTGGTCAGTTACTTACAATAAAGGATTCTCCTGTATTTTTCAACATGACAAAAGTGGACAGAGTAGGGGTTTTGTTTTTGCTTGGTAGTTGTTAATTGGTTTCTGTGTAGGATATTTTGATAGACCAAATTCTGACAAAAAAGTATTTCTTCTAGTGCAGCCTTGACCAGTCCTGAAGTGGGCTCCCTCAGTACACACATACATGCATGGAACTTAAAATAAAAACATTGGATACTGAAAGGTGAAAAATACATCAAAATTCATCTTACTTATGGGTCAGGTTTTTAGGGGTGACACTAATTCATAGTTAATTTTTCTTTATGTAGAGTGGTCATGATGGAATTTGCAAAACAGAAGAAAGTATGGATGTACTGGATTTGCAGACCTCTTTGGGAAGTCCTGAAGAGTATTTACCTGATAAACTTCCTTCTAGGTTTTCTCATTACAAAAATTATTCATAATCATGCAGTGAGAAGGAAGGGGGAAACTTGTATCTATTTGATGGAAAAAATAGCCACTCTATGCTGTAATGAGATGAATTTTTTGCTTCTCTTCTGAAATCCTCCAGGTGGCAATCTTGCACCAGGGTTAATCATAGAATCATAGAATGGCCCAGGTTGGAAGGGAACTTAAAGATCATCTAGTTCCAAACCCCCTGCCATGGGCAGGGATGCCACACACTAGACCAGGTTGCCCAGGGCCACATCCAGCCTCATGTATAGTGGTTGTTTTTTCTGGTCTTTTATGTGCTGTCCTTGTGATGGCAACAAATGCTTGCTTAAAGAGCTGCAGAGTACAGTGCTGTCAGTTGTGAAAATGCTGAATTGTGCACATAACTTGGATGCAGTCTGTTTTTGGAGACTTGTGTGGTGGATGCAACATTACATTTATCTCTTTGGTTGTTACTTATGAAAATAAGCCCATAGATAGCTAGCTATGATGGAGCAGATCAAAAGTTTTTCTATGTAAATTTTTATTCAGCAGTATGATTTCAGCAGGTTGTGGTGCGTGCAGATCTGTTAACTTCTCTGTAAAAATGGCTGAATTAATTCAGTTACAGACTTCAGTAGTTTTGTGCATTCAGAAAACCTTAATCACTTAATTTTGCTGTTGTAGGCATTAATTGTGATGGGACATTTACTTACTTTCCTTTTAACTTTAATGGTTCTAACCTAAGTAGGAAGTTTATGAATTTTTTTTGTATTAGATTATCTAGTCTACCCTAATTATGAAGCCATTGGTGTGATACAGTCTGCATTATTTATCAGACACAGTTTTTATGCTGGGTCTGTAAATATGTGGGTTTTAAGTTGAAGGTTTTTCTTCTACATTTTTCTGAAAAAAGGGCTGCTGGTTTTGAGGTTTTAATTTCACAGGGAAGGATTTTGGTAGCACTAGTCATACCACATAGCAGATACACTTCAAGTTGAAAGCAGCTTCATTTCTTGTCTTCGCTTGCTCGTTTATGTGGAGGAAACAAAATCCATAAAGCTGGGACCAAGTCTGTTTCTTTTGCAGGTGTTGACTCTGAAACCCAGCATGTTGCTAGCTTTCAGAAAAGTGCCCTTTAAGCTGCAGATGTCAGAGTGGCTGCTCTTTGCCCCCTCTGTTTGGAGGGGTGTGATAAGTGCTGTTCCTGCTGTCTGTCCTCTTTTTGTTGTTGTTCAGGGTTACCACAGGCTTCAAGCTTTAATTATGCCTTGTACTGCTCGAGGAACATCTTTGTGGAGAAGCAGAGTGACGCGAATTCTTTTGTTAGTGAATTGGTAGAGCAAAATACGAACAGCCAAGGTGCCTGGGTTTGATCCTGCACATGACAACTGTGCTCCAGACTGTGCTGCAAGGAGCAAACGTGGGATGATTGCTCTTGGCTGCTTGAAGGGCAGTCACTATAGTAATGCGAGGTTATGGGCTAGGTCTGGACCTGTGTAAGCTTTGACTGACTGTCATCAAGTTTTCAGGTATATGATGATCCTGCATCTTTAGTAATCTTTTGATCTCTCAGGGGATTGTAGGACATTTGAGAGGATCACAAAAAAGTTTAGTAGCTGGACTTCAGGGCTGCCTAACATGTCTCTTCCGCACCTTCTGTTGTCAAAAATTTCACTTAAAGAAGAAAGGAGAGTTCAGTTATGCAAAGCTGAGGATCAGGTACTTTCTTAAAATAGTCAGTAGAAGACAATGTACCTTGGGAGGTACCACCTCAAGAAGAAGGATATTTGAGTTGGCTTAGGGAAATGTTAGTCTTAATGCTGAAGATTTGGCAGGCAGTGCTTGAAGACACTCAATACTTCTTGGATATATTCTGTGTGTCTTGAAAGCTGCATGTGAAAACCCAAAAGCCCATTTAATTCACTTTTGAAGTTGTAGAAGGAAAAATGGAAAAGGTCAAGAAATGTAAAAATTTCAGTTAAGCTGGGATGTTAATTTGGTTGTGTGTAGTGATTGCTCTTCTTTCCTTTGTACTTTTAAAATGACTAGCTTTGTAGGGATTTTTTCTTTAAATGAATTTGATGATTTCACAGTTTTATTTTTAAGAGTTAATCTTTTTATTACCCAGCTGAACAGTTACATTAATGAGTTTGGTTTGCATTCTGCTTGTAAAGATTAAAGCTGATGGTGAGATTTCATAGTCAATGGCAACATTAGTTTGCAGTTGTGATAGTGTGAGTGCTCAACAGACTAGTTTTCTGTCAGTTTTCAAAGCCAAATGCTAATTAGAGATGCACAGTCTTTCCAGTTAACTGGCTGAAAAATAGGCACATCAATTCTGATAGCAGAATTTGTCTTTCAGATAGCTCTGCTAGTATCAGCTGCGGACTATAGCTTGGAAAGAAATTACTTTTATGTACAGTGTTATGTCTTGATGTCCAATGAAAAAGAATCTGAAAGAACAAAACCACTGAAATCTCAGCTTGATTTATTTTGTTGTACTCTTTCTGGATTTTAGCTTCTGATTAAGTTAAATTATTTTTTTGATAGTATTTTTCACCACTGTAAAATTGGGTTTGCTTGAGTTTTTAGTAGTAACAGAGAAACTTGTAAAAGTACTGTTGCTGTTTTGACAATAGTATACAGATTGAGTTCAGTATTTTGGTGTCAAAGCGGGGACTGAAAAGTGGAGCCTTTGTGCACTGGAGAGGGCAGTGGTGCCTTCGATGCAAGTGCTCAACGAGCCTCCTTCCTCCTGCCTTGCCCTGCTGTTGTTCCTGCCCTTGCCCTGCAGTTTATAGCCTCCTCCACTGCACTGATGCTTGAGTGTGTGCTCCTGCTGCAAATCACCCAAGTCAGGTAGCCTGTGGTAAAGCAAACCTGAAAACAACAAAAAAATGAGGGTAGGAGGCAGAATTTCTGAAGGTAGATTTGCTACTGAAGAAAAGGAACATCAAACTATTGTCACTGCTGATACATATATATTTTTTTTGCTAGGTAAACCTTTCTTATTAAATGTACAGCAGAATTATTATTTGTGCAAGGGTACTGTGGTAACCTCTCTCTGTTTTGCCTCATTGATTTGTTTGAGAGCATTTATGGAAGTATGAGACAGTTCCTGTAAGAATGGCAAGGAGACATTGCTGTCTGTAATAGTCTGGGAGGGTTACCTATATATCCAGTGAGGAGATCATTCTTGAATATTTTTCATTTCTAATTAGGATGTTGAGCTGAAGTACTTAAGCTGTGGGGCATTTATTTGATAGCTTCTGATTATTGTTGTTGAAAGGATCTGTTAATGAAATGAAGGTAGAGTCAATTTCTGTTGTGGATAGCACTGGAAATCTAATTTAAAGGTTGTGTGGAAAATTAAGCTTTGAAGGCTTATAGACAATAATTCTGTAGGAATATTAGCTTTTCTTGTTTGGTGTCTATATAGATATGCTTTAAATGCAACTGAGAGGAGACTAGCTAAGAAAGTCTAGTAAGAGTAAACAATTTAGACCACATCATTTGTATCTGCTATGGAAGTATCTTATTCAGGAGTGTAGGAGAAATGTTCTGAACTGCTTTCAAGGGACACTTCACTCCTCTGTATGTTTCTATCCCAAAGCCATTCTAATTTGTCCTAGAGAACTGGTGTAAGATGAGAAGACAGGGATAGCTACAAGAACTTGAGGAAAAACTGTAGGCACCGTAGGCAACAAGATGGCTTTTTTCCCTATTCTGAAGAGCAGACTAGTTGAATTAAGTAGAAGTCCGATTACTAACAAATCACTTGCTTTCAATCTCTTTGGCCTCACTTGCTGTTAAGCTGATAGATTAGAATAATCTTGATTGATTTAAAAAAACTTCCTGCTTTAGTGGGAGCCTGTTTCTGTCCGTGGTAGTTTAATTCCCTGTTCTGCAAGATTGATTTGCATGAGTAGTTCCATTGACTCCCAGTGCACTCTGAATTCAGGCTTACAGAATCATAGACTGTCCTGAGTTGGAAGGGACCCAGAAGGGTCATCAAGTCCAACTCCTATTTAGTACAGGACAGCCCCAAAGTCACACTGAGTGTCTAAGAGCATTGTCCTAGTGCTTCTTAAACTCCATTAGAGTTGGTGCCGTGACTGCCTGGGGAGCCTGTTCCAATGCTCCACCACTCTCTGGGTAAAGAACTTCTTCCTAACATCCAACCTGAACTTCCCCTGGCACAGATTCATGCCATTCCCCTGGGTCATATCACTGGTCACCAGAGAGAAGAGGTCAGCACCCACCCCTCCCTCTCTTGGTGAGGAAGTTACAGACTGCAATGAGGTCTCCCCTCAGTCTCCTCCAGCCTGAACAGACCAAGTGATTTCAGACTTTCTTCATATGACTTTCCCATCAAGCCCTTAACCATCTTTGTGGCCTTTCTCTGGACACTCTCCAACAACTTCACATCCCTCATGTATTGTGGTGCCCAAAACTGCACACAGTACTCCAGGTGAGGACACATCAGTGCCGAGTAAAGTGGGGCTCTCACCTATCTCAATCAGCTAGTAATGGAGCACTTGATGCACCCCAGGACCCAGTTGGCCCTCTTGGCTGCCAGGGCACATTGCTGACTCATCTTTAACTTAGTATCCATCAAAACTCCTCAGTGTCGAAACAGATACATAAACTGGCCTCTAGTTTATGCTGGTTCAGCACTCAGACTTACTTTGGTCTCCAGTATTCAGGGTGTAGAAGGAGTTCCAGACTTGCATTTTTTGTAGTCTTAAGTGTGTGCGCGTGCACTTAACCTTAAACTGAAGTTATTTAAAAGTAAATATTATGTCTCTAGTAGCCAACACAGTCAGAATTGAATGCTAAACATGTTTAATACTCTGTAGTGCCAGTAATTAGCTATTCAAATTCTGTACTGAATGTTTTTAAGACAAAAAATAACTGAGCAATTGTTTCATTGTTTACTCTGAGAAATACTCTGCTCCGCTCTGAGAAATACTTTATAATATTGATTTTCACATTATGCCTAAAATAAAATTGTGTCTGTTTTTTTCACTTTCTTTGGAACTGAGATTGGGAGGGTTTATGCAGCCTTGTAGTTTTTACACTATCCTAAGGAAAAAATAGATTGCACAGGATTTGTACTTGATATCTTGAGCTCTTCAGGTACTTGTGTTGTCCCTCTTAATATAATTTGCCATGATGTAAATGAAAAAGATACTGAATATAGTGGCACAATAAGTCCTCATTTAATATTTTAATTCCATTATTGAATGTGACCTGTGTGTTGTGTTGTGTTTTTTCTTAACAGGTGCAGGCAAAACACCGACTTTAGGAGGAGGATTCCATGCCAATCTGGGAAAGGAGTCACGAGCACAAACTCTGCAGAATGGTACTTGCAAGCTTTAGTCTTGTTGATATGACTCTTTTTTTTTTTCATTACTGTAGTTGATTACAATTAATTTTTACTTTTGAATGTGACCGCAGAACCTTGGCTTGCCACTCATTATTCAGTAGACAAGTCTGCCTAGTGCTGATTTTACATTGTGCTCTCGTTTGGTTGTAATCCCTGATTTATGAGTTCAGGTAGCTGGCTAACAAAGGGTAATAGCACCTGACAGTACTATCACGTTTTAAAAGGGCTTTTTCAAGGTTGACATGCCCGTTGCTCCTTTTTATTATCGGTTAACCTATTGTGATTTTTTATTAGATCAGTTTTCAGGGTTCTAGAAATACTTTATGCTTGTTTATTTTCAGCTATAATAGTTCAAATACTTTTATTTTTATGCAGTATAACTGAGTTAATGCATATTAATACATATTTCATAGTAATCATGTGCCTAATATGTGACTGTTGAACAGAGAGGGGAAAAATGTAAAGAAGATTCTAGTGTCCAGAGGATGTTTAAATAAATATTCTTATTACATGCTATACATTTGAATTGAGGCCTACGTAAGCTACACTCTTCAAAGAAAAGTGTGAATAAAACCAGCTTTTATTCTAGAAGCAGAATGATCTTCCAGTTTCAGTTGCTGTTACTCATATCAATGGACAGGAGTTGTCAGTTTTTGACTAATTAATACTCTTGTCTCGTGACTCTTGGAGATGACAGATGATGGACTGTCATATCAAAGACTCAGAAGCTGACATGTAATTAATGAAGGGATTTAGATGGATTGTACTGATATGGTTCTCATTTTTGGGAGATATTTTAGAGAACAGTATTTTCCTAAATTACAGCCCTATACTTGCAACACGAACACGGAAAATCATATCTGATATTATGCCTGCATAGGTATACAAAGGATGAGATTGATATATCTCCATAGGTATAGAAAGGTTAAGATTGATCTGTTGTTGAAATAATAGCCATATTGCTTTGCTCAGCTGATTTATATACAGATTGTTTTATATACAAAATGTTTCACTCAGTTATTTGTACTGAATAGTATTGAGCCCTGCTTTTTTGGCAGAGTAAAACTCATGCTTTAGGTGACCTAGTTTCAGTGTCAGGTCCAAAGTTACTGTCTTAGAAATTTTAAAAATGCCTGTATAAAGTGTAACCTGTAACCTGCAGAGGAGTAAAAGCCCTACAATACCTTTTATAGTTAGTGAAGTTTGTCTTTGGATGAAGGCATTTTAATCAAAACTGTAATTTGGCACAGGCATTTTAAAAATAAATTGTCATCTTGGCATAAGAACTGCCCAGTTCCTTGTCTTTAGCTGTAGAAAAGTAAAATGCTGAGGGGAGAAAATGTTGTCCTGTTACTTTTTGGAGTGTTTGAATCCTTCAGAAATCCTTTTGGTTGTGCTGAAAGGTAATTGCAATGGAAGACAGTGTAGGTGTTTTTATGGAATCTAAACATGGCTTCTTTCTTGGATGAGTGTTTGCTGGGGAATACATCTGAGCATCATCCTTCCCCACAGCTTTTGTGCGTGGGACTCTCGTAATCATATACAATGATTCTCACTTGGCTAAAGTCTATCAGCATCATATACAAGAAATTATAGTTACTTTAAATGAAATTATCTCCCAGACTGTTTTGAAAGAAGGAAATTTTGTCTTTCTACCTATACCTGTCTGAGGCTATTTACAGGTTTTCTTCTCTTTTTTTGTGGTTATCCTTCATATAAGAAAAAAGGATTTGGTCTTTGATTTCTGTAGCCAACTTACATTTGTCGTGCTGCCAGTCTGTCTATGGGAAAGTTCTTTTCAATGAGCTAAGTGATGTCCGTGCTCAGTCCCAGACATGACAACAGCAGCTTATGCTTCAGGTAAATCAATTGGTGTTTGAAAGTCTTTTCTTTCTACTGCTGTATAATGAGCTAGATGTCTGCTGCATTTAATAGCACTTTTAGCTTTACATAGTTTTTAATTGCAAATTGAGCTATGACAGTGAACAAAATCTCACCCTGTCACTGTGTGCCCATGATCATCATCATTTTTTTAAAAGATTATGTTAATATCCATTGTGTTTAGACTTGAAAGTGTACAAGGCAAATGAACTTCCTATATAGATTTTAAAGGAAACATACGGGGCTTCACTGAGTGAAACTGAAGTGCACTGGTAGTTGACTGTATTAAAACTGAACACTTATCCTTGGAGTGCTCCGCTGTCTTATCAGAAAAAATGCTGAGCTACTTTTTTATTTATTTGATGGTACTACTACGTTTGCATTTCCAAAGTTAATTAATTTGCAAATGAGCTGCTGAAATTAGTCAGGATGCTGGTGCAGCACAGCTTGTGAGCAGCTTCAGGAAGCCTATTCCTGCAACTGACTGATGGCGTCAAGGCTGTGTGCTACCTAGCTTCGCTAGTGTAAGCACATGATTTTCTCCTATATGATGCTCTGCAGGCTATTGCCAAAGAGAAGAGCCAGATACCAGGAAGCAAGGATGGGTTGTTGGAGCCCAGATTGCTCTGGAGGTTGTCTTCACTGTGTGTGAGAGCAGCTGAGAGCTTGTGTGGTCTGAGAGCCCTGGCAGGTCTCCTGGTCTGCTTGCCAGCAACCTGCAGGCTTGATGTGATTCGGGGAAAAGTCCACCAACGGAGCAGGGACTTGGTGATTATAAAAAAAAAAAATAAATCAACAACCTCCCCCTGCTTTCCCTTCCCTCCCCCATGTAGTCTGGGCCAAATTCTTCCTTGCTTTAACGTCTGTCTTTTCAGAGGAGGTGAAAGGGAGGTGATCTGGGCTCACTGGCTCTTAATCACTAACAAAGCAGCTGGGGTTGGCTGAACGTATGATGCTGTTATTTTTTTTGAGGCTTTTAATGAAAGGATGTTTAGAATTAGATGACAAACAGTTTTTCATTAGAATACCTAAGAATTATTTTACTTGGGTTTTTTTGTTTTGTTTTTTTCCCTCTATTCTAAAGTGCAGAAAAGCAGAACATCTCCCAACAACTGCTTAACAGTTCTGGACTCCTCTACAAAAGCATTATTTTATGTGTTGGTGTTTATATACATATACATATGTGCTCTAAACAAAGCCATGGGCAAACCCTGAAGGTTTTATAGTTTCCAGGTTTGTGTAAGAATGTCTAATACACAGAACTAGTCTTCCTTATCACACATGCCTTTGATGTGTATTTCCTTGCTATTTATAATGCAGTGGTGCATGGCAATTCATAGTCTCTGCCTGCCTTTGCTGAACCAGCTGATGTTTGTGGGTGTTCGTTTGGGAATTGGCTGCTTATAAAAACTGGAGTCTTGTTTACACTTGCTAAAATATTTATGCAGGAAAGACCTAATACTGTTGTATTTGTTCATAATCAGTTTGATTTTCAGTGTGTGGTACTGTGCTAATTGAGCGTGCTAAGCTCCACAAGTTGAACAAGCTCAGGTCCATAAAATGCTTTGTATCTGTTCATATAGAGCTCATTTTTGCTGTGAAAACCTTCACATCTAGGAGATGATGTGAAGAGGTGTTTGAATGTTGTTTTAAATGATTTGACAAAATAGCAAAACAGTACTGGTTTTGTGAGAAAGAAAAATCATGAATAAAATACTTTCTGGGAGGGAACCCTTTGACAAGACTTCTTCCTCCATTGTCTGAGCCTTTTCAAATTGCTACAGTATTACCCAACTTTAATAGTTACTCACAGGGCTGAAATACAGAGTTCTGTCTCTTTAAATCTCATTTTGCAGCTCTGTGATGCATTACATAATCTCTCTAAATAGCAGGTTTATTCTTGTTTCCTTGTAGGCAATCTGCTCTCACTATATCCATGTCAGAGTTGTGGTTACAAGGGAGTTGCTCTTGACTTGAAGCTCAGATAATTTCAATGGTCTTCAGTGGTCAGAAAGAAAAGGGAGAGAGGAAGGAAGGTCAATGGCATGATTATAACTTGAAAGATTCAGTTGCAGATATTCAAATTTGGTTTAAACTAAGTTTGAAGATTGCAGCTGCATCTAGCTTAATCCAATTTCTGAACTGTTCTCCTGTGTTTTTAATGGTTTCTTTAAATGAATGTGTGTTCTCCCTCAGTCCTCTTAAATACCAAAACATAGCTAACAGTACCTTAATGCTAAATGGGAAGGCATTTCTGAAGATGTTCTGTAATGCATTTTTGACTGTTAAATTTAAACTATTTTCTTAATTCTTGAACCTTCGTTGTCATTGCTAATTTCATACCTGGTTTGTCACAAGTGATTATGGAGGGCTCTGCTTCCTGCCAGAACTATACAGCACAAATTAGGACAATATATTTTACACATGAAGTGCAGAAGTATCCAGAAAAGAGGAACAGAAAACATTATTTAACAAAATTAAAACAACAAGAAACAAGAGGATAGTAGAATTTAAAAATTAAGATTGGAAGGGACCTCTGGAGGTCCACAAAGTGGTGGCTTAAAAGTTGCATTCATTTGCTCAGGGCCTCATGCAGTTGAGCTTTGTGTATCTGCAGGGAAGGACCCTCAAGTCTCCATGGACAACCTGTTCTCTTAATGCTTGACTACTCTCACCATGAAGAACTTTTTCTTTGTATGTAGTCAGAACTTACTTTGATGAAACATGACTCTTGCCTCGTTGAATCACAGAACAGTTTGAGTTGGAAGGGACCCATAAGGATGATAGAGTCCAACTCCTGGTCCTATACTGAACACCCCAAGAATCACACCATATGCCTGGGAGCACTGTCCAAGTGCATCTTGAACTCTATCAGGCTTGGTGCTGTGACCGCTTCCCTAGGGTGGCTGTTCCAGAGCCCTACCACTCTCTGGGAGAAAAATCTTTTCCTGATATCTAGTTGAAACCTTCCCTGATTCAACTTCATTCCATTTCCTTCAGTCCTGTCAGTGTCCACAAGAGTGAAGAGATTGGTGCCTATCCCACTGCTTACCCTCGTGAGGATGTTGAATATGACAATGAGGTCTCTCCTCAGTCTCCTCTTGTCCTTTTGCTGTGCATCTCTGACAATTCTGGCTCCATCTTCTTTTATAGCCTCTTACTGAGTAGCTGAAGACACCAGTGTGAGCTCCTCCTTAGCTTTCTTGTCATAAAACTCAGCAAATTCAGCTCTCAGCCTCATATCATGTGCTCCAGTCTCCTAATCATCTTAGCGGCTCTCTGCTGGACTTACTTTAACATGTTAGTGCCTTGTCTTGTGCAGAAGAATCCTGAACTGGATGAAGCACTATAAATATAGTTTCACAAGTGCTATAATCACTTCCCTGCTGGCTACAGTCTTAATAATGCAGCTCCAGGATGCATTTAGTCTTCACCATTGAGTCTGGGTGCTGCTGAGTCATGTTTGTCTTTTTGTCCATGAGAAATCTAGATCTGTTTCTGCAAAGCTACTCCCTAGCCTAACAGTCTTTTCTGTTGCTCTGCAGTGCTGCCTCAGTGCATTTGCCTTGTTGAACTTCATGAGGTTTCTATCAGCTCATGTCTACAGGACCTTGAGATTCCTCTGAATAGCAGCTCTGCTCCTTAGTGTATTGACCGCTGTCCTAATGTAATGCTGTCGGCAGGTTGGCAAAGGGAACCTCCTGTCCCATCGTCTATGTTGTTAATGAAGGCATTAAGCACTATTGACCCTCAGTATAAATCCCACTTGTAAGTCCCTTTGAACCTGGCCAGCTTTTTACCCACATTTCACCTATCTAGTCTGTATCTCCTCAATTTGACTGCCAGGGAGTATGGTGAAATGGGATGAGAGAAGAGCAGTGGTTATTGTTTACCTTGACTGCAGTGTGGCTTTTATTGCAGTGAGGCATGATCTGCCCTCATTAAATCTGTGCTGGCAGTTCTTGTCAAGCTTCTTATCTTTTGTGTATCTGGAAATGTTTTTCAGGTAGACCTGTTCTGTAGCCTTCCAACAGGCAGAGGGGAGGCTGGCTCCCCTCTAGTATTGTGCTTCACCTTCCGGAAGAAAAGCCCGAAGCTTGTGACATTCTAGTCATAGAGAACCTCCCCAGATTCCTACAACTTTCTAAAGATGGCAGAGATGCCTCTTTCCGACATCTGTTAGCATCCTTAGATGTATCCTATCCAGTCCAACTGATTTGTATATGTAGATATTGCTTGAGTGAGCCCTTGTTTAGTCTTTCTCTACCATGGGTAATGTTTCATTTCCTTCAAACTCACATAGAGAGATCTGTGAGACCTGAAAACAGACATTACGACAGAAGACCAAGGAGACTCATGAGCTGCTATAAAGCCAAGCTTCCACATGCCTTGCCTGCTCAGCTTTCAGCACATCAATATGGAGTATCGTTGTGCTTTGGGGAGGCTATGCTTAGAGACTGACCAGTCCTCTTTGGCCTTCACAGCAGTACCTCAAGGGGTCCTGCTTGCCACTTCCTGGAACAAACTGAAGCCTGCTTTCTGTACTCCAAGATTGTCATTATGCTATCCATATTCCTCACAGCCTTCAAGATCTTAAGCTTTAGCATCTCACGGTTGCTGTAACAAAGCCCTCCATAAAACTTTACATTCTTCACCACTACTTCCTTTCTAGAAAATGGTAGGTGTTTCACAGCGCTTCTTCTGCTTGACCTGTTCCTAGCATGCTCTAGAAGTCCCCTGTATTGCTTGTGCACCACTATGATTCCCTTCCAGCAGATGCTAGGATGGTTACAGTTTACCATGAGAAGCAGAACATCTTCCTGTTGGCTAAAGAAGGCTTTATCTTCAAGATCAGGTCATGTATAGTAGTGGTCATGACAATGTTTCTTTCGGCTTTGCCTATTATCCAGACCCATTAACTCTTTATTGGCCTGTCACTTGTTTTTTCAGCAGAGCTGTACACAGTCAACCTGTTCTTTAGAGTAAGATGAATCCACTGTCTGTTCTTGTGGAGCCTATAACCATCCATCTCTTGACTAGTGATATGAGCTGTCCCACCATGTATCTGTTGCCCCTTACTAAATTCCAGTTTTGCAGATGTTTGTAGACTTTGAATTCTGCCACATGGTTTCCTTTGCTGCATACAGTCTTTTCTTTGGCTCTTTCTCCTGTGTCAACCCCTGTCTCTAGCTTTGATTTCAATAATTAAGCTTCTAGTCTAATCTCTTGCAATTTTCTTGTCCTTTTTGCTTTCAGTTCTGTTGGGATAGAAGCTAAACCTAATCCTCTCATCTATATTTTCAGTGCCCATTGAGTTTTCTGTTGTCTTTTAAACTAACCATATCTTAAAGTTCTCCTTTTCTGATTTTTGTCTTGTATCCTTCTGAATTTCTTTACTCACTAAGGCTTTGAAAGTCATCCTCTTCTAGTCAGACCATTGCTTCAGTTTTACCCTCTTTAATCTCTCTACTCCCTTGTCTCTTATGACTCCTTTGTTATCATTAGCAATTTGTGTCCCATTCATTTCCTTCAACTTTCCATTTGATGTGTTAGCTTTCTCCATCTCTCCTTATGGGAGGATAAGGAACATTTTCCCTTCTTTTTTTTTGTATGTGAATGTGTTTTGTTGTTTTTCTTTGTTTGTGGGTGTGTTTTTTTGTTGTTTGAAGTGCAGCCTATTTCTTTGGTAAACTTCTTTCTCAACATACCTTTTCCATCTAGTCCCATGTTATGGCTTGAGCTAGGGTGGCCAAGTTCAGATGTCTGTGTGAGCTCATCATCCTGAACTCCTTTCAGGGTCTTTGCACAGAGGCAGACAGATTTAGACTATGATTAATTTAATCGGAAAGGAAGTCAGATGACTCATTCTCTTAAGTGTCTGTTTCTCTTCACTTACTGAAAGGAAGGCTGGATTGACTAAGCTCAGATGCTCCTCTCTGAAGATAAGGGTGATGAATTGTGGGCTTTCATGTCTGCATTTGGGTATCTCCTTGCTGACACAGACTTAACATGGCCAAAATTGAACTACTGAATTGTATCCTACTGTTCTGCCCTTTTGTATGTTAACATTCAAGCTTCCTAATTTGAGGCCACTCACAGCTTTCCCCTGTAGATCCATCCTTTTCAGCATCTGCTAAAATGTGGATGTTATAACTGTAAGTCACATTTATTTCTTGCACAAGTGTCTCTTGACTTTCATTGCTCTTCTTCTCTGACTGGAATATACTCCAGAGCCAGGAAAGCAGAAAAGTTGTGACCTTGAATGTTAAGTATTTGGTACCTTAACATGTTCATCAAAGAATTTTAAAAGGAATGTTACTTTCCCAGCCTGTTTGCCCTTTCATATTTGTGATCACTGCTACTTACCACAAAAGAGTTCAACAGGGAACTTTTCTGATGTTACTAGGCTGTTGTGTTTGTGTTCCAGCTTGCTGAACCTCTGTGCTTCTGAGCCGTGCTTGAGTGTCAGCAGGTGTGGCCTTTGCTGGTCTTCTGCTGTGATGCAGATTCTGGTAAGTCACAGAAGCATAATCCACAGGTCAGATGCTCTGATGGTTGACCTTCAGGATGTCTCAATAGTTTACATATCTTTCTCAGAACTTCAGTTTTCAGGGTTTTCATGCAACTTCACTGATCAGTGAAGACTTGAAGAGATAGACAAACCACTTATTTACGAGAAACAAACAAAAAAGCTCAGAGACAGAAAATCCACTCTTTAGCCAACCTATGTTATTCCAAGAATTTGGATAAAAGAAGCAGAAGAATGTATATCCCTGCCTGTTTCACTGTTACTCTGGGGACCCATGGAGTTTGATTTGGAAGCATCAGAGGAAGATGGGTTCCTTCTGGTACTGTGGCTTGCCTTTCAGTATATGTAGAACCTCTTCTTTCTCAGATAGCTAATGAGACCCTGTGCTTCATGATCTCCTCTTATCTTTGTTAAAAGACCAGTCAAGTTCATCAGCTGATTTAGGACAACCTTTTGGTTATACTTTCTAATTAATTGGTTCCTACTTGAGTTCAGATTTTGAAGTTTTTGTTGTAAGCCTCGACCGTTTTTGTGTTAGGGAATAATGAACAAAATACCTGTCTCAGAGATGCTTTTGATGCACTGCTTGTCCTTACAGTGACTATCACAAGAGGAGAATTCATGTCTCCTTTAATGAGATCTGTTACAGTTCTAATGAAGAGGGTCAGGAATTATTTAAGTAAAGAGCAGAGGATCTGCTGGAGGTAATGTATAGAATTTTGCCAAGAGACTGATGGATAACTTAAACCTTTGAGAACAGCATCTCACCTGCTTGAAATACGTCAAGCTTTGCTGGGCTTCCTTTATTCTGTTCTTATGCTTGCTTAGCCAGAAAAGGGAGAATTTAGGAAAAGCATTTGTAAAATTCCTTGGAAGTGTTGGTTGAGTCTGTATGTCTGTTGTTACTTTTCCTTTTAATTTTGAAGATTGTCCTTGACGTTGAAAAAATAAAGAAAAAAATGGAAATCTTAATCAAATGAGTTAACAGATGACTTCTTGTCTTAACTACTAATAAAAAGTATTTGCTGTTCAGCCACTTTGAATTGGCTTGTTTGTGCTTCTGGAGTTAAAGGCATCTTTCATCATTCCTTTGCTCTGTCTCCTGTCTCTGCTCTGTCTCTTGGTTTATTAGTTGGCTGTGGGCAAGAAAGCTGTTGTGCCTGGGAATCACAAATCTCTGCTTCATTTTGGCAATCAAAAGAAGAGATGCATTCTAAAATTCTGCATGCTTGTGAAATTTCTTGCTTGGATAGTAAAGTTTTGGCCTCTCATATCCTGTAACTTCTCCCTGTTAACTTTGACAATTTTTTATATGACATAGAGTAGGACAATATATTATCATGTTTGTGGAATACACTAATGGAGATTGAGCTCCCTGCAGCCTTGTGTAGGTAACTGGAAGCTGTCATTTCTTAAAGATAGTTTACCTAGAGAGCTAATATTTGTTTTGTTTTTGTTTTTTTTTAAAACATACACTTTCTGTAGTACCATTCACAAGGAGATGAACTTGGCTATTAATTGGTCTGTCTTCCTTCTTCTGCAGTGTAGTAGAAAGTAGGCAATTGCCTGTCTTCCTCTCCCTCTAGTGATATCTCTATAGCTCTGTGCTATTAATCTTGCCTCTTGTAACAAGCTGTTGAATTAAACAACTTTAGCTTTGGAATGTTGTTAGACAAGCTTAAAATATACTTCAGGTAACAGCTTTGGTTTAAGCTTCATCTAGATGCTGCTCACTTTTGATAACGGAAGATATGTATGTCACTTATATGGCATAGGACTGTCTCTTAAACGTTCAGACAGGAGTTTTGAAGTGTTTGTGTCATTTTACAGGCACTGTGGTTCAAAACCTGAGAGGCAGAATGTTGTTGATTTTTAATGCTGTGTTCTCTGATAGTGTATAGTTCCTTTTTCATGTGTTGAAAGTGCCTTCTTTTTTGCTCTGTAAAATAAATTGGAGAGCTGGTGATATGACAGTGCAGGGAAGCATTCCCTAAGCCTGAGGGTCTGCAAGTTTGATTTCCTGATGGAGCTATTGCAGTTTTCTTGGAAGTTGTCTTTTCCTAAATAATGACCACAGCATTAAACTTCTGAACCCTGTATAACATTAACAAATAACAGAAAAAAAGTCAGTGCATGTATATACTGGGCAAGAAAGACTGTGATTTATTTGCTTGCTTTCTTGCAGACATGCCTGTAGTCACTGAGCCTGTACTCATTGCACCTGCACTTTGCAGCTGGACATAAGTTAGCTGTGATCCCAAGCTGCTTTCATCTTGTGGCTAATGGTCTTGGAGGAATCAGCATGTTGTCTGGTGTAGGATACAGGTGGCATCAGCTCAAACTTATCTGTGAAAGGTTGTGCAGGCACATTGTATTCCTGTTGGAGGGCTGGAATGACACCTGTCCAGGCACATCTGGCCCAGTATCTGTCATAGGCATCCAGTGGTGGCCAAGGGAGCTGTATCACAGTGGTGCGTGTGGTGATGCTTCTCTACGACATTAGCACCTCACTCCTTGTGCAGTAGTGTGTGTGTAGCTTTGATTGTCTTCATTGGTTCCCAGTTGTGTGATGTATCCTCCCAGATGGACAAGCAGTGCCAGTGCATATGCTGTTCAAAAGTCACCTAGGCAAAGACTTTGGCTCCTGCCTCAGTGCCATGCTACAGCAGCCTTTCTCAGGCAAGTTCAGAAGGCTGCTGGAAGACCCAAATGTAAGTATAGGTATTAAATACAAATGAATTGAATCTACAGGGTTCTGCACTGGGTGTGAAATGTGTGTTCAGTGGGAGATTTCTGTGTCCAATATGGCCACACCACCAAATTTATCAGCAGACTGGCCTATGTCAACCATCTGCTCAAAAAAAGGAACAAAACCCTCAAAATCAAACCCTGGTCCCAGCCTGAACCAGAACAACTCTATGCACTCATGTTAGATATGTTTAACCTGGATGATTGCTATGCTGGGGTTTGATGCACTCCCAGTAGGTAGTTGTCAGTCCAGAGAGCTGTGCTGTGCAGGTGGGAATGAGGTGTTGTGTAAAGGGTTGGAAACTCCTTTGAATGGTAACTGCCGTCAGAGGCTGCCTTCTCCTGGAGCTCTAAGTCTGGAGTCCAGTTCCACAATAAGCATCCCTAACAGCAAAGCCAGTTTGATCCAAGCTTTTTCCTTCCTTCATCTGCGTTTTCCCATTCTCCCTCATCCAAATATGCTGAGCCTTTGCTTGGGCAATGTGTCTGTTTGCCAGGGCAGTGAGAAGATCTAGGTTTTCACAAGCAAAATAAAGAAATAAAAAGAACCAAGCCTTTATCCTATTTCCCTTTGATCATTCCACTCCTCCACATGCCACCACAGAGTGGAGGAGGGAATGGATGATGTAGAGATGAGCAGGAGCCTCTTAAACCAGCTTTGCAGCAGGAAGAGCTGAATACAGAACTGTGATGTCAGCTTCTCTTGTCTTTTTGTAAAGTTTTTTTAAACTTATTTATAGCCCACTGTCCTGTTACGTTCAGTCCTGCACAGTCAGAGTGAAGGAAGGTGTTTTCTGTTCTTTTGGCTTGACTTAATATGAGTGGGAAGCTTTTTTAGAAATGTTCTGTTCATTGACTACTGCTAGCAGATGGATGCTTTCTGCTTGAAGTGCCTCAGGCCTTTATATCTTCCGTTTTCTCCCTCTCCCTCCTCCCAGCACACACCCTGGAGTGTGCAGGCTGTGCTAATTTAGTTGCAACTTAAAAAGGAGTGATGAAGAAGAAATGCTCATCTCTAATAGAATTCTTGCTGCTCACAGTGTCTTCAGGGAGTACTTTTTCATTTCAGGATCCGTAAGGATTTTTCCAGCACTGTGTGTTAGATGTTCTGCAATACTTCACTTAAGCAGCAGTAAAATTCTTAATACATTAGGATCAAAATGCTAATTCTGTTTGTATATTAATCAATTCTGAATATACAGCATACATGACATCCAGTTTGATTTTTTTTTTAAGTGATTTTTGTAACCTAGGCTTGACTTTTTCTGATGCTTAGGTGGCCTTTCCATCTGTATGAACTGTAAACCAACCCTTTAAACAAACAGTTTGTTGACCTAGTTTATTAAAACATTTGAGCCTATTAATGAATTTTATTAAACTGGCTATTGATATGTCAAGAGCTTTCTCCACTTACCAGTGGAAGTCAACTGTTGTAGCTCTGAGAAGTTCAGTTTGTCTTTTAACAGAATCACAATGTGTGACTATGTATTTTTACATAGTAACATGTATTTTCATTGGAAAGAATGCCAAATTAGACACAACTAGAATTAAAATCTGTTCTTCGATGCTGATTACTATGCCTTAACTTAGTGGATGTCTTAAAAATACTGTAAAGCTTTGATCACCAGGTGGTGCTGTTACACACTGCTTGAAACACTTCTTCAACCAAGTCTAAATTCTGCCCTTGTCAATTATTCAACTATAATTTCATGGGAGGAGTGGTGAGAGAGAGAATTTCTGTCTTTAATCATGTCTTTCAAAGTAGAGCTTTTCCTGAAAATTCTGAGTTTGCTTTTCTGTTAGCTGCTTAGAGTGGAATTTCCCACACACAGTTTATGACCATCTCTGATATAGAAATGGTATATGGGATAATTTAGGAGGTTGGATGCTGGGTGTGTGGGGCCATATCTGGCCTGTAGCTTATGTGATTTCTTCTTGGGTGATGAATTTATGGAGGCTTGCAATGAGTAATGAAAGAGGATAATATGCAAATACTGCACATTTTATCAAAGGTGGAAGGTTGAAGAGTGGTGTTTCCTCTTATGAGGAATGTAACTTGTTTCATGAATGATGTCTGCACTGGGTGTGAAATGTGTGTTCAGTGGGAGGTTTCTGTGTCCAATATGGCCACACCACCAAATTTATCAGCAGACTGGCCTATGTCAACCATCTGCTCAAAAAAAGGAACAAAAACCTCTAAATCAAACCCTGGTCCCAGTCTGAACCAGAACAACTCTATGCACTCATGTCAGATATGTTTAACCTGGATGATTGCTATGCTGGGGTTTGATGCACTCCCAGTAGGTAGTTGTCAGTCCAGAGAGCTGTGCTGTGCAGGTGGGAAACTTGCAAGTTTTGAAGAGCAAGAACTCCAACCTATTTTGGAAGGAGGCTCTTTACAAAAAACCCAGACTCCTAATACACAGTGTCTTTTTAATGTCTTCAAGAAATGCAATGTTCTTCCTCTTATGTAGAAAAAGCCTTTAGATCATGCATTTAAAATAAAGTCATTTTTTCCCCTCAGCAGTTGTACAGTAATTAGAGTTATAAGGAAACTTGCTTTTTTCCTAAGGCTTTTGCGGAACAGTAGCTTTTTGCTACTTATGGATAAACTGTGGAGTGGGAAATCACAAGTTTAAAGTTGCAAACTATTAACTCTTCCTTTAGATGAAGTTGTTTGGTTTTTGGTTGTTGGTTTTTTTTTCCCTTCCCTTCTTTGTACTCAAATAATTGAGACATTTTTACTAGTCTGCTGAAATGAAACCTAAGTACTGTTAACTATCTAGGCAGAAATGAGGCAAGTTTACTTGTGGGAGGAGGGAGGAGTTATCAAATGCATACCTCTCCTCAAGACATTATTATTGCTACCATTATAGCTGTAACTTCCTACATAGAGAATGTAACACTTGAAAAACAAATAGAATGTTTCTACATAGTATTGGGGTTTTTTTTGTTTATTTTCTAATAGAAATGGTAAGCAAATGACACTGAGAAAGTAGGGGCAGAAGTACAGCATGGTCTCCTCGAACCCAGGCTCCAGTGTGGTAGAGATTGCCAGCAGTATGGCAAGGAGTTGGGTTCAGCATGCTTAAACCTATTTTTAAACTATGCTGTTTAGACTTACTCTGGATGTCAGTGGGAGCTGTGTTTGCTTGGCATTGTTATTGTTTGAGATCCCAAATACATATCTAGAAGTCTGCTTTAATCACCTAGATTTAAAGCCTTCATGCTGTTACAACAAAGTTGTCCCAAAAAAACCACAGCATAAATTAAGTGTTTAAAATCAATTCAGAGGATTCCTGCATTTTCAACCCAAAGAGCCTTCTCTGAAGTTTGAACAACAGAAAAATCAAGCATGGATCCTTCTTCAAAGAAAGGTCACTAGTGCTGAATGCAACAAAACAAGTGGCTAATTATATTAAAATGTGTGACTACTGAAGAAATTATACTGTGCTAATAAGCATATCAATGATTTTTAAACTAAAATTAATTAGGAATGGGATTTTTGTAAGAAAGCTGTATATTCTTTGTTTTCTCTAAAACCACACACTTGATTAGTACTATTTTTTGGTAGTTTATGAAATGCATATTATTAAGAAAGCAGTTTAGGATAATAGTTCCAGTTTCTAGGGGTATATAGAGAGCTGGGTATGTTCTCCTGTATGACTGTCATTCATTAGAGGGAATGGATATGAATAGCATTAATATTGTACCTTTGATGTGCTGTTGGATTGATTTTATAAATCAATATTCAGGGAAAGCATGTAATGCATTTTTATAGGAGGAATCATGAGCTTAGTGTTGCTACAAAGGAAGCTTTATAAGGTTCAGTAGTTTGCACTTTGCCTTGTAGTCCATTGAGGATGGATTTCTGAGAATGGGTTGCTCTACAGACACTAATCATTAGATCTGGTATAAGGGGAGTTTTTTGATAGCAGTATAGAACCCAAAGGTCACTTATTTCCTGTCCTCACAAAACTGATGTATAAGACATAGCTATCTTCAATGTTCTCCCTTTTTAGAAAACAACACATCTTGCCTAAAATGTATGTAAAAACACTGCAGAGTCTCCAGCCACACACTAAAGCATCCCGAGGGTTTTGCAAAGGCACTTGATGCAGAAAGGCATTTCTGGTTCCTTTGGGCATGTGTGCATATACATGCAAGCTTAGACAGATGCACAGACATTCTTTTATATGGGGAAAAGACAATTTCTAAATCCAGTTAGGAGCTGTTATGAGAGTGGTGAGACACTGGAACAGATTACACAGAGAAACTATGGATGCCTGCTCCCTGGAAGTGTCCATGGCCAGGTTGGATGGGGCTTTGAGCAAGCTGGTCTAGTGGAAGGTGTCCCTGCCCATGGCGCAGGGGGCTTGGAACTAGATGATCTCTAAGGTCTCTGCCAACCCAAACCATTCTATGGTTCTATGTCTTTGCTGATAGAATATGTAAGTATACTGCATGTTTTGAGGTAGTGCACAGACAGATGTAAACTTCTGCTTCCAAACTCTTTGTAGCATCTTAGACAAATCAGAGGAGCTGCATGTTACTGATGAGCTGCTCTCAAGGCTTGCTGCTGTACTTCTTGCCAGTGCTTCACTCACTTCTCTTCCTTGCCCTGGCTGATGCCTGTATAAAACTGACTGCTTTCTCTATTTTTTTCCTTGGTTTATGGCTCAGCACAAAATCTGAAGAGCACTGGGAGCTGGTTTAAGGGGTGGTGGTGGCATGAATGATGTTGGGTTTTCCCTTTCAACTGTTTCTAATAACTTCATCCTCTGATATTTTACCTGATGTGTTATAAAAGAAGAAAGATTTCTTATAATCACTGAAAGATTAGGAAAATGCTCTTAGAAAATAAAAAAAAATGATGAGAGGTACAGGCATAGGTGCTTTAAATGTACCCAGTCTTCAGGCTGAGCTTTTCGTGTGTTCTTTCCTGCTTCTTACCCTAGATTTGCTGTAAAGTGAAAAAGCAGACTTTATATGAAAAAGCAGTAAATCAGTAATAGCTCTTAGTTTATCATTCACTCTTCTATTAACTACCAGCCTTAATTTTAAACATGAGATAAATCCTCAGTATTTGCTAATCCAAATTTATCCTCATTTCTGAAGGTGAGAATAGCTATCTTTCTTTTGTCAGCAAATCAGCATCTGTAAAATGAGTGAGCTTTTAGAGGGGTCACCTTGTTATTTTGAGCCCCATGCAGCTTGCCAAATCCAGGCAGGTGTTGTGTTTGCATACTTCCGTGGCCATGAAAGCTCTGTGAGCTCAGCAAAATAACTAGAAATAAAATTATTGAATGTCAGCTGAAATCTTGTAAGTGATTTCATAGCAGTACTAATGTGGGTGAATAGTTTCGCAAAACAGTCCCTTTCCACCTTAAAAAAAGTATTTCTATATCTAAAAGCTTCTTTCTTTTGGGAAGTAGTGGAATAATGTGACATTTTTAGCTACATGAAATCTTTGGTTTTAAGCTTAAATAGAAGGAAAATAACTTAAAAGCTTGCTTAGTGATACTGTAAGAAAATGTGCACGTCAAGACTATTCAAAATCATCTCAAAGTAGATTTAGAAACTGTGGTTCCTAATATGCACAAGGAAAAAGAAAAAAAAAAGTGCTGCTTCTGGTACAGGCTGAATCAGTCCTTGAGTGTGTCAAGAAAGAATACCACTTTTCAAGTGATTTTTGGAACAAATCCAGGGTACTTGTGAGGTGACGTTTGTTGTCTGAGTGGTCTGTGTTATTCCAGCTGGCCCTATACTAAAAGTTAACTCTTGCTTGCTGCCAGCTTCTTTGAGAGCAAAAGAGTATCTGTAGCTTTGGTCAAAATAAAGTTATTAGACATCCTGTGCATCATGAACATACTTCTGTCTCTTTCCATTCTTGGTCCAAGGTGAGTCTCCCATACATTGATGGCAGATGGTCTCCTCAAGGGTAGTTTGCACCCCATTTCAGATCCTGGGGAATTGGGAATAGAACTGATGTTCTTTTTGAAGGATTACAGTTGTGCTTACATGCTCTTTTTGCCATTGATTAGACAATTTTCTTACTATATGTGTGGGTAGTTTTGTTTCTCCCCAGCACTGCTCTTTACTTTTGGGTCTGACATATACAACAAATTTCATTCCAAGATCATTGCAGTGTTTGATAGTAGCTTTAAGAAGAAAAGGAAACTTGATGTTGTCAAGGTCTTTGACGCGAAGGAAAAATAGCTTTGAAGTTGTTTTGGATTTCTGAGAAGCGTTGATTTGTGGTGCCAGGAGAGTCAAGTTGTGGGATTACAGTGACACTGAATATTAAATACCAAATATAATCTTAAGAAAACTTCAACACAAGAGAAAGATGAGTTTAAGGGAGTGTAAGTGATGACATGGAAACAAAAATCAAGTTCTTCAAAGAGTGCATTTGAAGTGGTTTGTCTCCTCTGCATCTTGCAGAAGTGAAGGACTGCCTACCTGCCTCCATGGTTAAACAGGGAGAATCGTGTGTGGTTTCCCATCTCCTCTAGACACGCTCTTAAGCTAAGAAGAAGGATCGTTGCATCACATATCCATTCCTGATATAGTCTGTAGAAAGCATAAAAGAGAGACAACATATTTACAGCCACTTGGAACAAAAATGTTGAAGTTTGAGTGCTGTGATTTCAAAATGATAAGAGGTACAGTTAGCAGAAGCTAAAACCACAATCAGTTTGAGTCCTTAGAAATGTTTGCTTGTGCCAAGTTCAGCTTCCCATGTATAGGAGCATGGCTTCTAATAGTAGTTTGATGCTTTTGATAATTAAAGCTGTTATTAAACAAAGCAGCATCTATACTTCTTGTATGATAATGTAGTAGGATGGCATTTGACCATACAGAAATGTTCAGTGGGTCCTGTTGCTTTTTTAGCTGCCAGGCCCATGGATATGTGGCTGTAAGGTCATCGTGCACAAAGCTAGGCAGAACTGCGTGTGCCTATCCGCTTCTCATAACACTCTAGAATAAAATACAAAAGTTATTGTTTTGTGGCCCTTGAGGGTGATGAATGTAGCAGTAGAACTCCTAAGGACCTTCAGTACCATAAGCCGCTTGTAGCATAAATGGGTCTGAGGCAGGCAGTTGATTGAAGTGTTTATTTTGGTGGGTCTTAAGAGGTCAGTAAGTAGCATTTACTCTGTGGACTCCACTGAAGCAGTGTTAGTGAGATTTGAGGTGATGCTGATGTTAAGCGATTCCTTAGGGCATCTTCCTTGATTGCAGTTTCACAAAGAGGGCAACACTAAAAACTCATTTTGGTATTAACAGCACCAGCCTCGTTGAAACTCTGAGGCAGGTAGTGTTTTAGAGCCAACTTACTTAAAAAGAGAAAACAAACATTGTCCCTAATCAGAAAAATGCTGTAAAGTTGAGCCCTGTCTGTAGTCAGAATCAGGCAATATTAAATTCAGATCATTCTCACAACTGGTGTAAAAACTATTTCTAGAATATGTTGCAATCAATATTCTCCTTGTGTTGATCAGCATCTCCTCTGTAGATGCTGTGACAGTATCAGGGGAGTAGAATCCATGTCTCCTTTAATGAGATCTGTTACTTTGCTGCATAACAATCATCACATAAATCCACTGATTTCTGTTTAAGTCTTTAGTCGGTATGTTCTCTGGTAGCTATTTTTCACCATGCCATATTACCTAGGGGAAAATGAATTAATAATGCATCTAGTCTTGGATATGTATGTTTAATGGATGATCTAACATCCTATGTTGGAGTCATGCTGCACAGAAAAAAACCCTGTTGTAATTGATCTTTGAAGTTTAGCACACAAAGAACAGAAAAATGTAGTCGTGCTTACCCAAAAATTTCTTTTGCTACTGAAGGCTGGCACACTGGAGGCAAGTGGATTGTCTAGAAGAGCAAGGGAAATTGGTATGTAAAGATTTGGTTATTGGATGATATTCCCCAGGCTTTGTTACATGAACAAGTTTTGAGGTTTTTTTAATACAGTATTTAATTTAGGAAAACTAGAATGGAGTGATGACTATGGGATGGGGGGAATATGAAAAGGCAGGAACCTGAGTAGGTGGATCTTTGTTCTAGAGGTCAGGATCATCTGTCTGGTTGACACTGGGTCTGTATTTTGCTGCCAAACTGTCAGCAGGCTGGAAGGCTGTTGTACCAAGTCAGCAAAGATGGATATTTGGGGAGGAAGGGATGGGGAAATTTTTTCCCTGGTTCTGTACACTGAGTACAGAATGATTCTGTCACACAAAGCAGCCTGTCCTTGAAGCTTACAGTTTTGTAAAAGTATAAGAACTCACTTTAATTTAGTAAATCATCTTGGCTTATTTAATATGGGATCATTCTGTATCATGCATTTTTCTTGTGTTTTGCCCTTCCTGGATTCTTCTGTTCCAAGCAGTGGGAGTTTCCACCAGTTCTCTTGGGAAATTGTTATGAGGTCCAGTGAGTTTTGTTGCAAGTTCCTATTAACATGATGCTTACATTTCCGTTTAATTTTATGTTGTTAGTCCGTAGGCACAAACTGATGCTTATATCTGTTTATGGCTTAAATGTCTATTGTCTTCCAGAAATCTAATGATCATCTGCTCTTCTCTTAACAAATCATGATTGATAATTCAGTGAAGGCTGTAAGTTTCAGTCTCTGGGTCTTTAAACACCCACACCCTATTCCACCCACTGTGCTTTCCATTTGTAATTCTATGGTTCATGAAGAGGAGAACAGAGTCTAGTGAGAACTTCTCTTCCTGGAACAGTTGTTGAAGACATCCTATATGTAAAGAGTAGCTTCATGTAAATGGAAGGGATCACAAGCATACAAATAGGCCTTATTCAAATATTCCAAATATTTTCTAAGAGGGCAACATTGGCTCTGTAGAAATACATAGATGGCATTGTAATTTTAATTCTTTATTGGAACAGTCTGTACATCTGACTTGTATGACTGTTCTTGTTTAAAGAAGTATAAGGCTGATCCTGAAATAATGTGCATTCTCTCCTTAAATATAAACCTCTTCTCAACTCCAAGCTGAAGTAGATAGTGCAACACACTGGCTTGATAAATAGCTTCACTGATTCACTACATTGTTTAGCTGAGATTGGTGGCAACCTTTGCTTACTTTTAATTTGAAGAGGAAAGAAATGCAAAAGTTGAGGCTGAAGCTCTGTACATAATTACTTCCATCATCTATGGGCAGTGCACAGATAAAATAATCAGGGATAGTTGTAGCTCTGATCTAAATAGGCCTTCTGTAATGGTAAAGGAGAGCAGCCCCCTTAGATTCATACTCCTTGTTATCTGTAGCTGATGGACTCAGCTGCCAGGGACAAACTAAGGGCAGAATTTCATTCTTCAGCTGCAGCCTGGATAAAGATTGATGCTCTGTTACCTAACTGCCAGGTTTCTTATCCCTTCTGTAAAAGAAGATATTTGACCACTCTTGTCGGCTTCATACAAAAATGCTGTAAATAACTATTAACCTAATACAATCTTCCTTGCTTTTGCAATGTCTGCCTTTCCCAGCTTGATTTCACTTACTCTCTCTTTCTGCTTCCATTTTTAGATCATGTTTTATCTTTTATCCCTTTGATATCTTTAATAACTGCCTGTTTTTTCACCCTGCTCAACTATTTCTCCCTCCATCCTTTTTCCCTTGATACCTTCTCACCATATTTCCATTTTTTGAGATGATTTAAGAGATTTGCTAATTAGTTGATATTTATGAAATTTTTACTGTTGGAAATACTGTGTTTTACCTCTTTGATTGTCAATCAGATAAGGTCTGGATGGAGATATAGTGCCATTTGTTAGATTTGCACATAGGCTTAGAGGGGAAGAAAGAAAAGAAAAGTACAAAAAATTCCAACCAGAATCCAGGAGTAGCTTTGGGCTCACAGGCCTTTTCCAGTCCTGAGGAAGCAGCAGCAACCTTAAGTCAAGAACAGGCTGAGAGCAGAGCAGGTATTAGTCTTTGTCAGTAAGGTGTTTCCTGCCTACATAGTTGGATGATGGAGAGTGGAAATAACTTACCACTAACAGTTGTATTTTGACAGAACAACTGATGTGCAGAGGAACAGGGTTGAACTCTAGGGGAGGAAAATTGTTCTGCACATGTGTGAGGAGAAGTAAATTCTCAGACATGTTATAAAAGGTAGGCATTAAAGGCAGAAGGTTCACAGAGATACACAGGAAAGCAGGAAAGGGAAAGGCCGGACTGGCTTTTATAGCAGGGAAGGTTTCTTTATTTTATTTTTTTTTTTTCAACAATCTTAGTATGTGTGACCTCAGCACTGCAGCTGAGAGGTTGCAATTGTTGAGCTGCAGTAACTGTATTACTTCTACTCTTGTCCCTGTCCCTTTGACCTCAGTGGCAATTCTGGCCAGGGGATACCTTCAATTCCTGTGTCTTCCTCGTCCATGCAAAGCACCTCGACTCCTGGGCCTCTTGTCTGCTTCCATGGTCTCCACAAGGCTCTGAAAAATGACTCCTATCAGTTCTGACTCTTCTTTGCCTTTCAAAAGCCCTGATCTGCGGGGAAGGTGCTAGAACTTGCTGTCAGCAAGCAGATAACACTGCACTGATTTATATGCTGTTGGCATCTCTTAAGGTTTTCCATTGCAGCAATGGATCCTTTTGTGTTTAGTCTTCATTTTTGCTTTGTTCTGAAGTTTTTTATAACTTTTACCAGTAGACAACAGACTTTTTTTTTTTTTCCTATATTGTGCTGTATTCTTGAATTTTTCTAGCTAATGAAAAAAAGATTGATGACAATTGCTTGTTAGTGAAATGATTTTTGCTTTGTGGCTATGAAACAAGTTCTGATTTCTTTCATAATGCTAGAATTATGGGTTTTAAAACTTCTAAGTGATCTCAAAACCGTCAGATTATGCCATGAGCAGATCTTTTTCTTTTTTTGTTGTAGAAATGATTTTGGATGGTTGAAGGTAGTGCTAAGATCAGCAGTAATGCTGTGCGACAGCAGAAATGTTCCATTTCTTGTTGTGACAAGAGTAACAATTGGTAATTGATAAGTGTGGGGAAAAGGCTTTACATGTGTATAGATAAAGAAGAATCTTTAAGAATAACTGTCATTTAAAAAAAAAAAATCACTGTCCAAACAAAACACAGAAAGATTAGAGCAAAGCCTAACTGATGGTGCTTTCAGAAGGAAATCTTGCATGATCAAAAGCTACCACTACCTAAAAGTTCTTGGTATATTAAATTTTTCTTTCTAATTCCCTTAATGTCAGATAGGTAAGGGTTGTGCTACATTAATCTTACATGTGCTCACAGTTCTTGCCTGTAGTGCAGTCTTCCAGCTGTTTCAACTTTGAAACAGCTGCAAATCTTACATGAGTAAAAAATTCAGTCAACAAAAGTTTTGGATATAAAAGAGTCCACGTTTGTTTGCTTCCAAAAATAATCTTAAATGACCTAAAGCATTCTAATATACAGGTAGCTAATGAACATGTTAGCGTTTGTTTAAACTGTGATAAGTCAGATTTTTGGGCCAGCTCACTTGTATGAGAGGAGCAGCAAGGGCTTGGAGCAGTAGCAGGGAGGCAGGAGGAAGCGTAAGGATAAGTGTGTAGTTTTCTCTTTGACCCATTTAGGCTGCAGTCTCACATTTGCTTTAAGTCGATCCACGTGTGTGCTGCTGATGACAGCATTTCTCCTCATCCCAGCCACGTTCTGCTGCCGTTAAGGCTTGGGAGGCTGCTTCTTGAATTAGAGGAGGGAACTAGTCCAAATAAAAATTTAACTTTTTGTTGTTTGGGCTGATTCTCAGCAGAGCAGGTTCCCTTGTCTGTATCAGCATGCGACAACGTAAATGCTGTGCTGGAGGTGGGAACGCAGTCTGCAGCAGCAGCTTCAGCCTGACTTAAACCAGTTGTGATCCAATACCTTCAGATGCTAGCAAATCAACCGACTGGGGTTTTTGTTCTGTTTTTAATGTCAGCCTTGGCTGTGCTTTTGCAGCTTTTGACACCAAAAGTGAAGTTCAGTAAGGACTTTATTAGCTTTGAAGTTCTTTAGCTATATTTAAAAGAAAAAAAAAAAGATAAGGAGCAAGCAAGCCACTGGCTAAGGATGATGGGACAAGGTTAGGGAGCAGGCTGAGTGAAGCCCATGAACAAAGTTTGTGGCTTCTAGTCTGTTACTGAAGCAGGGATAGCAGTTAGGTGGATAATGGGAATGAAATGGCAGCAGTAGCAGAGCCACCTGCGAGGGAAGCAGAATTGCAGGAACTGAATGCAGACAGTCAGAGGAACTGCTTACAATGCCAAATTTTTCAGAGTGGGTAAGGCAAATGAATTCAAATGGCCAGTTGCTGTATATGCAAAGAGGCTGCCCATGTGGGAGTGGTATCATGTAATCAAGGAATGGAAAAAGTGCTTGAGAAGGGGAGTGGGGGAAGTCATGTGGGTGCTTTTCAGGCCTGTTTTGGCATTAATGGAGTACAAGGGCTAATTTTGAAGTAGTGAATACTTAAAGAAGTACGGATAAGTGCTGAGAAGAGATGTTAACAGCAGATTTTCTAGCTGAAAGAAAAGTAGCTTAGTATCAAATATTTAAGAAGTGGTTAGAGTAGTGACCACTATCTGGATTTTTAAGCCATTAATCTTAAAGATGCATGCTACCTCTCATTAGCTGAGTGAATGAATGAATATTTGACGTACACTGGAAGGTCTTCACTGGTAAAGATGGGAAGCAGCACCTGATAGTTGTGGTGTTCTCATGGGAGGCAAAATGGATGGATTGGATTGTTGTCAGCAGGCAGAGAAAGAGAATACAGGTCTCTGTCCCGAGATAGTCTGATTCTGGCCCTAAGAAGATAAACTGGAAGCATCAATCCTTCAGTAAACAGGTCTGGATTAAGGTTTGTTGTTGGTTGTTTTTTTTGTTTGTTTGTTTTTTTAATTTCATCAGGTTATTTTTAACAAGGATCAGTTTACTGGTTTAGTTTTCAGTGCATCCCCACAAACAGTTGTGCTGGTGCAGCTGGTGGAATACCACAGGGAAAGGGCCAGAAACTGTTTTATGTTGCTGAGATAACAGAACAAAGTGTACCCCTGGGCAGTCCTCAGAGCAGATCTGCCTGATGGCACAGGCATGGGGATGCAATCAATGGAGCAGTGCTGAACGTGCACAGACTTCAGGTTGCCCAGCCCTGGGACTGACACATCCCATGGAGGAACTGGGGAGTTCTCATGTGGAAGAGCATGGGTCTGGGGACTTAGGGTGCACCCACAATTAGGTGATGGTGAAGTTCATCACTTTCCTCATAGGTGTTACTGGTAGTAATTCTTAGCTATCCTTAATAAAATTAAAGATATTACTGTCTGGGGTCAGCACTGGTGTACTGTCCTACTGTGTTGCTGCTTCTAGTGTTCGTTGGCCTTTTTCATTCCAGGCTCAGAGAGATAAAGCTCTTTCTCATTCACAATATTATGCATGTTGTTGGAAATGCTCGGGTGAGATTGCTGCAGCCTTGGTTTCCTCCCTGGCTCCCTCCGTTGTTTGAGCTTTAAATATTTTCTTGTCTTTGAACATGGGACTCTACCCTTAATTAAGCTTCTGGGATCAGCCTTTATAAGAGTAGCCCTACTGATATTCCTGGACTTTCCCTGTTGTGGCTTTGTTTGTTAGTTTTACTTATTTGTAATACAAATAACATAGAAGCCTGGCATGGAGCAAAGAGCAGGAAATTCATTCAGGCTTTTGAGCTGGGACTTGCTGAAAATGAAAGATATGACAAAGCATGTAGGGATGCCCACACATAAAAACTCCTCTTTTTTCCCTTTTTTGGGAGTTCTTTTGGGGGGAGCCTTTTCAGAGAAAGAAAAGAAGTGAAAACCCAAATGCAGAATAAAATCCATGCATACAATTCAGTCAGTAAAGTAAATCAAATTCTGGAATTGAATATCCAAGGAAAATCCATCCAAAATGTTTCCTTTAGTAGAATCTAGTGTTTGTTACCATAAAAATCCTTTTTGCAAAAAAAGGGATGAGCTCTGTTATACATGACTCTATTGCCTGATTCAGGTAGTGCTAGTTTCCAGGTCCCCTTAGACCAAATTGCAGAAAGGGGGGAAAATCTCTATGCCTGGATTTTGGTGATGCAATTTAGTATTGTAATAACAATTCATTTAAAGTCTGGCTATGCACTGCCTATTATTTCCTTGGAAACTTCTGTTTCATACTGAAATGTACTACTATGCAATAGCAGTGTTAGTCTCTGTCAGTCTGAGGGGAGGGTTGCAGATGAACAGGCAGAAGCCAGATGCTGTAGTTGCTTGACATTACTGACTTTTAAGGGATCCAAAAAAAGGTACAATTCCTCTTGAATAGAGGAAGAGAACAAAATGTTTCTGTAGTAACGAGATCATAAAAGAAAGAAAATTGCTTGTAAAGAATGGGTCTGATTTTCTCTCTCTTTCTATTTTGCTCCTATTATAACTTAAGCTGCAGTTTTGCTGTCAACTGCCTGTTGTGTAAGCATTTAATATTAGCAAGATTTTCTGCAAATCTGTTTTTGTGACAGTGATTTCCAACCTACAGGTTTTGTTTTGTAATAACCACTGTTACCTCCATCAAAAGAATAGAAATTGTCTGAAATAAAAGGATAGTAGCATTCAGCAGTCCTATCTGAACTTGTCAGTTCAGGTCTTATGTGCTGGTTCAAAGCGTTCAGGTTGGCATCGATTGAGAAGATGATGGTGTTTATTTCAGCATGCTGGGAGTAGATGGGTAGAAACACTTTTTTTTTTTAGTAGGCTTGGAACTAAAAACTGAAAAGGGCCTTTTGTTTTTAGATGCAGATTCAGGAGCGTGATAAACTTTACTGCTTGGTAGCCTGGGAACTTGATTTTGTGTGTTGCTACAGAAGTGCAAGCTTTTCTCTCCCCCCCGCCTCCTCCTCCACCCTGATGGTGTGATGAGCCTTTGAGAAATACATGGCAACTGCCTAGTATGTGTCCTGTACATTGCAAAATTTCTGTAGTTGCTAGACATTTGTTCTTTTGCTCTTCAAAGAAAAAAAATACTGTTTTACTGGTGAGAGAAGGGGGAAGATTATTGTAACCTTGCTGATGAGCTTATCCTGCCTTTTTGAGAAGACACTATTCCTCATCCTTTTCCCAAAGATACTTAGACACCACTTTAATGTCATCATTAAATTGCGAGGGCAGCAAGAAGTATAAGCTTTGACCTTAAAGGTTCTGTTTCTTTTGGTTTGAAAAAAATAGTCCCAGGATCTATGAAAAACCTGTAAGGCCTGAATGGGACAACTCTTCTTGCAAGTTAATAATAAAACAGACTAATACTAAGAGACTTGTTTTACCCCTATATATTTTGTCTTATATGTTGTAGTCTTGTCTAGTAGTTTAGAAAAAAAAATGCAATACTTCTGACTACTCCACATGATGATACTCTTTTATTATTAGTGTCTCACTTATACTTTTAAAAACTCGTTTACTGGATAAAATGAACAAAGTCAGGAAGCTGTTGTCTTGTGTTTTGTTTTATAACCCAGAGCATGGCAGGTTTCAAAAGTGTGGCAGTTCTTTTCCATCCAGTAGAGCAGCTCTGTTCTTTGGAGCTTGTAACACTGAGATGTATGCATACAGAGTTGAGCAGGTTGCTTATAAATTGCATTGTAATGTTGGCTGTTCCCACTGTTTTGGCTGAGATCATAAGGCTTGTTGCATTATTGCAGATAGCTGGACCCGCTCACTGCACACTGGGACCATATGGTCAAACTGGCAGAACGGGCATTAACCAGAAGTTAGGGCTGTTTGAAGCCATGCTGGTTGTCTAGAGCAAACTATAGAGACAGTCAGGAGATAAACAGCACATGGAAGGTTATAAAATGCCACCCAGCTAGCACAGAGCCGTGGGAGTGAGAGTACGTTCAAGGGCTGATAGACATAATGCAGTATTGTATGTTTGCTGGAGGGAATTGCTCATCTTCCCAGCCCTGTAGCTTGCAGCTGCTCTGCAACAACTCTCTGCACTGACCATATTGCTGGGGGAGCAGTCATTCATCTAGGAAGGTACCTGAATGCTTAGCAAGGTTTGTGGTTACCACTGCACAGTTACGAGGGCTTCAGGTTGGGGACTAACAATATTAATGAATATTTGGTCTCTGTTCGTATTTGTCTTCGTCAACAGTAACTGGAGCATTGGATAGAAATTTGTTTAAATCAGTTATTTTCTTATGCCCGATTTCTCTAAGTATGAACATCTGTTTTTCAAATACCAGCAGATTAAATAGTTGTACTTACAGTTAAGTAGAATATTACAGAGACACATTTTTCAGCTCTAGAAATGTCAGATTGCTCAGATTGGCAGAAAAGGTTGGAAGACAAAATCACGTGACTGGGATGAAGGCACTGTACAACAGTTTAGTACCATACTGCAGTACTGGGACAGTAGCCATTTAGTCAATACCTGACTTTTCTGTGAAGGAAAGAGGATGAGTACAATCATAGAATGGTTTGGGTTGTAAGGGACCTTTAAAGGTTATCTAGGCCAACTCTCCTCCAGTGAGCAGGAACATCTTTAACTAGATCAGGTTGCTCAGAGCCCTGTCCAACTTGGCCTTGTTGTTTCCAGGGATGGGGCATTGACTGCCTCTCTGGGCAACCTGTTCCAGCGTTTCACCATGCCTAATTGTAAAAAAACTCTTCCTTTAGTCTAAATCTCCATTCTTTTAGTTTAAAACCATTACCCCTTGTCTTATCTCAAGAGGCCCTGCTAAAAAGATTGAAAGTATCTTGTGTTCCCTGTGGAGATATCTAAAAGCATGACTGATAACGTTAGCTTTTCCAGTTATGGGTTGTGGGTGTTTGTTTTGTTGCATTTTTCATTGTTGTTGTTGATTTTGGGTTGTGTTTTGTTGTTTGTTTGGGTTTTTTTGTTAGTGTTATATAAGATACCAGAAAAAAAACAGAATTTTGTTTCCATGTTAAGTTCAAGGGGGTGATGGTGGGAGAACAACAAAGCTTTTGATCTTTCTTTAGTAAATAGGAAACTGGTTACAGAATGTAAGTATGTCTTAGATGATGCTATAAGCAGTACATTTCTTTCTCTCTTGAAACAGATAAGGACAACACGAAGTTAGTCATCCAGATGCACATAAATTCTAAGATGCTTCCTGTCCTTTGTTAAGTTGTTTCTTTTGGGGGATCAATGGCAAACTAACGGTTGCTTATTTTTCCAAAAACTATATGACTGACATACAAAGCAGCTTGAGGGAGTACTAGCCTGCACAATTGAAGCCTTCACTGGTCTGCTGAAGGATGAGTAAAACATTCAAAGAAAATTAACATTTCCTAAATGGACAAGTACCTTTCTGTGCTCTTAGATCTCTTTGGTATTTGTCAGTGCACAGTGACTGGTCACCCCTTTAGTAATTGCATTTTAAAATATTGATGTTGGATGAAGAGCTCTCCTAATAAACCATATATTACTTAAACAAGTAAGGATTCTGTTTAGCGAGGATGGATTATGATGAATTACATTTCAACACTTGAAATTAAGGAGAGGTTAAATACTCGGAGAATACTGGCAGACTGGGGGTGGGACCAGCTCAATGGGAAAAATAGTTTATGAAAGAAGTGAATTTCAAATATCTTCCTCAATGGTTTTTTTTTGTCTTCTGGTATGTTCTTTGTTTCTGAAGTGCCCTCCCTGAATGAGAGTGCTGCTCTTGGGAGAGGGATTACCTTGTAATGGGGATGGGCCAGGGAATTGTTTGCAGAGAAGTCTTACTGATGCTTATCCTGTTCTTACTCTGCTTCTCCAGTTCATTTGGGCTGTTCTCTGGTGTGCACCCGAAACAACATCAGCTGCTGCTGTGCTGATGGCATAGGAAGCTTCCTTGTCTTCTTGCTTGGTGTCCTGTACTAACCTGGTGCTTGTGGAGCCAGGTGGGCCCTGCATCCCAGTTATATACCATGAGCCCAAGAAGCATTCAGGAGTGCATGTGGCCCTTTCTTGTCACAAGAGCCACTTTTCTCTTTGTTTTTACAAAAGCTTCACTTGAAAGGAAAATTCAGACAACACTTGAAACTGATGAAATTAATTCTTATTAGCTGCCTTTGTGACTTTGAGAACATTAAATTGAACCATCTTACTGAAAGGGAATGCTGTACGTTTGTTGCTGCAGGGATTCCAGTGTGGGTCTCTCTGCAGCTGAGGGAGAGGCACATGGACATGGTCATCTCTTTATTATTCTTTTACTTTAATGGTTATAGATCTGCATGTAGTGCCCTCATCCACACTGGACTTGTCCGGGTTAGGGAGCAATCATGGAAGCTGCTTTGCTGCCACTGCAAAAACAAGTTTTAGTACTCAAGAGTAGGTAATTCCCCTCGCTCACTGTGAGAACAAACTGATGCTTTCTTAGGGGCATTAAAAGCCTTGAGCCTACTTCAGTGTACAGATTGTGGAGTGGGAAATAAAATTCAGAAGAAGAAGAGTGCTAGTTAGTATCCTAATTTTAGGAAGATGCAGTATTTGTATTTGAGAGAGTGAGGCTGATGAGCACCTGTCCAGGGCCTGCTGATGGCTATGGAAAAACTGTTTGCTTAATGGGCTCTCGATTACTCTTGAGTAGCTTATTGTACTCATACCTTCTGCAGAAGGTCATGTATTCTTCCTCTCTTGTTACTTTTTCATCCAAATGTGTTACAACTGGTTGGCCAAACTGCCTTAAAGGAGATCTTGTTGACAAATGCACTAATTGCCACTTCTGCAGGAAGGAGAAGCTCATGCTTAGTGGCAGCTTCTGTTTGGCCTGAGTCTTGCTGACCCTGGCCATGTGTCTGGAGCACTTTTTTTAAAGCTGAATTGAAGCAGTATCTTTGGCAGAACATTGTTCAGAGGTTAACATTTTAACCATGTTATTAGCAATGATGGTGTAGGGATTTGCATAAAATTAAGATGTATGGTCTGTGCTGTGGTGTTCTGGCATTGCGTAGTCGCCATGGCTTTCTGCGAGCAGTAGTGGCTGAGGTGCATGGCAGGCATTATGCCTTCTTCAGCAAAGCTACTCGTGACATCTCTGAAGGGAACAGACGAGCGTTTCCTGTAAATACGCATACTGGAAACATCTGCCCAGCACATTGAATTAAAGGATTTTTCTTGATGTCTGACCCCGTATGCTGAGGAACTTTAGTGTGCTCTTTTCCTGATGACTTCCCCCATCTTTTCCTTAAGCTGTCTTTTCAGCACACTCTTCTGAAGCTGAAGCTGTGTGGACGAACCAGACCTCGATTCTCACATCTGTCCCAGCAGCTGTACCACTTCCTGCCATGAATCATCTGAAACACTTTTTTTTTTTTTAAATTGTTTTAAGAGTGAAGGCACATTTGTTTTCCTGAAGCCACAAATTAACCTCTGCAGTCTGGCAGCCAAGGCTTAAATGAGGGCTTGGGTGCAAAAGTGTTCAGAGAAAGGAAGTGCCTCCCCTTGGTGGTGATCATGGGCAAGCCCGGAGCAGAGCTCCTTTCCTTGAAGGCCTTTGGCTGTGGTCAGAGGAACTACAAGCTTCATCACTTCTTAGGGAGCTGCAGGAAAATCATAGAATCATAGAATGGTTAGGGTTGGAAGGGACCTCTGGAGGTCATCTAGTCCAACCCCCCTGCACTGGGCAGGGACATCCCTAACTAGATCAGGTTGCCCAGAGCCCTGTCAAGCCTCGCCTTGAATGCCTCCAGGGATGGGGCCTCAACCACCTCCCTGGGCAACCTGTTCCAGTGTTCCACCACCCTTGTGGTGAGGAACTTCTTCCTAATGTCCAATTTAAATCTACTCCTCTCCAGTTTAAAACCATTGCCCCTTGTCCTTTCACTGCAGGCCTTTGCAAACAAGCCCTCTGCAGCCTTCTTATAAGTTCCCTTTAAGTACTGGAAAGTCACTATTAGGTCCCCCCGAAGTCTTCTCTTCTCCAGGCTGAACAATCCCAGCTCCTTCAGCCTGTCCTCATAGGAGAGGTGTTCCAGCCCCCTGATCATTTTTGTGGCCCTCCTCTGGACCTGCTCCATCAGATCCATGTCCTTTCTGTATTGAGGGCTCCAGAACTGGACACAGTATTCCAGATGAGGTCTCACCAGAGCAGAGTAAAGTGGCAAAATCACCTCTCTGGATCTGCTGGCCACGCTTCTTTTGATGCAGCCCAGGATGCGATTAGCCTTATGGGCTGCCAGTGTGCACTGTTTGCTCATGTCGAGCTTCTTGTCCACCAGCACCCCCAAGTCCTTTTCTGCAGGGCTGCTCTCCATCATCTCATCCCCTAGCCTGTATTGATAGTGGGGATTGTTCTGACCCAGGTGTAGGACCCTGCACTTGGTCTTGTTGAAGCTCATGAGGTTCACCTGGGCCCACCTCTCCAGCTTGTGTTCTCTTGTTTGTACGTTAGCATGAAACATGCCATGGCCTTTGTTTTTCAGAGGTTCATTGCTACAACTAACCATGTGCTAATTGTCAAGCCATGTTAAGGGAGGGGGGGGCACGATCTTTTGTCTGAGAAGTCATGGCTTATGTTTTGGATCCTCTCTGGAGCTGATGTCTGCAGCTTCGTTTTCCAGGGGTCATTGATTGCTTGTGTTTCAATTCTAGCAGTCCCAAACGAGGCATTTTTTTTTGTCCTAAGGAGCTGAACATATATAGTTCCTGAAACCTGAGAGGTTATTGTATTTCACACAGAGATGAAATCTAAAATCTACCCCCTCAGTCTTGTCTTTAAAAAAACCCACACAACCCACAACCCCCCTCTCCAAAACAACCAAAAAAGCAAACAACAACAAAAAAACCAAGCCAAGAGCACATTAATGATAAAATTGTTAAAGCTTTCCTTTTTCCTCTTTGTTAATTTTTCTAGGCAAACGTCAGATTCACCACTTGGGAAACCAACTTCAACTCAATCAACATTGTCTGGATACTGCTTTTAATTTTTTCAAGATGGCTGTGAGCAAACATCTAACCCGGGGGAGAAAGATGACCCATGTAATTGCTGCATGTCTCTACCTGGTATGCAGAACAGAAGGAACTCCTCGTATCCTTTCACATTTAAGAAAAAAAAGAAATGAAATACATACTTTTAGCATGTAAGTTAACTATCTCAGGTCTTATTTCAAAATTTGAAAAGGTAAGTGTTTAGGGCCTAACTTTGTCACTGTTGGTTTTGTATGATGAAGTGAATGAGAGTTTTTCCTGTGATTCAAGTAAAATTTTTCCCTTTCTGAATGTACAATACTTAGTATTTGCAAGGAACTATAAATCACTTCGTCTCTCATCAACAACTCTAAATGTCTTTTCTCAACATTTTCTTCAAGTATAAAATTGCCATTTTTCTATGCTTTGCTAGGGATTACTTGCTTGTGATGTATTTTTTTATTTTGATTTTCTTTTTTAAAACAAATGAAAATGAGCCCCAAATGTCCTGCAGTGTTGGCATTACAGAACAGATTAGAATTCCAGTGGGTTTTCCGTCAAGATACTCGGATTTCCTTTTTCTAGTTTGTGGGAAGAGTGGCATCACTCCTGTTTTAGTTTTGGGGAAAAAGGCATTTGATAAATTCAGGAATTTGCTCAGAAATCATACAGGAAGTTAGTGGCCAGAGATAAGACTGCACACAGGCCATATTTGCAAGTGAATACTTGCTCTACAGTATCCCTATTTTTGTCTTGTAGAACCTCATTAAAATCCATGCAAGCTTTAATTACTGATGACCATCCAAATTTATTTGTTTTGTTTTTTTATCTTTTATGTTGTTGCTTCATTTGCTGGAATTAGGAGTTTAGTATCAAACAATGACTTCTGTGTTACTTTAGTTCTTTTCTACTTTAAAGCAGTATGTGCATATCATCAGTATTGTAATTGATTCTTTTTCTAGATTGCTGTTCTCATTCTATATTTTAGCAGGAAGCTTAGCTTTCTTTTTAAGTTTATGAAATCTTCTTTGTAGTTTCAGAAACTACATTCAGTTTTCTAAAATGAATGCTTTCTGATAGTTTTGTGGTCATTGCATTTATGGCTTTTTGTTTTTTGTGGGTTTTTTTTAAATAATGTGGTTTTGCAGGAATAAGGCTTGCTTATTACACTGGTCTTTTCTAATGTAAAGTCTGTGTGAACTTTGAATAGTGTAACTCATTAGCATAAAACCAGTGTTGATTTAAAAGCATGACCAATATTTTTTATGCTCATGTCTATACTATATCTATACTGTGATACTGTGATGTCATGTATTGAAAATAATTTATTTACATAATTTACTGAATGATAGCCTAGCCATAATACACAAGTCCATTTTCCCAGTGGTAGTGATAAAAAAGCATTTGAAGCAGTAAAAGCTGGGAAGAGGCAAATAGGTACATTGTAGTGTAGCAGCCATCTGTACAGCAAGTGTGACTAACTGTTCTAGCAAACAAACAAACAGAATCCTTTGCTTGTTTTATACCCTTCTTTAAAGTATTTCAGCATCTATCTCAGTTATGTGCAAGGTGTCTTGATTTGGTTAACACTTCATAAATAAGTAAATTAATTTCCCAACTTTTTTTTTTTTAAATGGAGATAATATCCTGAGTGATACTTCACATAAAATATTAGAAGTAAAGTATGAATAAGACTGCAAAGATGGGCTCTATCTTTCTATAACAGTATCACAATGTACTCTATCTTCATTTGCACAGTTTCTGGGCTACCTGGGAATCAAGAAGTGGTAGTGCATGACTGTGTGGCTCAATTTTGTTAATGCTGTTTTTCTTTAAAAAAACAAAAAAATCCATTAATTAAACTTAACTTTATAGTTGATGTTAAGAATTTATCTGTGTTACTTTGAGAGAGGGAGTTCGGCTTCTGCCTGTGTTCTGCTGCTTTTATATTGTTGGGAGTTTTTTAGTATTTAAAGTCCAGTATAGTTTGAATAACAAGCTAAAAAAAAATAAATAAATGGATTCTGAACGTAAGTTCCTTTTTTGTTATGTTATCCTTTCACTGGAAGCTTGAAAGCCTGAGAGCTACAGGTGTATGTTGCTAACCTTTGAAATTAAAATATGTTCAAGCCTTCATAGATATGATGATCATTATCAGTGTGTTTATACTTGTTCCCAGCCTAGATCTGGTGATACAGAAATGTGCTACAGGAGCAGGCATGTTCCCAGGGCCTTTGGTCCAGAGGGACCAAGAGCTGGTGTAGAGGATGGCTGTGTGACAAGATGCTTCAGCAAGAATGATTATGCACATTCAGTGTGATAAGCTTGCAGTTGGTTTTGCTCTTCTGGAGAAGCCAGCAGAGGATGGCATACAAAGAGGAGAAATACAGTCTCTATAATATACTGTACAAAGGACATACAGTATTTGTAACACTTCAAGATATACTGCACTGTAGATTTACTGAGTTTAAAGCGTTTGTCATTTTGTTGGTTGTAGAACTCTTATGAAGAAATTTGGGGGACGTTTAGAAAAGGAAGTTAAAGACTGAAGATTGGCGAGTGTATTTTAGAGGAAAGAGATAATACAGAAGTAGTAGTGATGGACATCAGCATCTTCAGAGCTCAGAGACAGCACGTTGGTTTTGGGTGGGCTAAGTTGAAAAATGTGGAGTCTCTGAAGTAGAAGAAAGCTTTTTTTTGTTTTTTTAATATTATGGTAGAAGTAGCAAAGTATGTATGTGGCCTGAGGAGGTACAGTGGGATGTAGTCAGGGCCTGAAGTGAAAAGAAATGTTGTGTTCTCTCCAGTGGCACAACTAAAGGAGTGGGAAGCATTTGGAGAGGGAAAACAGGATTTAATTGGGTCTGCATTGAGTTCAGTTTGAGGGATTGGAATGTATTTATCTGACATGGATATCTGCTTATTCTTCTTTTTTCATAATGTACATGCCACCAGCCAGCCTCTGTGCAAATGTGAGGAAAACTGTAGCCAAGTCTGCTGCTGCAGTTTGAATTATGCCTGAATAAACCTCAGCCTGGAATAGGAAAACACTGTTTGCATTGATTCTTTTATGCTGTTTGTTTAAAGCAGCAATGCAAAATATTCTAGTAACCCAATTTTTTTTTTAACCTGGAAAAATAGTTCTAGAACTTAAAGAACATAAAAGTTTATGTATCTGAAGTGCAGCTTTTATTTATAGCTCTTCAGAAAGTTTAATGTATTGTTTGAGACCTGAATTGATCTTACATCAGTTTGTTTTTTATTTGCTTATTTGACACAAAACTACCACAATGCAGCAACTTTGACATAGCTTTTCATTTGCCTTGCTTATATTACTTTTAAGTGTTTATGTTTTAAAGGGAAAATGACTTACTAGTTATTAGCTGAATTTGAGAGGTATTTTATCCTTTTGATGAGCTGCCTATAAAAACATTATTTATTCTGTTTATAATGTGTGTGTATATTTTTAGTGTCAGAAGTAAAGTTCCAATGAAAAAATCCATCTGAAGGAGACAATGATTTTAAAAACCTCAGGTTTGATGGAACCAGTTGTCCTTCTCCCAGGGGCTGAGCAATGCTGAGTGTTTCCAGTGACATCTGACTTCAGCTGGCACTGCCAGTGTTCTGGGCATTTCAGACTCTGGCTCTTAATTTGTTTCTTGGAATAGTAACAGTCCTCAGTTGTTTCTCTTTAATGTTTTGAACAGCTTTTCCACCCCTACATATGTTTGAATGGAAACAAAGGGCTCTTTAGCTGATCCTGCTGTTCCCTGAGAGAGGGAACTTGGGAAGAGCCAGGCAGGGTGTCTGAGTGACTTATGGGCTCAGCTGTAACCTGTGGCTGACCTAGGGTCACTCAGCAACAATGAGAGCCTGGCCAGGATTTTCCAGGTGGGTTATCAGTTTGTTTTAATCAAGGAACATTTCATTCTGTTTCTAATCCTTTTTACTGTACACAACTGTTAGGAAAAAACTGTACAACTGTCCACTATTTTGTAGTATTTTCCAGTGCTACCATCTGGTTTTTTTGCAGCAACAGTTTACATGATAAATGTCTTTTATCCCCCTGCCATTCTTTTCCTTTGAAGATGGTGCACCCCTAGTTGTAAACCAAATCCTGTCTTGTTAGAGCATAATGAGTAAAACCTTTTCTACATGAGAAGAGTCCTCACAAAGTTCCCTCACCAGCTGTTTTGTGTACATATTCCTTTGTTTGTCTCTGGAGGTAAATTTGGGGCACGTTTCCCCCCTCCAGTAAAGCTGATCAATCTTGATGCTGTGGAGCTCACCAAGCCCTTCCCAGCACCCAGGGCTTGGGGAGCAGCCTCTTAAGATTGAGGTTGCCCAAGTTATTCAGGTGGTCTTCAGCAGCTTTATGTGTAGTCAGAGGAAAGAGATGTGGTTCTCCGGGGGTCAGTCCAAGGCAGCCAAGTGAGGCCTTTCTTCTGAGTTGTTTGCAGAAAAACCTTTCTGCTAGATGTTTAAGAAGAATAATCTCTTAAATTTGAGTGTTGGCAGGAAAAGGCTGATAGGAGAAAGTTTGGTGTCTTTTACTTGTAAACTTGTGCTGGGTGGGAAAGCATAAGGTGCTTTTCCTCCTCTACGTCCTCTGCCCTGTGAACCTCCCTTTTGTTTGAGGGAAAATCATGAAGGCATTGCAGGATCTCAGCAGGCAAGAAGGATTTGGGAAAAAAAAAAATGGGCATCTCCTCACTGAATGGGGCAGTACTTTGTTATTTCCTATTTGTCTAAAGTACTTACACTTTATTGCCAAGCTATTTGAATGCCTCCCGCTTCAATGTGTTTTATTTTCATGCCACAGTAAGGGAAGTTGAGAGTATTTATCTTCATTTCCATGTGCAGAACTGAGGATAAGTGACACATTCAAAGTTACTCAGAAAAATCTGTGAAGGAGTGAGGAACTGGTCTCTTAATCCTAGATTAGGCAGCAGCTACTGAGCCTTTCTGCCTTGTTGGTCTTTGCAAGAGAAGTTCAGCTAATTTCCTCTTGAACATTAGCAGGCTCTGTCAGCTTCCATACTGCCTTGGGAAGCTTTGTATAACCTCACTCTGAGAGCCTTTGATGGATACATTCTTTGTTTCCCTACCAACACTTCAAGGTCTATCTTTGCAAGGAAAAGGGCAAGACTTCCTTTTTATTAGAAATGAAAAATTAGATCTCCAGCAATCTTTTGACCTCTACTAAAACTTCCTGGAGCCAGCAGGCCCTGGTGTTCCCAATTAAAAAGTTAACTTTTGAAATTAGGCTTTAATCGACAAAATTTTAGAGCTGTAGTTAGGGAAGTTAATAAAACCAGTTTCTATTTCTCATTGGTTAAGGACTTTCTTTTTAGTAACTGACCTTTTGAAAGTGAAGTTTTAATATTGGTGTCCTTTTGAGTGGCTGGATTTCAGCTGGGAGATTTTCAATCTATTAATGAAAAATTGCTGCCTTAAGTAGGGTGTGGCTATTGCCCCATGTTATTTGCATCTATTTCCAAATAATATATGTGTTTAGTAATGCTTGGCCTGTGTGATCATTCCTATTTGGTACCACAGGAGAAAATGCTGGAGATATAGGGAAGAGGGCAGCCAGGGACAGCAATAGAAATTTAATTTCTACCCCTTAATTTCTCCCTGTTCCCCTCTCCTCCAGCCAGGGCTGGGACTGCTGGATTTCAACAGCAAGGCTCATGACCTGAAGTCAGCATATCCAGTCTCCTTTTCCATGGAGTGAAGGAGAATCATATGATTTTTCACTCATAGTACTTGTCTCATATCTTTTCCATATAAAGAGATGTGTAAAGCAAGTATATTGCTGAAGGAATGAGATGTTTCATGATTCCTGTTGATGGGAAAGTAAAATTTTCCTCTCTGTGTGCTTGTTGACATTGTAGGCTCCATTGTGTGCCTCCATTCGCTTCCCTGCTGCATCCACTTCCTGCAAGGGCTGCTGCTGGCTGCTGCCCTGTGCTCATGGACAGGCAGCAGTGGGGCAGCGAGGCAAGAGGAGCTGGGGCTGTGTCACTCTTGGGTATCTTGCCCTGGATATCTCCAGTTGTATTGCAGATGAGCCTGTGTTCCCTAGATCATCCCCTACGGATGTTTTTGTACTATCTGAAGTGATACTGGGTTCTTGAATTGTTCCACTAGTATCTTGTGATTTGCAGTGTCTTTTAAAGAGAATTCCCTCTTGAGAAGAAAATAACTTTAAACCTTTCAGACTGGTTTTATGGCCTTTCACCTGGGGGACAGGGCTGGGGAGATGGTTAGTGGCTTTCAGGTTCTCCTCATGTCCCCTGTGGGGAGAAGCTATAAAGCTTACTTGTGCATGACTCAGATGTGGCAGAAGAACAGTGAGTGTGATTGCTGACTGGCATTATCCGGCAGGGTGCCCTGTCGTTGAAAGTCATCGACGCTTTCCACAGGGAGACCATAATTTTAATGTGGAGTTTCTGTACTTGGATGATTTTCTTTTTTCCTTTAAGATTCTGAAAATAAAAGAGGGAAAAGGAACTTTACATTGTGGTGTGTGTCAGCTCAACATCTTGCTGGTTAAATCCTTCTGCTAAATGCCCAGTATGGATGCTGCAGGGAGGGAGGGGAAAAGCTGCTGTAAGTGCAGTAGTGATAATTGACCCACTTAAAAGAGCTGCTCTAATTTTGCGTGTTACAGCATCCTGGAAATTCAGATAAGAATGTTGATCTCTCCAGCTAATAGGATTTCTAAATATATCATCTGAAAGAAGCAGGAGGACTGTAATTTTGTGTGTGTGTTCAGGCTAATGTTTTGTTTAAGAATTACACACTCTGAAAATCTGCTTTTCTGTTAACTTGTTACTAACTCAGGATAAAATAGTATTTGACTTCTGGTGCTGGCAAGGAAAGAGACCTGATCCTGCCCCATTGAATTTGCTTTTGTGTATAGGAGTGACCGACTTTTTTCCCCTCAGGATGTTGGTACCCAGCAGGTGGCTCAAATTGTCAACTTTCCATAATGCAGAATTAAACAAAGTATCTGCAGAGATAGAGAGGTGGACAGGGTCACAAGATGGCCTATCAAGATTACAGATTTCGACTGGTTTTGATAGCTTTGTTGGGTTTTTTCCTCATTTGAGGGAAAGTTTGAACAGTAAAGATCAAAATTCTTCTGAAATTTGACTGCAGAAGTACTTTATTGCTTTACAGAACAGTGTTTCAAGTCTCTCTACAGGCAGATCCTTCTCAAAGCACATCAAGGAGTATGACTGCTGAAAACCATGGGGGTTGTACTCAATAGTGCTTTGCACCTAGATTGTTTAATTTTGAAGATCTTTTGCCCTTGCCTGTCATACCTTTCAGGACTGGGACAACACCAGGCTTTACAGTCCCTTTTCTAAAGAAAGGGACAGACTTTACTCTGTAGGCTTCTAGATTAAGTTGACTGAAACCTTTACTGTGGGCTGAATTCCATTATGGGCAGGTAGAAGTGTTTATTGTTTGGCAGTCCTGTGCTCTATCACCATGTCAGGCCTTGCATAATGCAGAAATACTTACAGCAGAACCATCCAAGCCAGATTTTTAATGCATGTAGTAGTGGTCTGTTATTGCTTGCAAAATAATAATTAATAAAATTCATTACATGGTCTATCCTCAAAGTAATTGAGTTCCAGTTTGGGGTTCTGAACTGATGAGACATTGTCATGGTAAAGGTGAAGTAAGGAAAGAAACAGAAGGAAGGAAAAGCAAAGCTACAAAGGTTTCAGTAATATCAGGTTGAAAATGTGAGGGGCAGCCCTCGCTTTCCAGCAGCACTCAGAGGGGGTGATGCTTTGAAACATGGTGGCAGAGACATGGGAACTAATGAGGGGAATGAAGGCAGGATGAGTTCTGTGTGATAGATGAGGGGAGGGAAATGTGATGGCAGAGAGTCTCCTTCCAGTGAAATAAATACAAAGGAGGAATGATAAGGAAGGGGATCACACCTCTGATGTCTTTGACCTTCAGCAATCCTTGAATGCTTGTGAAAATAAATATTTAACAATCTTCTTAAAGCTTGTTTGAAAGAGGAAATGATTGGGTGGGCTCTTTGCTTAATACAGAAGTTTATCTCTGTATCTGAATTTTGGTGCTGATGTCAGCAAAACCAGCATTGTAACTGGGTGGTGTTTTGACCTGATGGGAGCTAATATGTTTCAAACACCAGCTAAATAAAAAACGTGGTACAGCCGGTCATTGTGTAGCACATTCTTGCTTTTGTTAGAGGATATGCTGGATGTGGTTTGGGATGTGGAGGAGACACTTCCCCTTCCTTCCCTGCATGCCCATCCCCCTTAAGAGAAGAAAAATAGGGGGAGGGGGGATAGAAGAAGAAGGAAAAAAAAAAAAGTATGTTACGTGATGCTTTGTTTAAGTAAATCCTGGTAGCAGACATTATTGAATACAGTTGATGTTTTTGGTCCAGTCACTGAAAAAATATTCCTGGTTGTAGCCATCACTAATAATTTTCTGCATTTTAATATTTTAAAAGTAAATTAGAAAATTAAATGCTCTCATTCATTAAAATCATTTTGAAGATTGTGTATTTGCATTTTAATGCAGTAAGAATGATGCCTTAGAAGACAAATTCGTATTATTAGTTTAATTAAGATCAGTAATGCAAAATAGGGTGAATAAAAGCCAGTGTGTTGAGACCTATAAGCACTTCTGCGCTTGCTATCTGCAAATATTATTTTAGCTTGAGGTCTTCTAAAACTATGGTCAGTTTCATCATATTTTTAAGTCTTATGAAGCTTTTTTTTTGTCTTGCACTTTCTGATATTGTAAGAACAAAGTGAAGGTATATCAGGGAAGCTACTACCTTTCAGACTTGTTTCGGAAAATTAGGATTCATTCTCATAGAATCGTAGAACCACAGAATGGCCTAGGTAGGAAGGGACATTAAGGATCATCAGGTATGGGATGCCACCCCCTAGAGGGGGTTGCCCAGGGCCACATCCAGCCTGGCCTTGAATACTGCCAGGGATGGGGCATCCACAACATCTCTGGGCAACCTATTCCAGTGCCTTAGCACCCTCCAAGTGAAGAATTTCTTCCTAACATTCAGTCTAAATCTCCCCACCTTCAGTTTGTACCCTCATACCTGTCCTGTCCTCATATCTTGAAAGTGGTCTTGATAATGATTTCTTACACCCTAAAAAAGTATAAGTCTTTTAAAAAAATGGGAAAAGTACTTCTCAAGAGCTCTCTTCTTTAGATGTTTGCCACTGGGATTTGTTTACATGCCATAGTCTTCATACACAAACTTCATACTGGAAATGCTTCTCAATGAAAGATTTTTAGCATTTTATAATGTTAAAATGAGCTGAGCCTTTTCAAGCCTTTTCACTGTTAGCCTGCCTTCGTGGCAAGTCCATGTCCTTCCTCAAAGGCAGAAGAAAATGTCTTTTAAGTTTAACTACCAGGCTGGCTCAGTATTGTAAGTATGAGTGATATAATGCTCATCACGTGGTGGTACGTCTGCTATTTTCCCCCATTTGAGAGAGAGAATAATCTTTCCATCTTACTCTGTTTCAGCAGTTTGGGAGAACAGCAGCCTTAAATGAGGCCCAAAACAACCAAAATCTTGATTTCTTCCAGAGCTCTGCTTTTGAAGCCAAATGTTCCCTATGACTTCTTTATTTTGACTTGCTAATTGGAAATAAGATGTTACAGATAACATGTGCTTTGAAGCTTGTATATTGTGTATTTTATTTAGATTTAATCCTTTAAACATTTGACAATAAAACACAAATTGTGGCGCTTCCGTCTTTAGATTATCTATAAGTGAATCATTTAAGTTTTCAACATCCTTTCAGTTTGGGAGAAACACAGTAGTCTCAGTGATGTTTTGACTCCATGTGCTGGTAAACTGCTGTAAGATTTGCTAATCAGTATTTTTAAATGGAGATATGTAACTGTTTCTTCAATGAAGGAGCAGCTTGACTGCCAAAAAATAAAATCTTAGCTTATGATTCTACAGGGAGTAGAAATCAGAGTGCTATTCGTAATCCTTTTGTATTGGTAAGCAGGGAGGAATGGTGAACAATATATTTTATATTAACATATATGCACTACTTGTGATGGAAAGCAAATGTTGAAAGAGGGGAAATATGTAGACTGAAAAACATTCCCTTTAGTGTGGAAAAAAGTAGTCTAATTTATAATATTCTATCATCTTATGAAGAAAAAATTGTGCTGTAAAAATGCATATTCAGCACTATGATGTATACCAGCTGAAATCTAAAAGCCTTTATTACATAAAAACAGAGCTCCAAACATTGCTTCTGTCTTATTGTCATGAGGTTTTTCTCACTTTATCTGTTTTACAGTATTTTTCCTTCTATAATTGGTCCTTTTAACTTTTTATTGTGCTTGTAGAGAGCCTTTTGGCCTTGCAGTTTCCAAAGCGAAACAACGTTGTATTGTCATTTCAGGTACTATAATGAGTGGCACAATTCTAGGACAAACAAAGAGCTGGTGTTTCAAGCCAGACTGCAGAAAATTTGAGAGGTTACCTGAACTTACTAGTTTCTGAGAAAGCACCACTGTCCTTACTTTGCAAGGATTTTGTCCCCTTCTGTGAAGAATGCATTAGAAATACACTTCTTTTCCCCCTCCCTAATGAAGTCATGGCTTCTTCCTATGAAATTCTACCTGTTCAGCTCCTAAAGTTTTGAGATTATAGGTGCTTTTTTGGTGACTTTTCCTGTTGGGCAAAAGAGATGGGCTGTCTGAATTGAGACTATTTCTTTTGAAATTTGTCATTGAATTTAAATGTAAAATAATTGTAAGTCATTACTGAATTAGTCTTCTTTTAAAGATATATCTGGACGTTTCAGCTGCTGTCTCGGTTGGTACCTGAGATCAGAGAACCCTTCATTCTGTACTTATCCGAAGTTGAAAGTTTGTTTTTTCCCACATGAGTGCTGTTAACTTCTGCAGAATCAAAGTTGAATTTTCTTTTCTTTATGAAAATTTCTGGTCCTTAAAGTATCAGTCTTTTGGTGAATGCAACAGATGGACTGCATCTGTGCTGCTATCTCTGAGGGACTCCAAAATCACTGCGTTCTTGTCACATCTGGAGTAACCAGTTCATTGCCAATAATTATTTCCAGCACATACTAAGATTATAGTTTTTCAGTTGAAAAATATTATTGTCAATGTTCAGTTTAATATTTATTATCTTCCACGTAGACCCTAAGCTCTTGCTGTAGCAGAGGGAAGCAACTCCAGTATTGGTTGCTGCTGTACACATTCCTCAGTCTGAACTGGTGGCTTCATTGTCTCAGCTGCTTCTCATAGTCATTCAGTGATGAAACGAGAATGCTCCAGTCCTTGTTTTCTTGCAGATAATGTTGGTAGCCCTTGTAGCAAAGCTGTGAACTGGCCACTTTCCTCCTGTTGCAATTGCAGAAGTTGGGAGCACAATCAGGAGCTAAGAATGTTGGCTGAGAGGTAGTCTCTACAACAGGAGGACAGCATCAAAACAAAAGTTGGAAAAAAAAGTAGTTTGATGGAAGTATTTTATCACAGCAGTCTTTCCTACTGACAGGTTCAAGGATGAGAGGAAAGAGAATACAGAACATTTTCCACCAGCTCTCCAGCAGTCAGAGAATATATGGTACATACAGGGAAATGTTTGTATAGGCAGTGTATCTAAAGGTGATGAAATATGCAGGAAACAATCCAGAAAGCCTGTGCCCTGTGTAGCATTGTAGAATAATTGTATGGGAAGGGGGCTCTGGAAGTCATTTCTCCAGTTCTCTGCTCACATGCACAGTAGATGGCTGAAGCCTTATGCTGGTTGAGTGTTGGTTGTCTCTAGCAGTGGACATGTCATATTCTCTCTGGGTTTTACTACTTTCATGGCAAAATTTTTAGCGTTTTATGTTCCGCTGATGTCTAATCCTATTTTCTTTTGCTGCAACTTGGATCTCTTGCCTTTTGTTCTGTGTGTCTGAGAAGGATTTGGCTTGATATTCTCTATGCTGCCTCATTAGTTAGTTAGGACAGCATTGGATCTCCCCTAAAGCCTTCTCTTCTCCAGGCTGAACAAGCCCAGATCTCTAGCTTTCCTTTGTATACCACCTGCTCAAGCCACTCAGCCATCTCAGTGGCCCTCCACTGTAGCCCCTCCAGAGTATTGGTGGTGTACTTAACCTCAACCTGAACATGGCTCTCCAGTTGCAGCCTCTTAGGTAGTGAATAGAAGGAGAATAACCACCTCCCTTGACGCTGGCAGTGCTCTTGCTAATACAATTCAGGATGTCTTTGGCCTTTCTCGATGCAAGAGCATTCTGATGGCTCATGCTCAACTTATCCATCTGGACTGCTAGCTCCTTTTGTACAAGCTGTTGTTCCTTAGCAGGTCAGTCCCAGCCTGTATTGAAGCAAGGGGTTTCTTAGTCTCAGGTGTGAGACTTTTCAAGATGTTCAAAGACAGATGCAGCTCCTGTCAGCCTGGTTCTCCAACTTGCTAAGGTCCCTCTGAATGGCTGCCCCATCTTCTGATGTGTTGACTGCTCGCCCAGCTTGGTGTCATCTGCATACTTGTCTAGGGTGCCTTCTACCGTGCTGTCTCATTGCAAATTGAGATAGCATTGCCATGAGGGATCCCTGCAGTAACTGTCTGCTAGCTGGACTTCGTAATATTAATATTGAGGCATTCAAGGCGAGGCTTGACAGGGCTCTGGGCAAGCTGCTCTAGTTGGGGATGTGCCTGCCCAGTGCAGGGGGGGTGGACTAGATGACCTCCAGAGGTCCCTTCCAACCCTAACCATTCTATGATTCTATGAATCACAGCCTTTCAAAGTTGGCAGTTCAGCCAATCTTATGGTTGCCTTCTAGGCCAGAAAGTCAAGCCGTGATGTCTCAACAGTTTAGCTTTAAGAACACCATGGCAGAACATGTTTTAAGCTTTGCTGAAGTCAAGAAAAGCAGCATCCACCACAATGCCAGTTTCCTGAGTCTGTGTCAGCTAGGGTGCCATGTAAAACTGATGGGTGGTTGGCACTGCTCGAGGGTGCAGCTGAACTGTCTTTAACTTGGCAGTTTAAGTGTTTGACTAATGCTCTGTATGGAGAACTTCTGACACAGTGAGAGGTGCTCATTGATTTTTTGTCTGTCTGTTTGTTTGTTTGTTTGTTTTTGTAATTTTTTTTATTACTGGGTTGGTTGGGTTTTTTTAGGGCTAGTCAGTAAAGCCTCTTTCTGACTTGCAGAAAATCCAGATTTGCTTTTGTAAGGGCAGTTAAGCCAAGAGGGCAGTCAGGGCTGAACCCTGCCAGTTCTTCTTTCGAAGCTGTTGTTGCTGTGCAATTTGAAATGCAAGAATTGTGGAACCAGGAGAAGAGCAAAAAAGTGGAAGCTTTTGTGGGTGAATGGCTAGGCTTTGAGAGGGTGTATAACTAGTTCAGCTTCTTTCTCTTGGGTTATTTCTGTGTGTTTGTTTATATTTTTTTTAATAATGTGTTTATTATATATGATTACATTGACCTAATACCTAAACGGTTCTGGCAGCAGGACTGTAACTCCAGTTTCCTTTGTCCTAGCTGAGGGTCCTTGTGTTAGAGGTATAGAATTTATAGCATTTTATGGAGAAGATCAGTATTACACTCTTCTGATTGGAGAAACTGAGGCACAGAAGGGAAGCAAAACTACTTGCTCAAGACAGTAATATGATGTAGAAATACGTGTCCTGTGTGTATCTATACCACATACTGCTGCCTCCCACAATGTAAGAGTCCTATGCCACATACTAGTCTCCTATTTGATTTTGCCAAGACTGTGGAATATACTTTTCTAAGTATATTGGCTAAACATAGAATTTTTGGATAAAATTGTGAAGAAGAGCAAGTTCTACAGGCTTACTAGCTCTGGTGTTGTACTGAGCTTGTTAGCAAAATCCTAGGTTGAACTCATAAGTCTCAGTACGGGGAAAAAAGTTATCATTTTTCGTGAAAGCTTCATGAATATGACACAATCAGAGAGTAGCTGTAAACATGAGACCACAATAGCATTCTCAGTGGTTGTTTGGAGCAGGGCTGTATTTTAAGAGCTTGCCATCAACGTACTGCAGAATGTTATTTGAAATTACACTGCTAGGTTACAATAAAGCTACTGCAAGACTGTGTGAAAGGAGTCTAAGGAGATCTTTCCCAGCATATCACTGGCAGTTTTTATTTTCCCAGAGGCAGATGATATGTACATCATTACTGATTTTTTTTTTTCTTTCTCTCATGAAGAATTCCAGCAACTGAGATAAGTTTACAGCTTCTTAAAAACTGATAATGAAAGAGCAGACTCTGTGCTGTAAGAGACACATGAGATAAGTGCTTGCCATTTCTACAGCATTCAAAAGAAGATAATAAAGGGATAAAGGTTTCAAATGATACTTCTGGCAAATATTCTTCATTTTCCATCTTGATTAAAACCATTTAATGAAGGTTATTAACTTCTAACAACGTGAGAAATGCCATTTGCAAGTAAATTAACTAGTGTGCTCAGTAACTGATGCTGTGCAACATTGTCTTGCAATGCTTTGGGAGTTCCTACTTGAGTGAAGTAAATATTGACAGTAATGCCAACAGAATTGCAGTATCAGTGACAAGTGGAGAATTGCATCAGCTTGCTTTGCTGAAGACCTGAGTTTTCAGTAGGATATCGGTGTGTGTATTCTGGCCCTTTCCTACCCTCCTTACATGCCTTTCTCCAATAAAGGTTTTCCTTTTGCTCCTTAAGGATCCCGTTGTAAAGATGAGTAACCAGTAAACAAGGAGCTGACACTTGCTATATCTTTTTTAACACTGAGAGTTGATATGTGTATTTACAAAGAGATTTTAGAGCAAATTGGTGCAAAATCAAATTGAATATATTATAGCAGCTTCTTAGCTGCTTGGATAATAGAGCTGTTTTGGATAATAGAGGCTTGACAATTAGGACTGGCATACTTGAAAAGAGAGACAATCTGTGATATGCATTGGATCTCTCTGATAAGGAGCTCAGGATGTTACAGCTCTTAAGCCCTTTTTGCATGTTTTGGGCAAGGGGACAAATTTCTATGTTGATTTGCATATCATAAATGCACTAGTTATACAGAATGTTACATATAAGACAGGATGTAGCTTGGGTCTTTCAAAGGCAAGGAGATGGTCTGAGAAAGAATTGTTGACCTTCAAGTTAGTTACCTACTGGGAGATTATAGCTGGAATAGATTTCAAAGCTTGTTTCTCTGACCATTTGAGACTCTTGGGAACCTTAGAGTCAAAATGTGTATTAGAATCACAGATAATGTAAGATAATCAGAAGATTTCAGAGCAGTTTACCAAGGAAGGGGAAACTGTTGTCGTCATTATAAAAACATGATAAAGAAGGATGAAACAGAAACCCAGTGTCCTGAGACACAGCCTGGAGTCCCTCTGGACTATGCCTTTCAATTTCTTGGGAAAAAAACCGATTCCCAGAGGGAAGCATTTATTTCCCACCCTTTTGTGTAGATAAAATACAAAATATATCAAATGCCTGTGACTGTTTTCACTGCTCAATAGATCATCTCAAAGATTTATTCTTATAATTGAACTCTATAAAGTTATCTGCCTTAAAATCTCAGATTTCTTTTGTCTGTCTTCCATGCCACATAAAATCCTCCCTCCACCTGTTGTATTATATTTGTTCAAGGACCAAATTTAATCATTTTTAGGGGCAACTTTTCAAGATACAAATTTGTTTCAAATTTAAATTTCAGTATATTATGTCCTTGAAGGGGGAATGTGTCATGTTGAGAATTGTATTCCTGTGAGAGTATGGTGTATCAATTGTCTCTTGCCCTGAAAAGGTATTGAAAATTGGTGATTGGTATTTTTAAAGTTAGAAAAGCTACTGTAGTGTGTAGGGTGGTTTGTTGTTTGTTTTGTTTTTTTTAATGTTTTTCTTGAGTGCTGTTCAGTTGGGCTCTCAGGAAGCGAAGCTATCTTCTTGCCCTGCCAGTGACAGCAAAAGGTAATCTCTCCTTTGTGTATTGCTGTGAAGTAGAAGTGAAGACATAGTAGCATAGTGTCTTGTCCTCAGGTTGGTAAATTCACACGTGCTAACTCTGATGCTTCTGTCTGTTACCATATCTCAAGATACCTGGGTAACTGTCCAAGGAGATAATGTGAGTTTTCTATTCCACTACTGCTAAATAGATCTCCTATTAACATAGAGTGGTACTGTAAAGCATAGCCTGTGCAAGATGCATTATTCTATATTGGGTAGATTTTTTTATTAGTCATTCATTTGGGATAAGCTGCTATTTATGAACCATAAGGCAAGCCCATTTTAGAAAATGTAACTCTTTAATAAAAATCAAATTCTGTATGCCTCTGTGCTGTTATGACTTCGGTGGGTTTTTGCTACAGTGAACATGTAGAAACCTTTTTTTGATGTTTAGTGTAGGCATTTCTCAAAGTGAAAGCATGGGTTGAGGATGTCTCAACCTGCCAATGTGGTTCATCAATGTAAGTTCATGTTTTCCTGTTTATTTTTTTCCTTGGTTTTATTGAAAATGACAAAATCAGACTGCTTGGACGAGTTCAGCCATTGTAAAAGTGGCATCTTATCCAGACTTCCAAATGGTGCTGATAAACTCATCCTAAGTGCCTAGTTTTCAGCTCCATGCTGCATTTTATGTTCTGTAACAGGTGATTGGGGAAATTACCATGAGTTGCTGTAATGCCTTTAATCAAACTTTCTTTGATTACTACAAGATTAGTAATGAACAGTTTGGTAGCACTTGTGAAGGTGCTGCTCAGTCTGTACCCAGGAGAGAGCTGGCCACATCTGTGAAGCCATTACGTCTGGCATTTCCTGATGGGTTCTGTAGGTGTTGAGGGAAGATGGGAATGCAGAGAGCTTTCCTGCCTGCCAATCAACAGAAATACGCCATTAGGGGGAAAGAGTTTTCCTGTACTGCTTTGTGAATTCCAGGGCTCCCTTTGGTGTGTGAAGGCAAGCATCTAATTCAAGTAACGAGAAAGATTTCTACAGGTATGTGCCTACAGGCATCTGATACAGAAGGGTATATTCTGTCACTGTGTTACATGACACATGCTAATACAATTCTCTTAAAGGCCTTTGAGGATGGGAAATGTAACACATCCAATTGTACCTCCCACCAAAGGCTGTTAAGGATTCAGCAGCCTCAGAATGGCAGGGATGAAATGCCTTTTTCTTTTTTTTTTGAAGCTATACTGTTTCGTAAAACAAAGACTCTAGTGTCAGAATTTTTCTACTAAATGACTGGCAGTTTTTTATGTGTAAATAATGCCTGTGCACTGATAAATCCAGTTCACTGATACTGGCAGGAAAGCAGCATCTGAATTTCTGTGCAAACTCTGCCATGTCCCAGTGCTGGGTACAGCAGCTGCTGCGCTCCCATCCCAGCAAAGGTCTGTTGAGATAATTCTCCAAAGAGCACTTAATACCAGTGCATTGGACTCAGTATGGATATGAAAGCAAAGATGTAATGCTTGGCTTCTAGCATGGAAAATGTAAAATGTTCCATATCTACAGAATTTGGTTTTGTTCAGGTTTAATTGAGCACTGTAATGCTACTTTTCAGTATGGGTAAATCAGAGCAATACTGTGATGGACTTTTGCACAGGAAATGTGTGTGTTCTTAAAACAATGAAGGTTTTATCAGTTTTATAAGATTTTGTTTTACTATAGAGCACTTAGTCTTCAGGCTTTTGTTCCTTGTTTGTTTTAAGGTATTTCTTTCAGATAAGGCAGGTCTTTGTGTTTTGGAGCAAGCTGGGGAGAACTCTGCAAACAGTGTTACTTTAAAGAGAAATTTGAGAAGGTGGGATGGGTGACTGAGAGATTGTCTCAGGCTCTAGTTTTGATGAACGCTTTGAGCCAGTGTGAGCTGGCATGGCTTCAGAAGGAAGTCATCGTGCTTTGCCCTCGCCTGCTCAGTCCTCCCCCAGTCCGTCCCTTGCCTTCTATCGGCCCAGGTGTTTGTGCAGTTACTTGTGAACTAGGGAGTTAATCCAGCTGAAAATAGGAAAAAGAAACCAACACACAACCAAAATTATTTCGGACAGTTCCCTAGGCTGGTTTGCCACATTACTGCACAAATAGCAGTCCAGGGAAGGGGGTGGTAATGAGCCACAATCAAGCAGTTTAAGGCAGGCTGGCTGAGATTATTCTGTGGGGCTGGTGTTTTTTTGTTTTGTTTTGTTGGTTTTTTTTGTGGTGGTTTGTTGGGGTTTTTTTGTTTTGTTTTGTTTTTTTTTAATCTTTCTAACTCTCCCATTTGGAGTTTTCTAAAAAAAAACAGCGTGTCAGACTCATGGCAGTGCTGGTTTTCCTTTGCCACCTCTGAGCAGGCAGTGGTTTTTCTCTGCTGCTGGTTTTTGCTCCTTCATGTCTCAGCCAGCTGCTTCACATTTCCAAACGTATATGTTGGTGCTGTGCTGAACACCCAATTGTCATTTCAGAATGATTCTTCCAATGTGTACCTCTGAGTTTTGTGAAGCTTCCCTTTCACTGTTAGTCACAGACTTTGTACACAGGAAAAAGAGAGAACTGAACTCTTCTATGAACNACATTTCCAAACGTATATGTTGGTGCTGTGCTGAACACCCAATTGTCATTTCAGAATGATTCTTCCAATGTGTACCTCTGAGTTTTGTGAAGCTTCCCTTTCACTGTTAGTACAAGAGTCACAGACTTTGTACACAGGAAAAAGAGAGAACTGAACTCTTCTATGATTACTGAAAATTTACTGTTGATGTCCTCATTCCCAACTGCTTTTCTTTTTTATACCCACTTTATTATCAAATGATTGTTCTGTGCAGATTTTTGGACTGTGGAATTTCATACCTGCTTACATGCTTGAACTCTTTTCATGCATAGGATGTTTTCTGCTGTGATTTTGCTATTTGCTCTTGTTTCTTCTTTACGTGCAGCTTGAGCTTTGTTCCTTTCCTGGTGCCTCTCTCCCATTCTTGTCTGCCAGCTCTGCTCTTCTTTTAAGTTCTTCTTTAAACCTTGCTTCTCCTAGCAACCTCTCTTGTTTTCTCTCACCAGTGCTTGTTCAATTTACTGTTCAGGGGATGGGAGTCTCTCTTTCTTGTTGAGAGGCTTTTTGTTGTTTAAATATAGCCAACTGTTACTTTTACATGGTCACATCATCCAGGTTGAAGATTAACTTCATGTCTCTCAAAACTTTTAAATTAATATTTACATTTTTATTCTATGCCTAAATTTTCTTTTCCCAAAGTAAATATGCAAACTAGATTATCTTTCAGGAGCTTAGTACAGATATTCTTTGCATATTTTATCCATCTGGTATCCTGAATAATCGAGAGTTGACTGTATAAGCATTTTGGGACAAGAAATGTATTTTTTACTGGTTTTGGTTGTGTTGTACTGTGCTAGAAATTTCCATGTGGCTATGCAAATACTTTGCAATATCCCACAAAGCTGGTTATTTCCTTGAAGTCAGTAGCACTAGAAACACAGCCTTAGCCCCAGTGCTTTGAAGACTCTATTCTCCAAGGGCAGCTGAACACGCTGCATATTCAGCTAGCCTGGCGTGCTTTTGAGAATGTTCCTCTAAATGGGAATGACTCTAAAGACAATTATTAAGAAAAGCTACAGCATTAATTTAGCAGAGACTGAGCTGTATGTGCACTGGGGAGTCTGAAGGTTAATATAGAACACAGGCATTGGATCCATCCAGTCTAACTGGCTGAGGCGTCAGCCAGCAGACCAGTGGTCCTGGATTTTGTCTACAGTCACTGGAGAGAGAAGAGGAGAGAACTAGTGTCAGATGCTACTTCACCTGGCTCTCAGGTGAGCCAGAAAGCTAAGCTTCAACCCTTTCAGTTAATGCCATGAAATCAAGCAGCCCAAAATGCCTGTCCCCTTGTTAATAATATGCCTAGGAGGTTGTACAATGCTCAGTAACTGCTGCTAACTTTGTCTTAGCTACAAAGATGGTGACATTGCACATGCTGAAAGGGAACTGCTAGAGCAACATCCTGATTTACCTGGGCAAGGAGTGCAGCACTGCTTTTTGTCTTTAACTTGGGGATTTTAGAATACAGAATATTGAAAAATACCATTTTTCCAAACACAGGCATGCAGCTGGGTGCAAAGAAGGAAAAAACCCTCACAGACCAAAATGCAACTTTTTTTAATCATGCATTAATCTACCAAAAATATCACTTTTTATAAAAATGACACTTGTGATTACCAGTTTGATTTGTTAAATGCTGATTTTATTTGTATACTCCAGTGCAGGCTGTGCTATGTGGACTTCTTTGCACAGACAAAATTGCAAACTTAAGAAACTGTCCCTGTAGGATTTCAGCCTCAAGGCAAAGCTTTTGTTACAATTATCAGAAATGAATTTTCTACAGAAGAATTGGTTTTGGTTATTATTTTCTAATAATTTTAGTTCAGTGTCATTGGGAAGAGAAATGTTTACTTTATACAATTAGTGCTGTCAGTCAGTTTTAATTAATTGCTAATTAAAAGGGTGAAAGTTTGTAAAGCAGTAGATACAATCACGATAAGTCATCATCAGAAATCGCTTGGTGTATGAAAATATGGAAAGGGAAGTTTGTGAACTGGGTGTTTAACTGAAAGGTGGAAAATGAGGTTCAGGGCCAGCTACAGGCTGTCACTATTTTTTTCATCCTAGCATCATTCCTCTTCTATGTCCACCCTCACTTTTTGTTTTATCTCCATGTGTTTGTTATTGTAAGTGCTTCTGGGAAGGTCTCATTGCTTATGTAGCTTATACAGAAACCTAACATTGAAACTGAAAAAATTTCATTTCATTTAGAACTTGAGACATTTGTTTTAATATTCAGAATTTATTTTTCCTTTTCAGTCTAATTTCCTATTGAGCCTTGCTTTTTTGTTTGCAGCCAGCCAAATTGCTTTTGTTGAATACAGAGAGTAACTCCATTTAAATATTTTATATATTTAGTGGATTTGGTTTTAGTTTTTGTTAGAAACAGAAAGCATTTTAGCTTCAACTGAAAAAAGGTAACAGTTCATTAGTGGACAACAAAGCTCTTATGGATGTCAAATTTCTGCAGAGTGGCTTGCAGTCATGATTCCTTGGCATTAGTCCTCTTTCTGTGGTGTGCCTGATGTTGTAGTAAGCTTGTAAAATAAGTAAAAAAATGTTCTGAGGGTAACTTACAAAAACTGACTAAAATAAATCCTAGACTCTTTCTCCTCTCCGTGCTGGAAGTGTTTTGACACAGAAGCATGAAATAACTGGATTGAAAGTTTCTTGGTTATTCTAGATTGTGAGGCACTAAAATAAAGATGTATTTTTTTTTAAGATTTTTTTTTCTTAAGGAGGGGAAGGACTCTCCTGTAAATGACAGTTGTTATTTTATAAGTATCTGCTACAATTTATTCCTACATCTCTATATATAACTGTGGCAAGTGGCAGTTTGGCCTTCTTCTAAGTGTTAATACTGAAAACCAGGGGGGATTTCACTGCATGGAAGTCCTTTAGGTTTTCTGGAATATGTAAAATATAGGTCTATTTGAAGGACAAATGCATGGTTGTTTTGGTGTTTTAGGTTTCTAGTACTATTCGTTTCATCATGAACTTTTGTTTCCTCTGGTGCTGAGAATGAGATCATTATTGCTGTGATTCATAGGGCTCTCACATTATCCACAGATTACTAGATTATAAAGGCAGAAAGGGAGTGTTCTGGGCACTCAGTCTGACCTCTTGCATCACGTTGGTTAAAGGATTCCCTTGAATTAAATCTTTTAAAGTATAGCTTTTTAGACTCATCTCATTTTGATTTAGAAGTTTCTAATGTTGGACAGTCAGTTTTGTACCTTTGTGAAATTGTCTTAAAGAATGAACTGCAAAGGAAAAGCAGTAGAAACTGTCACTGCTTTTTTCTTTTTTTGCCCTTTTTTTTTTTTAATAATTGGGTGCAGTTATTACCTGTGCCCTTGTGTTTCTCCTGTTACTTTGTATATGTATATCTACAGTATCAGTAGCTTTCTGTCCCTTTGAGAACTTTTCCATTTGCTAGCAGTCTCCATATGTAAAATTACTGTTGTTTTCTTTCAACCTCAAAACATTTATCTTCTTATTGTATAATTTTTGGATACATATGAAGTATTATCTGCTGTTTTCAGCTGTTGTATGTTCTCCTGAACTGTTCCAACTCTGAAAAGGAGTTTGAAAACAACTGCTTGTTTTTACAACTACTTCCTGCTGATAATTGTGCTCACAATATTCACAGTAAAGGCCAACCCATTGCTACTGCATGACTCAAATTTCCCCTTTGCTTTTGCTTCACTGTAGCAGCTATGAGTCTAATCAGGGAGAGAGATTGCTGGAGGCTACCTTAAATGCAATCCAGAAATGCCACATTTTTACTGTGACCTTTGCTTACAATTTCAGTGGACACTTGAACTAACTTCTCTAAGGAGCAAAGCAACTGTGTGATAAAGCATCTATAGTGTAGCTCTAAATTGCTTCGGAGTTGCGTGAACTCTGCAAGTGAATTGCTCAGCTTCTTAGCTGTAATCGTGTGTCATTTAAATGCATGCATGTTTTTTCTTGGACACAAAAGTGGGGTTTTTTTGTGTGTGTTTTTTTTTGCCGTCTGTGTTTTGTTTTGTTTCTTTCTTACAGTAATAAAGTCTGAACATTTGTAATGTGTTAAGGGTGGGTCTTCCACCAAAAGTGTTTTTAATGGTTTAAGGAGGATGAAGACTACTTTGGTATTCAGATTTCATGACTGTAACTGAAATGCCTAGGTTAGAAAAGCTCTCTGGCCTACATAAGATGGGTTGGCTCTGATGCTCTCTTCCTGACTGTGCCTCCATTGACAGCAGACTGACTCTGGGACCACTCACTTTGATGCCTCTGTGACCAGCTTTTCTTTTTGTTGTTGGCTTTTTTGTGTGTGGTTTTTTTGGTTTGTTTTGCCCGGTATGTTGGTTTCTTCTTTTTTCTTCTTTTTTTTTTTTCCTTAAATTGTGATGAAATCTACCAGATACATGTGATAATTTTAGTTTATCTCAGTGGTGAAGGCATCTCAGTATGGGCATGGAATAACCAAAGACCTCAAGTCAGTAAAAAGCTAGGAACATTTTCATACTCAGAACACTTCTCAAGCTTAAAACTGGTGTAGTGATTTCTTCCTAGATCTGTTTGAGCTGACAGTTATTAAGGGTCCTTGGCAGTTGCATTGCTGAAGTCTTTTAATTTTTTCCTTTTTCACTACTTTGACCAAAAAATTGCATTGAATTCAGTATTGGTCTATGTAGATTTCTAAGCTGTATGTTTTACAAATTGTTAGTTAGTAATTTCCTTTCTGTGTTAAAATTTAAGATTACTTTAGTGTCTTGCATAATATTACCTAGGATGCATTTTGGGATTTTTTTTTTTTGAGATATACTGAGTTTTCAGCTAATTAAATATCCAGCTCTGTTTTTTTAATGCTAAAATTAACTTTACCAAATAACATTAACATAAATTTATTGAATTTTGTAACAAATTTGGAGTACTAAATGCATACAAGCGCAAATGTAAATTAAGGATAAAAATGCTCAAGGATAAAAATTCTTAGGGAGGCAAATGTTTATGTATAAACTGATTATGTTTTCTGAATTATTCTCCTTCCACAGCTGATAATATTTAGGAGGAACATGTACTGTATTACTTTGGCATACTTTAAGAAGAACATGCACTAATTCTTGCATTACCCCAATGTACCAAAATCTACTGATGTCTCTCTATTTTTTTTTAATACTGGATTTCTTAACATGTTGCTACATACACCCCCACCTAGATGTTTTCTTTGCCTGCCTCTCTTTCCTCATCTCACACCTTGACACTCCTTTTAATGGTAAAGCTGGAAGCCTTTTACAACGTGTAAGCCACACCTGAGTTGCTGATAGGAGATCCAGCTTGTGTTCATTACTTTGATAGCAGGGAGAAGGCTACCTTTGCACCTTAGGCTTAATGGTGGTGTTTTTTTTTTTCCTTTTGTTTGTTATTAAGATAATATATTTAAGTGTGCTGACTTTCAGTAAAATCTAATGGAAACTTATAGTGGTTTTGGCTTGTTTTCAGCTATTATGTGTTCCAAGTGCGTCCACAATGAGTAGTAGAAGGTGACCTAATAGTTTTGCAGCAGCACAGGATATGATGGAGGGAGTGAAAACTCAAAGGTAACACCTGATTTGCTTGGTCAGAGGAGAGACTCTCCAAAGTGAGTTTCCCTTGGCAGCTCTTTGACAGGACAAAAAAAACTTACTGCAGTTTTCTTAGTGTGCTCTTCTCTCTGTTTTACTGGGTTCTTGGGCTCCTAAGCTGCCATAGGAGACTGATGATGCTTTCTGTTCTTAAATGAAGTGTAATAAGAGTATTGTAGCTTGCTGCTCTTGTCAGTTTTGTTACAGAGTCTTTCTTAAACTGCTGTATATGATGAGTATTTAAATCACACAAGGTGTTGGCTTGTTTTGTGACACCATCACTCCACATAGTCAACTTGAACAGCAAATGCAGCAGGTGCTGGCAGATTATCTGGGAAGCAGAACTAATAGCTGGATGCTGGCTGTTGGCAGAAGTAGTGCATCCAAGTACCTAGTCTGTATTTGTCGTCTTTGACAGTTAAATCTGTGTTTATTTCTTCCTTTTTTTTTTGTGTTGCTAATGAAATTAAGAAACACTGTCACATTCAACAAGCATGTATATTCCTTGACTTATTCACAGACATGTTACTTGACCTCAGTGACCTTCTTCAGGTATTGTATCTTCTTTGTTTTAAACTTTTGTTGAAATTTTAAACTTTTAATTGAAAGCACAGAGCTGTCAGAATGGAATATTTAGGATTTTTTTAATTTCTCTCTAAAAGTTCTGAATAACCAAAGTTGTGGAAAACCATTCACTTCGTATATCAGAATAATTGTTCAGTGAAATCAAACATAAAGCATTTTTTTTTTTATTTTATTGTTGTAAATAGTGTGTTGAGATTTAGTTATGGTCCTTTCATCAAGATTCAGTGTCACTGTAATGGCCCAGAGTCAGATGTTACACATTTTTAAAACACCACTTGAAGTCAGAAATTACTTTTTTGGTAGGTAATGCTGTGTAGATGGATTTGTGTGTTAGAGACATGTTTTATAAAATGTATTTTGAGAGAAATACCTACTTGCTTTGTATGTGGAAATAGAAATCTCTGCTGACATATGCTGTCTTACCCTCATTCTCCATGTTACAACTGTTTTACATACAATATGAGTAGGTTAGTTGCATCTATTTTTGTCCTCCCAGCTGTCTTGGTAAATGGCATCCCTCTGAAGACTATTTATTGCTTGAAGCAATCTGCTGGAATTGCAATAATCAAATGAATCTCTAATTCCTAAAACTAGTAACTTTTTTTTTTAAATGCTTACTGAATTGTTTTGATTACTTATAGCTAAATATTACATGTGTAGAATGGGAGGTTTATTTCCTTCTAAATACAGGTGATTTTTCATGATGATTCGTATGAAGTAGAATGATCACAGTAATATGAAGAATAGTCACACAATGTGAAGAAGAAAAGGTATTGTAAAAAGAAACAGTATTGTAAAAGAAAAGAAAAAAAAGGTGTATTGTTAGCAGGAGCAGATGAGAAAGACTGCATGATTTGTCTTTTCCCCTCTATACATTCCAACCAGAAAAGATGTTGAAATGGGTCATATGAAGACCAAAAGGTTAAAGGAGGGGTAACTGAAGAGCTGGGACAGACCGAAATAGATTAGTAGTAGGGAAATAATCAACCCCAGAAAGAGGAAAAATGCAGAATTTCACTATCATGATCTATGTTTATGTCTTTAACTGTATGAAGACTTTTCATGTGCTCTACTTTATAGCTTCTTTAAGGTGAATCTGAGCAAACAGGGATCTTAAATGTTACTATTAACTGTAGCTGGCCAGAAAGTCCTGTTTTTGAACATCTAAATGAGCTTTTCAGGTGCTAGCTTGATTTCTCCCCCCCCTTGAATCTGTTTAAAAACCAAACAAAAACCCCAAACACACAAAAAAACCCAAACAAAACAACCCCCAACCAACCACAACAACCCCCCACTCAAAAAAAAAAAATCCAGAACCAACTTGGCAGAAAAATATTTATGGCCTAGGCAGAAAACTGCAGTACATTCTGCTTTAGATCAGCTTTTGTCCACAGATTGTGTGCCTGAAAAAAGAAAAACAATTAGTTCATTAGATTGTATTTTATTCCCTTAAAGTGCCTCTTTTTTCAAGGACATCTCTTCCACCCTGAAGTTGGGATTGGAATGTCATGAAAGAGAGATTGTTAGCAGTACTGGTAGTGGGTAGTGGTGTTATCTTTCCAAAATATTTAACTTGTTCAGACTCATCTGTACCAAGTATTTCATACTCATCCAGGTAACTGTTTTTTTTGTGTAAAATGAGATAAGTGTAAGTTTTATCAGGAAAAAAAATCACATCTGAAGGTCTAAAAAATGAGATTTTGCTGATCTTGACCTCCGGTCTGGCATTCACCAACTCTTACTTAGATGCTAACAACAAATTTTGAGATTTTTCTTCAGAATTTTCTGCTAGATGCAGCTCAGTTGCTGTGGGAGGTGAAGTGACCTGCAGGGCTAATAATCATCTGACCACAGGAATTTTTTGAAGAAAATTGCCAAATGAAACATCCTTCTGAAGTGTCTTCATGGAGGCTACTAACTGAATTACAGAACCGCTTGAAATAGGTTTCAGTGTATTGGAGGGGAAGAAAAAGCATAATAGGTCTTTCATGTATTGCTTCAGCTAAAAGCAAAACAAAAAAGTAAGCTTTGTAACTCCAGCTACCAGCAAAAAAGATAAATGAAAGCTTGTGAAAACGTCCATCTGCTGCTTCCTTTTGCCATCTTGCAGCTGGAAACAGTTAGCTGTGCCATTCTGCATCCTGCTTATGGCATCAGTGACCTTCAACAAGTGTCTTGCAAGCACTGGGAGAGCTAATACCCTGTGTAGCTCACAACAGGAGAAAGGTGGTAGCTATAAGTACGAGTAGTGTGAAGAAGGTTTAAGTCTGCTGTTATCTGCAACTCAGTATTTATTTAATGACCCAGCATATTTGCATTCTTTCTCTCTTGTGGTTCAGATTAGCTTTTTTTTTTTTTTTTTAAAAAAAAAAAGGGGGGGTGTGAAGAAATCATAAGTATGGCCTCTTAGGCTCTGGTCTGTCCTTCTTGTACAGCCTCTCTTCCTGTCTTTATTGGGTTTCTTTGGGATTTGGTCCCCCATTTTCTGTTTAAAAAAAAAAAAGGAAAAAGCTGTCCCCTAGAGTGTAATATGCTTTTAGAGTAGTATTACGCTGCTAAAACTTAGCAACAGAGGAGACTAATTTTCACTGTTAATGGCAGTCTGTTTAAGAAGTCATATCAGCTTGCCGCTTATTCTGATGACTGAGATATGGGAGTTTGTCTTGTTCCAGTGCTACATTTCATAGTAGTTTTTGGAGCTTCAAATTTTCAAAATTGCTGCAATCTCAGAAAAAGCCAAAATTTCGGTGTTTTGAGGTTTTTTTTTGTTAATTGAAAAGACAATTTCTGTAGTATTTTTTCTCCTATTTTTTCTTCAAATGACATATGTCCTATATCTTGGAAACCTCCTTTTGAAAATGTTGTCAGATGCAGTATGCCTCTGGTACATTTAGATTTCTAAGGCATTATCTGAAATGAACTGAAAATGTCCAGACCACTGCTACAAATCAGGCTCCTTCCTTGTGCAGAGCAGTCCTGCTGCATGTTGATTGAGTTGGAAGGACGATCAGTCATCAGTCTCTGACAAGGAAAGTACTTGCTTATATTTTCAGAAGCTGCATTTTACTTGCAAATATAGTCTTCAGAGAGGTCTGTAATCAGGCCTTTTGTTTGCTTTTTTGTTAGTCCAATCTAAGTGACAGGCCTTGCTTGTTTAGGAGAGTTGCAAAGCTGGTCTAGCCTCAGCCCAACTTTTGAACAGCTTAGGTTTGCTGATCTGTTTCAGAGCACCTTATTCCTTGCACCTGGAGAACTATTTTGCTACAGTGTTCATCTCTGGGTGGTGAAGCAGGAAGAAATTCTTTATGCGGAGAGTGGTGAGGCACAGGAACAGGTTACCCAGAGAAGTTGTGAATACCCCATTCCTGGCAGTGTTCAAGGCCAGGTTGTATGAGGCCCTGGGCAACCTGGGGTAGTGGGTGGTATCCCTGCCCGTGGCAGGGGGGTTGGAACTAGGAGATATTTAAGGTTGCTTCCAGCCCAATCCATACTATGATTCTATGAAATGCTGCCTTTGTCATCCTTGGAAATGGCAGTTCCATTTTTAGTCTCTTGTAATCTCCAGTGTCGTGGTCTTTGCAGTGTGGCCATAAAAGATGTTGGGAAGAGGTGTTGGCAGTGCTTTGATTTCCAATCAGCCTAGTAGAATATAACTTTTAATGTGCCTAGTGGTGTGTCCTGCTGTTAAATAAATGTAATGCTTACTGAAAAGCCAGGCTCGTTACACGGGCCTACAGCAGGAAGATTAGCAGCCACAGACATAATTAATTGAGATGTTTGGACTTGATATCAAGAAAAGATTTTTCACCGTGAGGACAGCCAGATGTTGAAACAGGCTTAGAGCAGTTTTGAGGTCTGTCCATCAAGATTTTCAAGATCATAGAATCATAGAATGGCCCAGGTTGGACGAGACCTTAGAGTTCATCTAGTTCCAATCCCCCTGCCATGGGCAGGGATGCCACACACTAGACCAGGTTGCCCAGGGCCACATCCAGCCTGGCCTTGAACACTGCCAGGGATGGGGCATCCACAGCATTGCTGGGCAACCTGTTCCAGTGCCAAGATCCTGAGCAACCTGGACTGTGTAGTTGAACCTGTTCTGAGCAGGAGGTTGGGCTGGAGACCTTCTGAGATCCATTCCAACCTGAATGCTTCTAGGTAAGGGAAGAGGGTGCACAAGAAGTGAAAATCGGTAACTACTACTTGTTTGGTCTAATCCTTCAGTCTCTCTTCCATTTCAAAACACAACTCTCACACCCTATTTCTTTCTCTTCAGTTTGTCTAGTCAACTAACAGCAGTTTCTTGTCTAGAAGGGGTTTTATTGTGAGTTATTTTTGGACACTTGTTTTTATTTCTTCTGAAGGCAGCATTGGCCTCCATGATTTCTCTGTGCTTGTCACAAATTACTCTTTGGCTTTCTTGCATAGATGGTATGATAATGGTTTGTTATACTCCTGTGGGGTTGGATGAAGGATGATAGGACTACCACATATGTGATTAGCAAAAGTAGAGTGCCTTTGGAGTCCCCAGACTGAAGGCAATGCTTTAAAGCATATCATGAGAGCAAGCTGCTTAATTTTGATTTGTGTCTCTTTTTGAAGTGCAGTCTGACAAGCTGGGATTGGTGTGTGTTTGTAGTTTTGTGTGTTGTCTTTTAAGGTTCTGGTTGCAATATGGATCCAAAAAACAGGAGTTTTCAGTTTGTTGTGTGGAGGAGGGTAGTACAGAATATTTTTTAAAGACTCTACTCATTTGTTTCAGTTTTTAATACCATTTGTTCATTTAAAGTTATTAATATGTTGACTGCATTTGCCTTTATTGCCCCTATGCAAATTACTATGTTGATTGAGTTAATTTAAACAACCTGGTTGGGACCTTCAGGCATTACTATAGTAGAAATGTTAATAATGAATCAAATAACCACAGGTGCCTCTTTCCCCAACAACAGACACTCTCCTTAAAAACTCATTTGCTTTTCATGCTTGCTTAATTATTTAGGCAAGCAGCCATGGATGTTTCACAGTGTGAATTCTCATCATGTTCCAACTGCCCCATCTTTGTCTTTCTAAAAGACAGAATACCTTAACCACTGTCACCAGTTGTAGTATTTTTCCAGAATGCCACACTGTTGTCTTGAAAATCCTTTTTGGAAATTGCTTGTAGTGAAAGGTTACTGACTTATAAATATATGGAACTTAAGGACAAGCAAAAACTTTCAATGATTGCAGCTTTATTTTTTGCTGCTGTCCAGAAGATGAAGTGACCTAGTAACTGTATGAATGGGAGATTCCCTGTTTCCCAAAGAGAGTTAAAATTCTGGAAGGTGTTAGACTGATTAACAGCTGAATTCCTGTGTTACTGGAAACAAGCTATTTGTTGTTATTTCTAATGTGGAATATATTGGTTTTTGTGAAATACATCAGGCATGATGTGAAAGCAAGAGGAAATTATGAAAGGGTTCGAGTCCCTATGGAAGTGTCCCTTTGAAATCAGCATCTGATGACTGACAGATGTGAAATGAAAAGACTGTGTTGCCAGAAAATATTGTGAAGGGCAAAGAGCATAACAAGTAGAAAGATCTTTCTGTAAGATGTAACTAAGTAACTGGAAGCCATTCCTTCTCCAAATGCCCTTTTTAACTAATATGAAGTCTTCAGTAACAAGAGCAGAGATTAACTGATGATTACTGTAAAAATGTAAGTGTAAAACTAGGGATTCTTTTTGCAGTGCCTTGGTGAGCACATACTTCTTGTCTGAAAATCATCTTCTTGCTGAAGAATCTAGTTTTCTTAAAAAAACCCCAACAACTCAGTGGCAGGTCCATATGTTCATAAACTTACTCTGTTAAGTATGAAATGAATGTAAATTAATATGATATGCTGATATTTAAAATATCCCTTCTGACAGAGTTGATACCATTCTCTTGTTATTTTGAGTTTATGCTCGAGCCTAGTGATTGCATCAAGTTTAGGAAATTTTAATATCTAATGCAAATATGCAAACAAAGAGCCCAAGTCTTTTGAAAGTCTATAAAACAATATTTACACTTTGACAATTTTCACTGGAGAGAGTTTGGGGAAAAACTGGTTTTCAGTGTGATCCTTTTAAATTAAAAACAGGGGAAAGAGGCCGAAGTTGATGTGGTAAGCTTTAAAGCTGAACCACTTCAAGTCTAAGCCAGAGACATCCTTTTAGAAGAGCATTTTTGTTTATTCACCATTTTAAGGACTCATATAAAATTAGGTTTTATGAATGCAAATGTCACATGGTTCTAAATCTGGAGCGTTAAGCTTTTGATGGATTGGAGTATATGAATTTTTATAAGACGTTCTTAATGAGGAAAGAACTAGAAATTAAAGTAGGCTTCTAATTTAATTCTCTTAATTTTCTAAGCTTAATGGAGTGCAAAAACACATACAGATGATGAAAATAAAGAAAGACTATCTATATGCCTATTATGTATCATATCTCATCTGACACAGGATGTGTGTTTGAGTAATAGTTGAAATTAATGACAGTGGCATAGCATTTTAGTGAAAAGACCTTCTTCCTCTAAACCCAGAAGTTCTTAAATATCATGTTTCAGCAATTTTCAATGCCATGATAGGTTTCTGGGTGAGCTTTGCCATCTTTAATTTCCCATTTATGAGACAAGCCCCAGAACCTGTATGTCTGGTAACATAAGGATGAGAAGCATATTGTTTGAGAGGGCCTGAAGTATCTCTTCCTACTGATTTGCCAGAAAAACTGGAAGCAATTAAATATTCCTGATTCTTTTTGTGACTTTATGATGGCATTAAAAACATGTGAGCTTCATGAGGAAAACAATAGAGAGCGTGGAATTCATTGTTTATTATGCTTTCTTTCTAAACTGATAGTAACCAGAAACTGTGAAGGAATGTACCTGTGATCAAAAGAAAGAAATTCCCTGATGTGCCATTTCTATTTGAATTTATTATTTTGTGTAAATACACTGCCTGCACCTTGAAGTTGGTCATAAAACACTAATGATGTGGGTGAAGTGGAAAAGTAAGTTAGGTTTAAGTACATCTCAAATAGATCTCAAGACTTTTACTTAGGCCAAGGGGAGGAGGATAACCAGTCATTAAGCAATTTTATTATGCATTTTTCTTTGCTTTAGATTTAATTTGGCACCCACTTTGATTGTTAGAACTTCACTAAACCCCAAACTTCATATTTATTTGCCTTTTGATTGCATGTATGGACAGTGTGCTAGGGAGGACTTTAGAGAGTGACATGGTTTGATGGGGACAAATATAAAGTATTTGGATGTCATGACAAAAAAAGCCTGGAGAAATACTTGAGTGGGTTTTTTCCTAGACTAAAATGAAAGAACCAGATGACTTTGTGAAGCCTCCGATGGGAACGTTTTATGTACTCCACTGAAGTAACTTCATTGATCTGGGCAGTGAAATTGTCCTTGCAGAACCAAGATTTAAATGATGAGGTTTAAGAACTATAGTAACTTGGTTGGCCAACTTAGAAGGCTGAAACTACAGCCAAACCCCTACTTTTTATGTTAATATTTACTAGCCAAAAGGTCAAAACAAGCTTGCAGTTTGTCTAGAGCACTAAAGCCAGCTGAAACACTGCAGAATTTTGCTGTAGTAATGTCTGTTCTGTTTCTAGCTTACAGAAAGTCACATGCTCTCAAACTTCTATATGAATTGCCAGATTCAGTAGGTGATTATTTTTCTATATAAAATTTGGTAACTTATTTCCCAAGAATTATGCTTCTTATTCAAAGGGTTTATTTTGTTCACTTTCTTCCCATAGAATAGTATGTCTACGTTGTCTGGTATTTCAAGAAAAAAAGGACAGTAAAATTTAAGACTATACTTTTATATCCCTTAGGCCAGTTGCAACTATTGGTCAGACACAGCATGGAAGATATATCAACACTTCCACTATCTATGGAATGAATTACCATCATATCATCTACACTTGACTGGGCAGTCACTTTCAGGATACATGATCACCCTGAGGATTTCTTTGAAGTTCTCATTTTAAAATTTTCTTAAATTCAAGAACAATTCATATTAATAACATTCTGATACTTAAAAAAATTGATGTGCTAGGTGAAAATGTGTCAGTATTTTTGTATGTTTTTTTGCTTAAATATGTATTTATTTTTGTTAGCTTGGTAGAAGCATCTATACACTGAGAGGAAGGAAACCTTGCTTTTAAACTAATGTTGGTAAATCATTTTTGTGAAAGTGCAAGAGAATATACTTAGTATCCAGTGACATAGTAATAATTTTTATTACTTCCATAGGCTTATACCATATCTGCAACTCAGTTATGTAACTGACTGCTTAGTAAACACCTTCACTCTCCTGGCATAGGAAAGAGAGGGGCAGTTCTGTTATATAAAAGCAATAGAGTACATACTAGCCTTAAGGAGAAAAAAAATCTATTTGGAGTGTAGGAGGATGGAGTTTTTTTTAGACTAACTTTGACCTTTACATATGCCTTATGGGAGCAAGGTGTTCATGGAGCTTCATGGGAATGTTTGGGACTGATTGGGAACTGAAGTATATCCTGCCTTTCTTGCTGACCACAAAAACACATCTTAAGATAGTGAAAGAAAACTTCCTCAGACTTCTAAAATACAAATATTTTTGCCTATGCTATAAATTGCAAATCAGAGTATGAAGAGTAACTCCTCCGCTCAGTTTATGTCCTGCTCAGTGCAGCAGTGAAGGAGGGAAGAGGAGCAGGGCTCTGTCCATGGCTCCTTAGCAGGTTTGGTGTGGTCTAGGGTTTTTCTGAATGTGTTTATTTATCTTTTATTTAATGTAGGGTGATCTAGGGCAATGTCCAAACAGTAAGAAATGACGAATAACCCTGGAGGCATGTAGCACCACTCCTTGCTTGGGTGGAAAAGTTTGGTGTGTATTTGTGCAATACTTAATTATCCCACTTCACATGATTATGCAGAGCTCAAATTTGCACTAACTTGTATTTGCTGAGGTTTTGCTACGTTACAAAATAAATGACACTTCACTGATATTATATTAAAGTCTACTTAATGCTTTAAGATTTTAGGTGACAACTGAAAAATTGTCCAACACTAAGCACACTCAACAGCATGATGAACAATTTAAAATTTTTTTTCTGTAAAAACTTCTGCTTTGATAAACAATGAGAATTTGTGCAGCTCTTGACAAGCACCAAGTATTATTCTGTACCTATGAATATCGCTTGCATTACTTCAATAGAATTTTTTTCAAGCAGTTTAAGATTTCAAAAGTTGGGTGTTTTATTTTGCTTTATATATAAATACTCTATTAAAAACATTTGTGGTTTAAGATTTAAATAATGTGGGGGTTTTTTCCTCTCTTAATAGGTGAATGTCTATGTGCTGGGAAAAACTTTCCTTCTGTTGGCCAGAGAACTCTGCATAAATGCTCCAGCCATAGGTACATTTTTTTTTTTGAGTTGACTTTTGTGTACTTGAGTGTATTTTTTACGTGTACTTGACAAGACTATGTATGTATGTGTATATAGTATTGTGTGCTGAATACCAAACTGAAACTGAAAAATGAAGCTGAAATTAATCCGCGCAGAAGCGCATTGGTGACTGAGAGCCTGTTCTTTATGTAAGAGGCCTTTGGGAACTAGATGCTGTTTTCTTTTAAAAATAATTTTGTAGCTTTTTCTGAGAGTGGTTTTGCTATACTAAGACAATGGGCTTATGTATAACAAACTTGGGTAAATCTACAAGCTTGCACAGGCCTGCCACACTTCAGTTCCACAGAGATGCAACATTTGATAAGTATTTGCCAAATTTATTATCTGTCCATCACCTGTAGCTGAGGTGTTCAGTGCTCAAAATACAAGTGGTTTAATGGAAAATGAGGAGCAACTTTTTCCAAGCATCTGTGTAACTTTTTAGTTAGCAAGTCATCAAAAAAACATCTATTTGGAGTGCAGGAGAATGGAGGTTTTTTTTTATACTAACAGTGAAATTGTAACAGTGATGGGAAGGTGGGTTTTAACCTGTCAAAAGGGTAAAAAAGCCACTGTCTTGGCTGTAGCTTTTAAACCAAGGGAATTGATGCCAATTCCAGTTAACAGAGTGTGTTTATCAAGAGGTCTTGTGACTGTTACCCACCTCTATGCAGGAATTTTCTTCTTGTATCTTTACCCACTCTCACTCCCACTCTCTTTAATTTGTGCTGAGCATCAGATGCCTTTGTGTTCAAGAACACCACACGTACACCCCTTCAGATGTACTCAGCTGGGCACATAACTGCCTGCCTCCACAGCAAGAGAACCAGCAGCTCACATATTGAGCATTTTCATAAGGGCATCCAGATAGTGTGTGGCAGTGCTTAGCTATTGGCCATCATCGTGTGCTGGCTTCATGGTGTAAAGTTCTTGTTTTCAGTAATTCAGATGCCTTATTTTTCATTACTTTTTTTTCTTAAAGAGAACAGGCAGAATTTGTATTGCAGCTTAGTTTCAAGGTGAAAATTAATGCAGCTTTGGAAAAGCAAACAGAAAAGCACCTCTACATTTAATTTAGAAGGGTTGTTATACATGGGAAAAAAATACTGGTTTAGTTGCTGTTTGTGTGTTAAAGGTCATTTATGGGAAGAGAGATTTGTAAAACCCAGTAAGTATTCCCAATTAGCTCATATAGAATGATTGTCAGACACTTGAGAAAACCACCTACTTTTATCACTCTGAGAAAAGTTAAGGGTAATAGCTATAAACTGACTGATAGTAGTGGATGGGACTATGGTTTTAGGAAATAGAGGAGGATGAGAGACCGAGCAGCTTTTAAGGCTCACTTCTAATTAGTAATTTTGAGTGAACTTAAAGACCTTGTTGCACTTATTTCTCTTATGTCTGCTCCTAAATGTGACGATAGGATGTATATTTACAGAGTGGCTGCCATTATTGCAGTTCTGGGCTAAATCTGTGATGAAGTGCATCCTCTGTCATTGCATTAAGATTCATATGTAGGTCTTGACTCTGGCTATACAAGTGGGTGTAGTTTGACAGATGCAAGTGTCAGTACCACTGTTTGCTGGGCAGGCTGGAGGTTCACACAGATGATGCATGTGAATGGGCATTAGAAGCTTTCAAATATAACCACAGGATGATTTTGATCAACTTTGATTACATTCATGCTTTGTCTCCCTTCAGCTTAGGCAACACACAAAAATCCTCTGAGCTTCCACATACGCCAGCTCCCTTTTTTTTGTGAAGGAAAATAAAGGCTGCTGATGGTTGATAGTCTCAGTTACCAGGCAAGGGAACCTTTGTATTTGTAGTGATAGCTAATGCCCCGTGTAGATGCACACAGAGCACAGACTACAGTATCACCACCACCCTTGTTACCTGTCCTGTAGATGAATTAACAGACACAAGTTGGAAGATCAGCAATGATCAAGTACACAGGATTTAGGGCAAGTAAAAATGTTTTATATTTCACAGATTCATAAACTGCTCTAGTTTAGAACATTCTGTTTAAGTCAGCTGCAGTCTGCAAGTTAGTTATCTATATACAAAATAAATGCACAGTACGTGCAAAATTTAACATTTTTTCTGCTTGTTGCAGTCTTAATAATTAAGTCAAATAGCTTATGAATAAATAAAATAAGATTAAATTCAAGAGCATTCCTTCACTTATTTGTATAGCCTGATGTAGCAGATAGGTGAGTGGCATAACATTCTGTATGGCTGCAATTTGTAGTAAAACTGAGAAATCCCTTAGTGTGCATCACTGCAGTACTGGAATATAATCAAGGTGAAATGCATCATGCATAGAAAATGAGCTCAGGTATTTGTCCTCCTTGTACTCCCGTTCCATTAGTACTGTCCGAGGAGCACTGGAACTGGAATGTCACTTTCCCGCACTGCACTTCAGTCATTCCCTCTTGTCCAAAGTAACTGAGTTCATTACCATCAAGTATAGCACTTACATTGTAAAATGTGTCTTGCTCAACCTGCACAGGGTGTTCAAACCACACAGAGAAAGTGTTACTGGAGCCATCGGAGGTAAACTTTGTCAGATTTTGAGCAAGGACAACTCCTAAGCGCTTCAGTTCGATTTTGACGCTGTATTCAGCTTTGCCACAGCTCGACCCATACAATCCCAGTCCTGCTATAAATATCCGTTTGTCTACAGCAAACTGAATACTGTCACATCGCCCTCGGTACCGCCACTGATTGCTGCGATATGCAGATGACTGAAACCGATGGCATCGCTGTGGTACAAGTCCTTTTCTTTTTGTCAATGGGAACTCTAGTTTGGGTTTATTTGCAGCTGTGTACCACAGGAATATGTTGTGAGTTTCCTCAAGGGTCAGGATGTCAGACTGGGCAGCTCCGTTGGCAAACTCTTCCAAAGTCATGGTTGGAATCCGCACTAAGTACAAAGCTTTTCCCAATACATTCCTCTTGTTGCGAGGCGTAACTGGCAGCCCTTGCCTTTTGCATTCAGCCTCTGCCCAGTTGAGAACAGCCTCGAAAACTACCACTTCCTTGGTGTTGAGTGCCTCCCGGGTTACAATGATCTCTAGTGTTTGTTGATCTATCTCACAGAAGCCCTCTGACTTCAGTGCCATTTCTGCTTGAGCATCAATCACTTCCCAGCAGCGCTGCGTCAGCTCTGGCTCCTCAAAGAGCCTGCTCTGAGACAGCAGGACACAAGCATTCTTCGCTTCTAAACTGGTCTCCAGAAAATTGACGCAAGCCTTTGCTAGGGCCGGCACGATGTACTTCTTAGCAGCATACAGTGTAGCCAGAACTGTGTCAGCTTCCAGGTCTATTTCATCACTATACATGTATCTAGATGGAGGGAAGAAAAATACAGGCCATGAAAGATTGATCTATAATTATCTTTTCTGGCAGCGAATCTGACATGCAGTATTTGTCAGCACATTAAGTAAACAGTAATAAGTGCATATTGCACAATGCCAATTAGGAGATGTATATTTTATAAGCTACTTTGATTCTGTCCACATAATTAGTAGACTTGTAGTGGCCACTTACTTTAATAGGATTAGAAAGGCTGCAGGTTCCACATCTGGTATATGGATTTCAGATTTGACCTCTGCAAGATCGCCATAAAACATAGCGTAGAAGACAGAGCTACCAACTGCCAAAACATACTGGAAAATAAAGAGAGAGAGGAGCCTCAGTAACATGTACGGGTAATAGCTGAGCATGCTGCCTTCCGATAAAGAGCTACACTTCAGGGAAAGTTAAAAGCTGCTGTGGAGGCAGAAGACTGCCTCAGACTGCTCCCTTTAATTGCAACGTATGTGAATTACTTCTGGGATTAGACGAAAGCTGTAATTAGGGGGGAAAAAATGGAACCTAGTTGTGAGGCAGGGGAAGAAGGCGATAGGCACAGCAGTATTGAAAAGCCAAAAATTATCTGCACAAACCTTATGGGCAGGAACTTTCTTGGATGCCCCTGGCGGGCCCACGATGAAGTGAACATCAGCCATGAGTTCGTTATTGAACATCAGCGCGTTCCTGCAAGCGAGGGGAGGGGGGGAAGAAGCGCCGTTAGCTGCGGGCAGCCCCTTCAAACTGGTGCCCCAGCCCCGCCGGCACACAGCCGATCGAGAGCCTCCCGCCGCTGCGTCCCCCGGGGCTCCGTCCCATTCCGGGGCGGCCCTGCCCTCGGTGCAGGTGCACGCGGCAGGGCACCTTCGTGTCTGTCTGTCTCCCGCCCGGGGAGGATCTTACCTCTCCCGCAGGGTGGGGTGGAAGGACTGCCAGTTGGCGCTCTCCAAGTTGTTGTTGTTGAGGTTCTGGAGCTGGGGCGGCGGGGGCGGCTGAGCGCTCTGCTGGAGCTGCAGGGCGTTCTTCTTGCTGTTGGCAGCGGTGGCGGCGGCGGCGTTACTGTTGGCGATGTTGGTGTTGGTGCTGGCAGGGTAAAGTTCTGCAGCCATCTTCTTCTTCAGGGACAGGGGCACTATCTCATAGCATCCTGGCACCTTGCCGTTTGATCTCACACTCTTTTTAGACTTCTTTAAGGTCTCTGGAAGCAGAAGAAAAAAAGTCAAACACTTCATGATCCTGCCATTGAGGCAACCATGGGGCAGTGGCATGAGCAAGAGAACTAACAAATCCCAAATGCGAGTCCCACTATCTGGATATTTTGTGTGCTCCCGGACGCAGGGCGGCTTTTGGTTTTGTTTGGTTTTTTTTTGGCGTGCGCGCGCTCTTTGGCTACAAGCCCCACGCACCTTTCCGGGGGGAAAGGGACGATGCTGTATGGGATCAGTGCCAGCGCTCACCTTGGCTTGAAGGAGGAAGAGTCCCAGCCTCCACGGCACTGCCACGACTGCAGTGGGGAACCCGAGCGGGGCTGGCAAACAGTTCCTTCCCCCGAGAAAAGAGGAGGAAAATAAATAATAAAAGGCAAAAAAAAGGAAAGAAAATGCAAAATCCAGCAACGCAACCCCACAAATCCAGCCGAAGGCGGTGGGTCAGCAGCGACAGTCAATCCACAAATCCTCCGAGTGCAGCAGCACGCCGAGGATGAAGCGCAACCAGCCGCCCGATCCCCGCTGCCAGCGAAACGTCCTTCCCCGCCCGGCGGGGGCACATCCGCGGCGGCCGCGCCGGGCCGAGGCGGCGGCTCTCTGCAGTCCCAATCCCGGGCGGCCCCACTGCTGCTGCCGCTTGCACCAACTTTCCTTCTCCTCCTCTCCCCGCGGCGGCCGCCGCCACACGATGCTGCTCCTCCCGCTCTGCGTCCGGGGCGTTGCTAGCCGCCCCGGTTCCTCCGCGGCGGGTGGTGCTGCCCTCGACGCTCCCTTCGCAGCGCTCTCGGTTGGACGTACAGCTCCGCGGCCGTGCTCGGCGCGGCTCTGCTGGGGCCCTGCCTCCGCCTCCCGCCCTAATAGGCAGCCACCGCGCTGCGCGTCACGGCCGCTCGCGCCAATGGGGAGCGCCGGGGCGCGGCGGGGGGAGCTAGCCCGCCCCGCTGTGTCGGTCTTCTGCGCGCCCGCTGCGCCCCTCCCGCGCCCGCCCGGGGGCGCTGCGCCCGCAGCGCCAGGCACGGGGCACGGTGGCAGTGGGGGTACGCGGGTAAAGCGCGCAGCGCCGAGCACTTCTGCGTCCGCCTTCTCCCCTCAGCCGCTACCAGGAAGGAGCCCCGCCAGTCCTTCGCCGCTCGGTGCTCCCTCCCTCCCACGCCTAGCTGGAGTACCGTGGAGAGGACTGGCCTGGGGGCTCCCAAAGTGGGGCGGAGTGGGGCGGAAGGCCCCAGAGGCGCACCGCCCTTCCCAGCTGGCCCGGGCGGGGGCGCCGCCGCGCTGCGCACCGCTCCGGTCCGCTCCGCTGCGCAGCACTACGGGGGGAGTCGGGCCGTCGCGCTGCCCCGCGGGGGCTGGCTCAGGGGACATGGCTAGGGCGGAATGATTTAAGTTGAGGGAAGTTAGCAGGGTTTTTCTTGACCCTTTTTTCGTAGCCCTGAAGCCGCCGGGTCCCGGTTGTGCGGGTCCTCCCGGCCTGTGTCCCAGCCCGCCTCCCGAGGGTGTTTTAGCGGGGACTGACCACCCCCCACCCCCCTTCTCGTGGGCTGGCAGGGAACCGCGGCTCCGACTCCTCTCCCCGACCCTGCCGGCACCATATACCTGTTCTGGTGGGGAAGGCACTCTTTAAACAGTATCCGAGAATTTTGTCAATTTTCCTCTTAATGACTATGTAGCATTTAGGTTCTCCCAAAAGTCCAAGTTCCGAGTCATGAGTGGGATAGGGTGAGAAAGGAAAGTCTTCAGGTGGAAGGTTTTCAGTCCCAAGTGTCCCCCTGAAGGCAAAGGGGACTCACTTGGGAGCGGGACACCCTGGATGCCTGTTCGGTCGGTACCTGGGGAAGGAATCAAGATACTTAGGTTTTACAGCTATTAAAAATTTATTTTTTTAAAATATTTGTATCCCTCCAGGATGTGTTTATGTTAGCTTTGACCCTGCATTTAGTTTGTAGTTGCAGTAGTAGTATTGCTTTCTAGCTGTTTATGGCTTCTTTAAGGCTTTTCACTTAAGCCACATTTTCTGACTGTTTGGTAGCTTCAGAATTGAAATTAATGATGTGCAATGTTTCGTCAAATGACCTGTGGGCATGACTGCCAGTAGAAGTGGCTGAACAGCTACAATGCAAACATGTAAGTGCTCCCGAAACTCTGCTAGGAAAGGAAAACTGTGAATCACCTCCTTCTGCTCCACTCTGCGTGCAGAGGAGCTGCAGTTGGGGCAAGAAGAGATGGGAAAGCAAATTAGGCATTGCTTTGTGACGGCACTTGCATTTCTGTATGTGTAGAGCAAACCCTGGGTTGAACCCCAGGCTCCTACTTCTGAAAGAGTTTTTGTTGTTGTATTTTGGAATGGGTCATTTCTGCTGAGTACAGTTTTATAGAATCATACTTGGAAATAAAGAACTGCCCTTAAGAATCATGGAGATTAGTTAATCTTCCTTAAACTTTTGGTGGACTTGGCAGTGCTGTGTTAATAATTGGACTTAGAATCATAGAATCATAATGGTTGGAGAAGATCTCTGAGATCATGACTCCAACTGTTAACCTAACGCTACCATGCTCATCACTAAACCATGTACATAAGTATACATCTAGACATTTGTTGAACAATTCCAGGGATGGTGATTCCACCATTTCCCTGGGCAGCCTGTTCCAATGCTTGAAAACCCTCTTGGTAAAGAAGTTTTTCCTAATTCTAATCTGACCCTCCCTGGCACAGCTTGAAGCCATTTCCTCTTGTCCTACTACTTGTTACTTGAAAGAAGAGATCAACCCCCACCTCTCTCCAACCTTCTTTCAGGTAGTTGTAGAGAATGGTAACGTCCTCCCTGACTGTTCTCTTGTCCAGACTAAACAATCCCAGTTCCCTCAGCTGCTTCTTATAACACTTGTGCTCCAGACCGTTCATGAGCTTCACTGCTCTTCTCTGGACACTTGATGATCTTAAAGGTTTTTTCCAGCCTAAATGATTCTAAGATTCTGTGATTTTTGGTGTTACGTTTAGGAGGTGACTGCCCTCTGGCATTTCTTCAGTTTTAGGGAGATGTGTTTGAAAGGTTTTGGTAGATAAATGCTTTCATTTGAATCCTTCTGCAGTGCTGACAGGGATAATCACCTATGGTGTGATCTTGGTAATTATGGATAGCAACAGGGCATCATTGTTAGAACTTAGTGCTAAATGAAACTGCTTTGATTAATTGTAAATCGGTAAGATTGTTCCAGTGTTTCGAGATGAATTTTCATCTTTATCAGTTTAAGTGCCCACATAGGGGATCAGCTAAGGAAATTGAGTTGAGATGAATAGTTAACAATTTACGGTACATCATGGATTTTCGGTCCAGTGATAAAAGGCTGGCAGGAAATGAGAAATTGATACCTCAAGTAAGAGTAAACATGTGTTAAATGTAGCTTTTACAAGATTGTTTGATAAATTATAAATTGGTTGAGGCAAAGCACAGTCCTTGCTGACATATTTCGGTTAGTTTGAAGCTGATAACACCAACATTTGAAATAAGTTTTTACATCTAGAGGCAGATCCGTGGCTAATTTAAATTGTCATAGTGCTATTGACATTAATTGAGTTTCAGCAATTTATGCTGATGGGAGAGTATGCCTTAGTATCTGTAATAAACAGTGTTTGTATTGTTGGAATATGACTCTGAGAAGGAGCTGGAATTAATTTTGAAGTTGTAAGTAGATTTTTGATAGGGACATGGGATTTTAAGCAAATGACACAAATTACCTTATTTGTTACTTTGCAGAAAATCGTAAAAAGTTTTGGGTCTAACTCATGTCCTTATTCTGAAGCTTTTGCAAATCCTTAGCTTTGTGCATAATTTTACTGGTACTGGTAATGCTGCTCACATGTTGGAGTCAGCATGTGCTTCCTTGGGGTCTGAAAAGCAGGTAAGAAAAACTTTGTGCAGTGCTTAAAGGTCTCTTGACTATAAGGCTAGAAAGGATTTTATTTTGTTTTGGCTTAACTAAGAAGGTGCTTCTAAAGCTTAGTGATCAGAGGATCTGGTCAGCAGCACAGTCCATGTTGTTTGCTGAGACATGAAGTGAGCCAACCAACAGTGCTGCTGCTCAAGCACTGCGTTTCCTAAATCACAGGTTAGGATTGGAAATAGTTGTATTACTTTGTTTTGCAGATCCATGTTTATATATTCCTCGTTTTGCACACATGCTTGAGTTTGGGGATAAGAACCATGAGGTGTCCATGACAGCTCTCAGGCTGTTGCAGAGGATGAAGCGGGACTGGATGCACACCGGGCGCCGGCCTTCTGGGCTCTGTGGAGCAGGTATGTCAGACACTGGGTATATCGCTTCCCCCGCAGCAGGTTGGGTGGGAAAGTCTGGGGGTTGGGAATAGATGAAGACTTTCTCCTTTCCTCGGTGATACCATGTTCTCTGGGTTTTGTGCTGTCAAGTGCCTACAGGTTATATAGATCTTCATCAAAATAGTTTCTGAAATCCAAACTTCATTTTTGCCCTTGTTCCTGCATTACTTGCTCAGATCCTTTGTGCCTTACGTTTCAGATTTTTTAACCTCCTTTCTGGTGCTCTTCTCACCCACAATCTCTGCAAGCTCTAGCTGCTAAAAGGTTTTTTTGTCAGCTAAAATGACACCATTAGTGCAAGCACTTTGATTTGTGTCTCTACTAAGTCTTATGCAAGAAATGGCCTCTTTGACCTGTTCTCTGAGATTATCTGATATTATTTTCTTTTCCTTCTTAATTTTTTTTCAAAGATCCATCACTGTCATGATGCTTAGAAAAAAATTACTGATTTGAGAGGGCTAAGTTAAAAGGTAGTCAGTACCAGCCAGTGAGGTCAGAGTAATGAAGAGTGTGGGTAGTCACAGAGTTCACATGTATTTTATTTGAAAGATCNTATCGCACCAGGGGCCACAGGAGACCCCAAGTGATTTTCAGGCTATGCAATCTTCTTGAAATTTCTAGCATCTTTTTGTTAATAGTACTTGTTTATTGCACATTGCTAAAATCTTAAGTGTAGGCTCTACAGGAGACCAGCCTGATCTTTGATTCACTGTATAGACTATATCCACATGGGCAAGTAATTTAGTTCAACAGACATGGATCAATAGATTGAAGCAGGTAGTGCTGCGTCCCCTACATCCTGATGTTCCCATTAGGAACAGGAGCACTTTAAACACATACCTGAAGTGGAGCTCTGGTTTAGTTTCCTCTGAAAGGAAACACTTCTGTATGCTTAAAACTGTTCTGCGCGCTGAGCCACTGCATGGTGAGTGGGGATGATGCTTCAAAATGGAGCTAGTACTCTGACTGAACACAGTAATGTAAGTGCAACCAGTAGTATTTATCTGGCTGTAGAGGGGGTCTTGCAAGACCAGGGATGGTGACAGTGATGAGGGTAATAGTTTAAACAGATTCAGTGTTCTGCCGAAGATAATTTTATTCAGGACTAGTAAATTCTGCTAAAAAGATGAGAACTTTGAAAATATTCTTGTGCAGTATTTCAAGCAGCTGACCATAGTTTCCTAAATGTTAAAGCATAGGGGGCATTTTGCAATCAGCTTAATTTTATTGGATAGAAGCAAAGTTTGTAAAGTCAAGTCAGTCACTTGTATTAAGGGACACAGCTGAGCGTAAGCATTTTCAGCTCTTTAGCTGGAGGCAGGGACAAAGTGCAGGTATAGTTATCTATTTTCTGCTTTTCTTCAGGAAATTTTCTTTTCAACATTGACTTTCCCTGCTTATTCTCTAGCTCTGCTAGTGGCAGCAAGAATGCATGATTTCCGACGTACTGTTAAAGAGGTCATCAGGGTGGTCAAGGTTTGTGAGTCTACATTAAGGAAAAGGTCAGTGCAGTCTTACTTCTTTTATCTTTCATTTATGTTACTGAAAAGTGGTGTAGTCTAAAATGAATGTATATCAGAGAAAACCAGGTCCTTTTCCTTTTCAGAAGTGCCAAAAATAAAATAAGTACAACATGTTTTAGCTGGACACTTTTAAGTACTAACACCTGCCTCTTATGTAAGGCCTCAAATGCTTAGCAAAGGTGCTAAGGAGCACTGTGCCCATTTAACAGGTGAAGAGTTGAAGGTAAAAAAATGCTGGGTCAGAAATGTTAACAGTGTTGTCATGTCCTCAGAAGACATAATTGATTGATTCTCAAAGCTGAGTGTCTACTGTGAGATTTTTCTTCTTCATTAATCCAGAATACAGTGCTGAAAAGTCTTGTCCTTTAGCTGTTATTGAACGGAACTTTTCAAAATGTTTTGCTGAAATGTTCATTTTTGACATTGTTGCACTGCTAATGAATAGAAGATAGTGCAGTGAGTCTAGTGATAAGTTCACCGAAAGGCTCTGAAGTGGAGTTATCAGCAGAATGTGAGCCTGAAAGTGGAAATTTCTGAAGTACCTTGGGCATGTTTGGTTTTCTTAAAAATCTAGTAGTACTTCCATATTTTGAGGAGGTAAGCAGTTACCTGTTCCCCTCATTTTAGTTTTGAAAAGCTGAAACATTTTCTTTTCTGTAGGTTCAGTAAAAAATGACCTAACTGAAATACCATGCTTTCTCTTGCTCCCTGTTGGAAAGTTTTATACTACCATTATATTCTGAAGTTTGTTCCACCGAGGTCTGTTTGTAGAAAGCTCCCCTGATATCTCTCTTTCTCTCCACCTTGCTGAGGCCAGCTTAAGCATGTCCAGCCAAGTCTAATACTTGTTCATAATACTCACTTCTTAATTGTGAAAAATATTTTTGCCGCAGATCTTTATTTGTGGAACAGAAACTATACTATTTCCCTACCATGCATGGGTGGTATAGGGATGAATTTAGTGTTTGAAGTGCTTCAAGGTACTATAACTGTAAGGATGGAGCAGTACAAATGCCACATTTTTTTTCCTGGTCAACAGGTTATGTGTTATAGTGTGCATTGTATATGATTGATAGTTTATGCACCCACAGTCTACTTCAAGATGCTTTGGTTAAATAGTTAGAGTTTGTTCTTACTAAGAAAATAAGCATGATAAATTAGAGTTGGAAGCAAAATTAATTTGAGCAATTGTTTCAAGCGAAGAAATCTTACTTCAGAATTCATGCTTTGAAATGTTTACTCAAGTCACACACATCAACTGAAATGACAGCGTTATTTACTGTGACAGGGTAAACGTGACAGCTGAATTATTTTCAGGCAGCTATAATTACAACTGTATTTATCACGAATCTATAAATTTGATTGATGTTTTTCAAATAAGAGTATGTTATATAGTATTTAATGAAGGCAAGTAAAAAAATACCTTTGAATATCTCTTTATGCATTCCAGTTTTTTTCCTCTTCTTTCAAGAATTCCTCTCAAAATGCCATCAAGTAGAAGTTGTCTAAATTGATAAGAATTTGTTTCACATTCTTAAAAAAATTTCATTGCTTCTCAGGTTGATGTACAGTTTTATTTCCTTTCAATTATTGCTATAGTTACTCAGGTTTGTAAAGAGCTACTGCTGCTATGTGCATTGTGAAGGTGTTGAGTGTAGTTGGGTGAACGCTCATTAATGGATGGTGTTGGATGCTACACTCACTGCTGATGGCTTTGCCCTGACAGCTCTTGAAGTGAAACCACAGGAGTCCAGAGAACGCTGAAACTTCCAGCCTGCAGGTTTTGCTGTATGGTTTGATTTAGCTCCCAACTGGCTATACGGCTCCTAGGGATGCACACACAATTGGAAGTTGGATTTGCTTTTGGTGACGATGGATTTCAATGGCAGAAATCTGCAATGGAAGGGGTGGCATTGACACAAAGTGCCTTCTCCCCCTGCCCTGCAGAAGCAGCCCAGGAGCCTGGGGGTACAGGGTTGTGTTGATCAGTGTCTTGGCTGAGTATGTAGGAGTAATGCTTTTTAATAAAGCCCTACTTGACTTCCTGTTTTGGGAAGACACTCAGTAAGGGATGACAGCCCTTCCCTAAGAAGGGCTGTTTCTGATCCTGTGCAAAGCAGCTGATGCAACTGTGTAAAAGGGGATTTGTTCACCCTGTTGTCCATCAGCGGAAGAGCATCAAGCCCTATGTGCTGTAGTCTATCATTGCCTCTTTCTTAGGAGGAGGTTCACAAAAATGTGATGTACCCTCAGCTCTGAAAAATTAATGACATGATCATGAAGGGAATCTGTTTTGGAAAACCAGACAAAACATGGCCCATGAACCCTGTCACTTCTCCACTCATCTTTGAATCAAGGGTTCTTGGTTTAACAATCTGTTTGGTTAAAAACCAGTTATATGTTTATTTTTAATGTCTGGGGGTTTTTTTAGGATTTTGGTAAGAAAACTTTGCAATTACTCTATGTTTTGAAGCACACAATTAAAATGTAAAGCTTGTTGCTGTTGTTGAACGTGAATGTATTAAATATTAATAAATGCACTGATAATTCTATCTCATTTCCAGTCTAATTGAAATGATATTAACTTATATATCACTTTATATATTCAGAGTACTGTACAAATATTAACTAATTAGTCAAATTGTTATTTTCTGTGTAATCATCTGTGGAGATAGCAGAAATTAACTTTTAATAAACGCAACCCTTTTAGTTTAATCCTCACATTTGTGCCTGTTCAATGCACCTGTCTTCACTGCTGCCTTTTTAACCTTTACATCCTCTGTCCCTTCATCTATTTATTAACTTACTGCATACTTTCTCTGCATACTGAGTTCTGTCTTATCTGCAGTGAAAATAATTTTTTTGATATTTGTCCGTTGTGCATTATGTAATACTCTGCAGCCCTTATGCCTGCTTTTAAGATCTTAGGCACTTCTTCAATAGAAATTTGAAAAAAATCATCTTATCTTTGTTAACACTTGCATTTTACTTCTTTGACTTACTCTCTTTATCTTTAAATTGAGCTGCTTTTCACTTAAAAAATATTTCATCTCAATTCCATAAAGTACTATCTGTTAAAAAACCTATTTGTGATGAACTTCAGAAGAAGTAAAGCTTCATTTAGTAGGAGTTGTAAAGAAAGGCCAGAATGGGTTTAAAGGGCTAATTTTTGAGGTGAATGATTTTATGTTTTTTTCTCACAACAAAATAGCATTTTGGAGGAAGGAAGACAAAAACTCTTAAAAAGGAATTCTGTTTAGCAGTTGGAGATGCTGCAGGGACTTTCATAAATGGGGAGGTTTTGTCATATCCTGGGGACCCAGCTACAGTTCTTTAAATGACTGCGTTGGTAATTTTCTGGAAAAATTAAAGATTCATGCATAGCGATAAATGTATTGCCTGCAGCTTTTCTTATTTCCATTTCTGCTATATATAGCTCACATAAACTTCATGTCCAAGCTTCTAGTGCAGTCTCAAGCTGGGTACATGTTTGTGAGAGCAGGTAAAGCAAGGAGGAAGTTGATACCTGAGTCCAGAGTAAGGATGGGAAGAGAAGGTAGCAGGGACAGGCATAGCTGCAAGGTGACTGTGGGGTTATGTTTTCCAAAATTCCACAATGCCATATCAAGGTCAGAACTGAAGAGAAAGGTGTGAAGAAGTCTGTATTCAGCTGTGATTCAAGTAAAGCTGTGCTAAAATCCTGTGAAGGGTATCTGATGAATTATGAGAGAGCTGTTTACCTAAGGCATTTGAGCATGCAGAGGGGTAGAGAATGCTCAGTATGGCAGAGTTGTATAGATGCTTCTGGCTGAAGATAGGGAGAGAAGAAAACTGGGAAAGTTACTTCATGTACAAGAGCTTGTGGTGGTGTCCATTCTGATCTCAGCTCCTTCACTGGCTGCTGTTGTGGTAAGCTAAGAAAGTAAATTGAGAAATATGTCTCCAGTCAGAGAATATCAAGTGGCTTATAGATGATTTCTAGAAATCTTTCCAGTATGGTGAGTAAAATACAACCTGATCCATGAGGGTTGGTGTTACATACCTTTGTAAATTGTGTTGTATGTTTTAATGAAAAAAGGTTTTATTTTTGAGAAATCTAATTTCACAGGCAATGTTCTGATTTATAAATCCAGCTTTTCTACAGCGAGTAAGCTAATACATTAATTGGATTCCTAATATATTGTAGTACTTCATACTTGCTTTGAAAATGTAATTTCGAAATTATTTGGTGTCTGTTGCTTTTGAAGCAATAATTAACTTCTTAGCACTAACTCAGGCTTAGTTCTCATAAACAGTTTTCTCAGTGTTTGACTTTCCTTCTCTGAGTAAGCTGTTAAGAAATTAAGCAGCATGCTATTTTTCTTTTCCAGGGGATCATAGGGTGTTTTTGACAGACCACAGTGGAGGAACCATGCTCATGAAACAAAATTTTAAGGAATGCTAAAGCACTTTGTTTCTTTAGCATGTTGTGAACACTTGAATCAGGGAGGAAAAGAAAAACACCAAAGAACAAAAAAATTACAGGTGGTTTATACTAGTGGACTTTTGGGATGACCAGAGAGATATGTTGGTGGGATTACTGGTGAGCTAATCATGTGCACAAGTGTTAACCCCATGTGTAAGTGTTTGCAGAATCAGGGCTTTAAAATTTATGCTAACAAATTTGTGATAATTTTAAATCTGTTTTAGTTTGAGCAAGTAAAAGCACCTAATTCTAAAGAGTGCTTTTATTTAGTACAATAAATCTTTCAAGGTACCCATTCTTTAATTCTTAGAAAAACAACAGAGAGTTGCTAGCAAATGAGCACTGTAAATTACCAGTTACCAATTAATTGCAGTAAATGACTGTGTGTGTGTGTGCTCTTAGTTCATTGCAGAAAGAGGTGAAATGTATTAATGTATTACACTGTGGAAGTTAAGTGAAAATATTTATTCCTTTTTACAATTGCACTGGGGAGTGGGAACACAGGCTGATATGGCACAGCTTGGGTGATAAGTTTTAAGTTGTAAAACCATAGCACCTGGATCATGTCTGAATTTGTCCTTACTCTTGATAATGAGATACTCAGTTGTACAGGCTTTAAAAATATCTTTTTTATCTTGCTGCAAGTACATGTAAAATTATGTGTATGCACAGTGATGACACAGAAGGAGATTAGACCTCTGTTTATTTACATACTGGTGGATACTGGAAACCTATTTTTTTATGTTAATAACTATTTCTGATACAAGTTCTTTATTAAGTATCACTTTTAGGCTGTGTATTTACGTACTTCCATAAATAGTTCAAGCGTAAACACTGTATGGCTTGGAAGAAAATGGAGAGAGAAGAATGATGCAATAGACTGTTAAAAATACTATAAAAATAGTGATGGTTTTCTGCATCAGTGCAAATTCTGGGCCTCTGTGAGTGACTACACGGGTTTGGAGTGATAGGAAGCACTGATGAACATAAGTTAAAATATACTTCAGTATTCTGATACTTCGCTAGGATACAAAGGTAAATCTCTTACTTTTCCAGAGTTTGCAGATTTTGGAGTTGCCAAAACAGCTGATCTATTACTTGAATATTTGTAATTGATATGACAATTAAGATTATGTAGATATCAAGTAAGTTATTACTTAGGGTTTTAATTATAAAGTTAGTTTGGGAAAAAACAGGGGTATTTAATTACTGCCACCAGCTTATCCGGCAATAAATTTTTTTGTTCATGTGTTTCTGCTAACAATATGCCAATATTTGGCTTAGCACTTTTTTTAATCCATTAATAAAATATTTTAAGTGCTTCAAAAAGACCTCTCACAACAAGTAACTTGAAGGCTGACTGCTCAGGCTAAATTTCACATTCACTCTTTAAAAAAATAATTGTCTCTGAGATTATGATTTGTTTGCCCTTCTATATAGAGATCCAGTAGAAGATACCTCTGCATTATGCTGCCTGCTTTCTAAAGCTAGATGCTGATTGTGTATGTGTTAGGAGGACACTGACTTTTCCTAAATGCTCTCTGTTTAGAAGCCCCTCTTGGACTTTGAACTTGGACTGCTCAAGCATATGTGTTGGACTTGAGAAGACCTTGTTCTTTTACATGCTTTGTCACACCCCACCACAGCAGAATTTCAATTAAACATTAAAACTGAGCAGCTAGCTGTACCCAGGAGTTTTTTTTTTCCTTGGCTATGGACAGGATTCATAAGTCTCCGATGGATGGTATCCCTGAAACAAAGCAAAGTATAAAAAAAACATTGCTCCTAACTTCAAAATGACTGACCCATTTTTCCTTTTTGGGAGCTAAATTAAGTGTGAACAGAATTGGTTTACTGTTTTGTGTACAAGAGTGCTTTATCAGAAGATGAGGTGTGGTTTTGTCCATAAATGGATGAAACAAAAGCCATGCAAATTTTTCTTTGGGAAAAAAATAAGGGTTGGGGTTAGGGGCAGATGACACCAAGCTCTGGAAAAACTTTTTTCCCAAAGGAATTTGCTTGAAAGAGTTTGCTGTGAGAAGCTGTAAGGGGAGGGTTTATGTTGGAAGTTGAATCTTAGCCTGAGCTATAGTGGTTGCCTCTGCTTTGACTATAAATAGAAAATAGCTGTCTGCCAAATTTCAATTTTTAGAGCCCTTTTGAATTTGTGCCAACAAAATAATATCTTAATCTGTATATCTGTTTATTTTTCTCCTTCTGTGCATAACTTGAAATGGTAACTCTTTATTAGTTGTTGGTTTTTGTTTTGGTTTTTTTTTTAGATTAACCAAAGTGCAAAATGAACTAGGATATAATTTTTATGTGGGACTTAAAAAACAGCCTGGAGCTATTTTTTTTTTTTTTAATGAGGGCACTCCCTCATCCCTGAAATTATTGTGCTTATAGTTAAGGTTGCATCATTTTTTCTTAGCTGCCAAACTAATGTTACCTTGTTTCATGCGGTACAGACTGCTGCATGCATCAGTTTGTTGCCTTGGTGGCATGTGTCCAAACACTGGATAAAATGAAAAGAAATGTTTAAAAAATATGTAGTCAGGATATCAGCCAATGTAAAATGTTCAGGCAGGCAAGTGGTTGGCAAACACAGGTATTTATTTATATCAAGTTAAAGGAGAAAACGTCGAGTGAACAGCTTGCTCTCCCACGGAGATGATGCTCAAGCTGTGATCTTGACCATCACGGATGGTTCCTCATTTCAGGAGGAAGGCTAGAGCCTTGTGGTTAAGACCAGTGAGAAGTGAAGAAATAATGTGCTGCTCTAAATTTGGGCTTGCCACTGGCCTGTGCCTACACCATCATGCTGGCAACCCTCCCCACTGGGTGGTCAGCCCTTGCCTTGTTTGGCTTGCATCAGGACTGAGGAAGAGGAGGGCATGGGCAATGGGACTGGGTGCTGGTGGCTGGGTGAGATGATTGAACTGTGAGTTTCGGCTCCTTGGAAGCACCACCAGCAAACATGACAGAAGTCTGCCCTGTCCTAGTGCAGATGCACTGAAGGTCTTTGGAAGGATCTGTGCTGCTGTTTTAGATCAGGTCTGAAGCTGCTGCTTGAGCCGACACTTGTGCCAGCTGCTGGCACATTGGCTCACCTATGGGCTAATGTCTGGTGGTGCAGGGTACGTGACAGGAGTCACACAGCACAATGGACAATGAGAGGGACAGACAAAGCCTCAGGTGTCTGCAGGGAGACATGCACAGGGTTAGGTGCTGAAACCCAAGCATGGTCATCTCATCCCTGACCTTGCCTCATGAGCAACCAGTTTTGCTACTGATGTGTTCTGTGTTGCGTCTGCATGCCTGGAGGCATTGCTATTTTGGCTGGGCTGTGGGTATGACTGCTCATCTGAAACTCAGAGCAAGTGTGGGGTAAACAATCTGGGCATCTTTGCCACTGTTGTGTGTTGGTTTTTTACAGTGGGAGGAGAATAACATTTTAACAAGGTGAAGGCTGGTTGGGAGGAAAAGTCTTGCTGAAGTGAGACTACCTGTGAGTGATTCATACATGGAGAGATGGATGACTGTAGTTTAATGATGGTGGCAGGGAATATACATGCTCCTGAAGTGATGCATGGATTTGGCATTAAATGAATCCTGAATTAAAATAATAATAACAATGCCCTACCCTGGGTTTTACTCTAGCCTGATAGATGAGGCTCTCTCCTAGAAGGTGGGTAATGTACTCGGGAAGCCTGTTAATGCTGAGAAGGATTTCTAGGCTGTTAATTAAAAGCTGGGTGCTGCTGCTGCCAACAGCATCCTCCTCTCCTCTCCAATTTGATCTGAAAGGGAGGAGGAGGGAGCTGGTCCCTGGTACTCCAAGGGAAAGTTTTGGGCTGTCAGTCACTCTCAAATCCATGGCTAATTTGGGGCTTTGTGGAGATGCATGCACTTCCAAAAGCGAGAATAAGTTTCAGAGTCTTTCTTCTCCTCAGCTGCACTAATTCTGACCAGCATAGCTGTGCCTGGGCTCAGTCTGCTGCTTGCTGTTGGTCTTACCTGGAGGTGCCCAGCTCTTCCTGTCCATTTCATGGCATGGGATGCCTCTGTGACTAGGAGCAGGGTACCTGTAGGCAAATATTCCTGAAGTTACAGCATGCCTGTGTCCCTTTATATGGGCTGTCTTGTCTTGCTCCTTAGTTTATAATAAAAGATATCCAGGTACTGATAAAGATAGAGAGAGAGAGTGTGGCCCTATGCTCTTGGCTTTGACCAAGTTTGAAACTTAATTTCTGTTTTAGAGAAAATGCCTCCCTCAGAAAAAGTTTTGTTTGAGTCAGAGGTCGGGGAGAAAATCACAACTGTGGTTAGGGAGGGAGAAATGCTGAAAGGTCCTGTGCTGGGAGTACTGAATCACCATTTTTAGTTTCCTTTTGCAGATGGAAGCTGTTGTCAGCCTTGCTTCCTCTGGAAGATGGGAATATTCCAGTAAAGCAGCTGCAGCCCCATCATTGCCATTTTCCCATGGAAAATGTTGATATTATTAAAAGGGCACTTTCTGTCTGAAAAGCATTCTGCCAGACATTTCCTGACCTGGCTTTGTATTTAACCTTTTGTCTCACTTTCTCCATCTGTAAAATGGATGTGCTCATTCCCAACCACCTGTATAAAATGCTGATATTTGTGGATGAAGTTATGTGGTCTCATTTAAGAATCAGTTGGTTTGGTGGATTCAGCTGCTTTCATGACAATTCCCCATGGAGCTAGTCCTATCTCTCACATAGGCAGGAACTTTTAAAAGGAGAATATTAAACAAATACAAAGTATATTGTTGTAAAATTAGGTACATTCAGCTACTCTATCTGTGCAATGTGCAGACAATCCCTTGATTTTACTACTGTTTCTGTGTGTCCTGGGAGGATAGGTTACTTTAACGTAGGCTTTGCATAAATTAATTATGCTCACATACCAGGAACATTTTTAAAGATACTCCTAAACTACGATGGTGGATATTTTGGTTTGAGAATCTGTTTTGTTGTTGCTGTTGATAACAAAAGCAATGAGACAGGAGGAATGAGCTGCATTTCTCATCTTGGTTTTGTCAGTCTATACGTAATTGACTGTAGAGGCTGCAGTATTTCTGTTCAGTCTTTGTTCATCAAAAAAGAAATGTATGTTACATACTCTAATAAATCATGAGCTAATTTGTGATATGAAAAGATACTTTCTTTACAGCAGATGAAACAATTAGTATCACTTCAGTTTTAATGCAGCCTTGTCTTTGAGCCAGAATTTCTAAGGATGACATGTTTATTCTGTAACTTAGCAGTTTGACAAATTTTGTTACTTTTAAAGGCTTTCTTCAGATGTTATGGTAATATGCTGTATGCTTTCGTAGGTTGACAGAGTTTGAAGATACACCAACAAGTCAGCTAACCATAGATGAGTTTATGAAGATTGACTTGGAAGAAGAATGTGATCCTCCTTCATTTACAGCTGGTCAAAAAAAATTGAAGATACAGCAGGTGAATTCTGAGTCGCTTGCTCTCTGTATTTCTCTCCTCGCTGTATATTCCTTTTATAATACTAAATCCTAACTGACCAGCTTTTGATAAGGTTTAGTTACATCTATTTTGAGGGTTTTAAGGATAAGCATTACTACATACGATACCCATTAAATAAAGGATTTTTTCTTTGTTATACTGGCAAAAGGATAGCTTCCTAGTTAAAAAAAAAATATATATATATATATATATGGAATTTTTACCTCTGTATCGTTTTTGCTCACTCCCCCAGAGACATATGGTTTTTCAGATATGTAACTTCAAATGTAGCCTTAAACGTCCCCTGACGAGGGATCGAAGTATGTCTATCATCTTAGCCAGCTGCTGTGGGAAGTACAGAGTCACTGCTTTCATTAGTGCAGATCGGGGCATCTGGGTGGCCAAGTAAATGACCACCAGCTGAGCTTCTATGTTTTGCAGGCTACCAGTGTTTGGTGCACAGCCCATGACTGCTGTATTGTAGATGAGGGCACAACACACCCTGCCCAGATGCTTCTCCATTTGCAAGCTGATACGGTTACACCATGTCTGTTCTCTCCTTTATGCTTGCCTTCCTGCTCCTTGTGTGCTTCTCTTCTTGTGCTTTGACCTTTTACTGAAGCATCAAATCTTTTTGTCCTTGCTAAACTGGAGGCTATCATGTGACAAGTTAAGCTGAGCTTATGGCATGGAAGTCTTGAGGAGCTGTCCTAATGTCTGTGCTTTTATCTGCTGTATTCAGTCTTCCACCCTGGTTAGCAAGGATCAGGGTGACAAGGGTGTAAGCTTTGTAACTAAGTCAGAAACCATGCGCTGTTTTTAAGGTGATATCCCTGGCCAGAAGTGCCATTACATATAACTTTTTTTTAAACAAATCTAAACACAATAGCCCAATTACTTTAATGAGACTACTGGTTTTTGTGTGGTGCCAACACGTGGCTTCCACCGACATCAGTTCTCATGTGGCTTCATTTCTTTAAAATCACAGACTAAAGCTGGTAACAGAGGAGAAGATTTTACTGCCATCATAGGTTTTCAGGGTTTTGGTTTTTACTGCTCTAAGTACGCTATCATTCAAAGGTCTGTAGGTATGTTCATGATGTTCTCAAGAGCCTGCCAGGTGCTGTAGGTCAGTACTTCAGTCTGCCATCAGCAATATGCTGTGTCTGGCTGGGGCGCTGCTATTTAAGTGCTGTCCTTGCACTTGCTCACATCTACAGACAGAGTCATAGCGTCTGACTGCAAAAGAATGGAGCCTTTTATTTGCAGCTTGCCAGAGTGAAGGTTCCTTTTGAAGTATAGAGATGGTTGAGGTAACATTTGAAATTGGTCAGTGTTTTGAAACCTGTCTGTCTTACCTCTCTGACATTACAAAGTAATTTGAGTTGTAATTCAAAAGCAGCTTATTACCTTTAACATACCACATGATTCTAAGTCACTGTATATGATTCACAAACAGTAGAGAGTTGGTTTCTTTTGATAATTTCACATTTGTTTTGTTTGTTTTTATTTCAGCTTGAGAAGGCATTATCAAAAAAGCTGGAAGATTTTGAAGGTATACTTTTTTTTAGTGTAACATATCACTCATTTGTTCAAAATTACATCAGTGATTGCTGAGTTTTATTTTTATTTCATCACCACAGGGGAAATATCGAGCTATCAAGATGAAATAGAGATTGAATTAGAAAACAGTAGACCGAAAGCAAAAGGTGTATTTGCAAATTTTACTAAAGATGGTAAGTCTGTAGAGTCTTTTGACTACTTAAATAATAATGGTTTCAGATCCTGGAGGCAGTCTGAAGTGTGTGAACTTTATTGTGATAAATGTGATTATATACATGCTTGCATAGTACAGGGTCTCTATTGTTTTGGGTTCTCTTTGCCCATTTGTTGTTTCATATATCAGTCTCTGAAACAACTACAATATTCATTACAATAAAAGTTCGTTAATGATTTCAGTTGTTTTTCTCTCCTGGTGCAGTGTAAGCCTGGCACTGGCACCTGAGAATGTTCATCATCACTGAAAGTACAGTGAACCAGTATCTAGAACCTTCTGTCACTAGATCCCTCAGTTGACTAAGTGATATAAAGGGCTTTTTGCAGGTTGAACTGGCTATTTGTCATTTGTAATTATACCAGTAAGTAGCTGGCTTCTCTCTCAAGGCCCTTTTACCTGCCATCATTTGATAACACAGTACTTCTATTTTAAATGATGACTGTAGTCACAAAAATACATTTTGACAACCAGGGTGACGAATTTGAAGAGCACCTGGAAACCCCATGTAGTCATACATTGTACTAAAATATTGTGTATTTCTTCTATTTTTCTCTAAAGATTTTAATTCTTTAAGTTGGTGCCTCTCTGTTTATTTAGTTTCTGTAACAGATGATATGCAATGATTTGTTGAGGGTTGTTTTTTTTCCCCTTTCAGATATTCTAGAAGATAATACTTCTAGCATACTTGGAGAGGAGGAGGCAGAAGATGAGGAACTAGAAGCAGCTGCTAATCACTTAAACAAGGACTTTTATAATGAACTTCATGAGAAGGATAGAGTAAAACAAAGTGAAGATGGGGAATGCAAAAATGGGAATGAACCTCTTACAAGGCCACCTGCACTGGAATCCTTGCTTGGCCCACTCCCCACTGCAGCTAGTCTTGGCATCACAGAGTCCATAAAAGAGTGCATATCCACTAAGGACCGAGAGCCTGCTGGTGAGTAGGAGATCAGTTCAGCTCAGGGCGGAAACTGGACACATGCAGCCAGTTGTGAGTTTATTGTGTAATTTCCATGTATCTTGATTACTGCGGTAGCAATTGCATGAATCACTGTAACATCGAGGTACAGGAGCTGTGAGGCTGGTTGGGACCAGTGGTCAGGTTGTTGATGTTGGTCACTGGCATCTGCTCCTCAGGAAGCTGCAGGAAAATCTGGAGTGCCTAATTATTTTCTGAAGTCTGAGAATCTGTATTTCTCAGTTGAGTAGATTTTGCAGTCATATGATAGCTGATGGGCATATTTCAAGCCATGCAGCCTCAGTTAGGAAATTGGAGGAAGCAGATTCCTGTAAATATGACTGGGAATTGAAACCCAAGTATGAGAATTTTAGATCAAGGCAGACTTTCTCAGGAGACATTTTACGGGAGTCAAACATGATGCAGTCTGTCTCTCTGATTGAGAACCATTGCAAATGGCAAATATGTAATACGTTTATAAGAGCAAATAACTGGTTGTATGCTTTTTTTCTTTGATATGGACTTTGGTGTGTGTTTATTTTGGCTCTCCTCCATTTTTGTTAAAACTCCCAGATCTATGTGTAACATAGATCTCTGTACAGTGGGAGCAGGACTGTTCAACTAAGGAAGCCAATTTTGCCAGAGCCATTAAGGCAGACAGTATTGCAAGCAGCCAGTTGTCCAGGCAGGTTTGTTTGCTTTTTCTTATGTGTACTTGAGCTTTATGGAGATGACATTTTTGTAAATTCCTTTTGCATCTTAATGACTTTGAGAACTCAACGTATCTAAAGGGCATTTTATTCTTGTCTTTATCTCTGTTAATTTTTCCATTGTAAGACACACCTGTCCAAATCTGTTTTGTCAGCTTACCTGGGGGTTGATGCAGCAGAGCATTTTTGTTACCTAAACTGTTCTGATGCTAATTTCTGTTCAACTGCACCTACTTACAATAAGGTACTCCCTGTCTCAACAGAGGGACTGAATGTATCCAGATTCTTACTATGTTACTGTTCGCATTCCAGAAACATAGCAGGATGTTTGCACATCTATATTTTGTAGAAACGAAATCATATAGAAACGGTTGAGTGGTTTTGTTTTAATTACAATTAAGAAAATAGATGGCTGATGGCTCATCTTTCTACTGGAAATCAGTGGTTCGTATCGAAGAGAGGTCAGTAATGGCTAGAAGCTGTTGTTGTCTGGCTAGCCAATGACCTGTAAAAATGAGTTCCCAGTGATGGACATTTCTCAGCTGGCATTGCTATTGACCATTTTAATGGGCAGGCTGAGGGCTAAGATAAAGATAAAACTAAGCTGTACAGCCAGGTATGTTCCTCTGAGTCGGCCTTCAGGCAGGTGGGCAGGTGAGTGCATGGCTGCTCATGCTATGACTTGTCTGCATTTGCTGTTTGCTTTTTTTTTAAAACTGGAGGATGTGCCAAATTTCAAAACCAAATAGGTTTCAGTCTGTTCATTTGATTTTAATGCATCCGAGAAATCATTGCAGGTGTTTGATCAAGTACTTCTTTTCTTAACATGTGGAGCTCATATGCTGAATTGCTGGTGTGGTTTTGTTTTGACTGTAGATTTTACTCCAAACTTACCATTTTTATTTTTCAATGACTCTACTGGTTTATTTAAATCATTTGAAAGTTTCATATTAAGTCAGATTCACCTTGGTTGTGTGTGTACTATGGGGTAGTTGCGCTGGGATGCTGTTCCCAGTCTCTGAGCCCTTGCCATGTGGTGACTGTGTGGTGTGAATGCGTCACGGTCTGCATGTGCATCATCCTCCCAAGGACCTGACTTTTTTCAGAAGTCACTGGGTTCAGGAGCAGTAATAGAGCCTCAATGTGTTTTGGATGGTCAGGAACCAGGTGTGGCAGATGGTCTGGGAGGTACACCTGGCTTGCAGTTGGCGTATTATTACACAGAATAGAGAAAACCTCCTGTTATGATGCCTGCCACAGGTCACCTGTGCATCTTAGCTCTGAACCCCAATGAAACCAGCATAGATGTTTTGATCACCTCAGGCAATGATGTCTTGAGTTATGCCTCGAAGCTCTGGGAAATGTGAGAAGGGTTTGTACCTGGAAATAGTATCGTCTTCTCTCAGGCCAACTGGTATAACTGTAAAAACTAAACAATTTCCAGGTTTTGGGGCCCTTCTTCAAGTCTGAAAAAGGAATGACAGTTTTCAAAACTAAATACAAGATGAGAGCAGTTGCTCAGAGTTTAATTTGAGATGGCACAATTATAGATCATCTTGAAACAAAAGCAGTTGGTACCTATGGAAGGAGAAGGAAAAGATCATAAAATTTCCTGTATTTTTCCTCTGTATTTGCATTTGATTTAGTACAATTTATATTATGAATCTCAGCTAGCTGTAGATTTGCTATGGTATTTCATGTTCCAGCACTTAAGTCTGTTGGAGAAGGGAAGAGAGTCATTGCAACATTGCATCCTTAAGTGACCTTTTGGTCCTTCTCCACAGCTATGTAAGTCATAAACTAGGAACACTTCCCTTCCCTCAGCCCCCTCCAATCCTGAGTAATCTTCTGCTGTGTGAACCATGTAGGTTAGATTGGGCTGGAGAGGTTAGTCAAGATGATTTTGTATCTCCAGCTGATCTCTGTGTGGTGTTGGCTGGGTGTGTTGCATCCGGTCAGCGCAGTGGTTGGAAGTGACATGTCTGTTGCTACGTGTTGAGGATTCCCAACAAACCCTCGTGGTAATACACTGCATGGTTGGGCAGGTGGCTATTAAATTGGAGCTCAGCAAGCAGGTGCTATATCTGCAGTGTTTGGCCTTCTTAAATGCAGGGTGTCTCCTCTCATCTCTATAATGATCTTTTCCTCAAAAATCCCTCTGCTGCAGGTACCTTCTACAGAGCTTTTTCATTTGGCTTTTGCGTGTGGTAATTCAGTTTATAATTGCCTGCATCAGCTGCTTTGGGAAGTCTTCCACCTTTGTGCTACGGTGGCTGCAGCAACAGCAGAAGGTTTCTCACAAACTGCTTATGCAGATAAGACTTAGTACAGAGCTCAAGTATTCAGAAAAAAATATTGTATTTTTGCTGCACTTACAATTGGCATTTGAGAAGTATGAGCTTGTCTATATGAATGTTTTATGGAAAGCATAGTATTTTAACAAATTTGCATTACAAAGAGAGTGTGTAAGGTACTGGGTTAATGAGTCTGAGGCAGTAAAGTGCTTAGAATAAACACTACATTTGACTTTTTTTTTCTACAAAGTGTATGAATTTGCAGAGACATTTAAGCTGAAACCTGTTTGAGTCTTTGCAAACTGCCTCTTTCTTATTCTTAATGATAAAAGTGCTTTGTAGTGAGATCTTAAGTTTTAGAGATGGAGATCAGGTACATCAGTCTGTCCATTTTCCTGGCCATGCAGCATCTCAGCCTCCTCTCCACGCTGTACGTACTCTTTCTGATTCTGCAGTTCCTCAAAACAGGGCACTGTTATTTTTAGGACACTGCTGTGGTCAAGTGTCATGGACTTCGTTCTCAAGAAATAACATTCTTTGGTGTAAAATTTCCCTTTGCAATTTGTTTTTATGTACCTTTTATACCACTTGAAATGATTTATCGCCTTTCTTGGCGTTTTGTTCTTCTAGTGTTTGCTGACTGTCACCGTGTCCTTCCCATGTCACGCTGCTAAGCTTTATGCTGCCAGGTCATCTCCTCTTGCTACGTAAAGCAAAAGTTGTAAACTTAGTTCTGTCCAGGGCTAAAAGCGAGGAAGGTCTGATAATAACAGAGAGAATGGTTTGACACAGGTTGCAAGTTACCAAGTGACTGTATATAACTTCCCCTTCCTAATCTAGGTAGTGTTTTGAGACCTGATTTAGGTTTTGTTTTGAATCAAAATTTACATGCAGTCATTTAGGGCAGTAGTTCCAAATGATGTATGTGAAGTGGGTGGTAACAGGCTCCTGCATGTCCTCATGAAAGTAAGCGGCTTTTTCAGTGAGAAATCACTGAGCATGTACCATCTTGTGCTTGGTTAGGCACCCAGCTAACTGCACTCACTCCTGATTTCACAATTATTAATTTGCTCTTTTGTTGCCTCTTGTATTTATACCTCCATTACTACTGCAAGCATCAGCTGATATGGGCTGAGGTTGAAAGATGTTGCCATTGATTTCTGTGGGTGTTGAAGACCCCATGCAGATAGTGTTCATTGATTGAATAGTTGTTGTCCCTGTGTGCTGGTGCTTTTCAACTTCTTATTCAAGGAGGATGTGAAAAGTGGCTAAAGATGAAGTTATACAAGGCAGGGATGGGCTCATCCTCCAGGGTCTTACTCTTTTCCTCCAAATTTTATCCCCCATAGCTGCCAGCTCCCACTTCCTCCTTTGTACTGGCCTTGGGGCTTCCCTGATCCCTCTGTGAACAGACTCAGCTCCCTCACCCAGTGAGGAAAAATGAATGTGTATATAATCCCTGGGTTTTTTGTGTTTGTTTTTTTTTTGTAGCAGCAAATGACCAGTGCCAGCCTCATTGTGGGCAGGGAATTTTGCAGAAATGTGATATTTGTAGCAGGATCTGAGCCTGCAGGCTAGAAATGGTTGGTGAATGGTTTGTCCCATCCAGGATCCCAGCTTGGATTGCAGTGTGGGACAGGTTCACTGTTCTGACATTGCTGCTCTGTGGTGACCCCCATGTGTGCTGGTTTCTTCTAGCATTCTCCTTTCTTCTTTAGATTTTGTCTGAATACATCAGTGCCAACTGTTTGAAAATATATAAATGTATATGTGCATATAAAAGTATACAAAAAGGTATAATCAGTAATTATAAAGAACATTATGAAGCCCTATTGAATCATAATTATTACATACATGAGAAATAAAGCTGCTGATTTTAGCACTAATTGTGTTACATATGCAAAGCAGACTTGGTCATCAGTGTAAGCATGCGTGTCCCCATCCTGATGGCTCTTCTTCTGGCTCTGGCTTCAATGCTGCATTTGTTTTGGTAGTTTTAAACCCCACCTGTGGAAATGAGCAGTGTGCCTTAGCTGCTTGGTGCCACCTTCCTTGTGTGATGCCTTCTGAGCACTTTGAGGTTTTGATTTTTGTCTCCCTGTGCTGTTTGCTCATTGGAAAATATTTTCCGTGGCAGGACTAGCTCTTTCCCAGTTTTGAGATCTAAGTAATAAAACCCTTGGTACAAGCCAGTCTCTCTCATCTACCCTCTATATGCCTATATTTGGCAGTCTTGATAGACTGTATCCCTGATTGAGCCTTTATTATGCTGTTAATGAGATGTGAAGAGCTTGCTGCAGTGAGCGTGGTAATAGGGGACCACCAGCTGCTTTGGATGCTGTTTTTTGATACCTGAAGTCTTTGGTATAAATTACAGACGACATGATTTTCTTACTTGACTATGTATGTCACTCATACATGAGTATTACATGTGCATGTGTTACTTCAAAATCTGTGTACACATTTTTTCATGCAGAATCTTTGCATTTCCTTAAAGGTTAGGAATGATATAGATGTGTTCGATATTTATAATGTGAATAAGTAGGAAGGTTAAGGGATGGAAACTAATCTTAAAGTTTGGCTGAAAAATTTCCAAACAAATCTAGTGAGTTCTGCAGAGAAACCTGCATTTTGTTAGAGGCATCAGAGAGATCAATTTGAGTGAAAGCATAAGCTTAATCATGTGAATTTTTAGAACATTTATGGATGTTCTAGGTATTTTCCAAAGGATTGGTTTATCAATACAGGAACTCTTATAGGAAATGTGTGTTGTTTTTGTAAAAAAAACAACAACAAAAAACACCTGCCCCAGAGTAATGGCTTCTGTGGTCAGGAGAAGGTGCTAGAGAGTGGGATTCAGGTTCCTGAGCCAAACCTAGCAGACCCATTTCTTAAGCCTTCCTTGACCACATCCCATGTGAGTGACTGCACTTAGCTGCTGGCTGACCAGCATAGCTGTCCTGTTAGCCTGACTATGTCAGGGGAGGAAGTCTCTCATGCCCTTCTCCCTCCTCCTCTCTCCCTTTCTCCTCCTGCCTTCCTTTCTCCTCCTGCCTTCCTTTCTCCTCCTGCCTTCCTTTCTCGTCCTCCCTCTCTTTCTCCTCCTCCCTCTCTTTCTCCTTCTCCCTCTCTTTCTCCTTCTCCCTCCCTTTCTCCTTCTCCCTCTCCATCCCTCCTTTTCTCCTTCTCCCTCCCTCCCTTTCTCCTTCTCCCTCCCTCCCTTTCTCCTTCTCTCTCCCTTTTTCTTTCTTTCCCCTCGTTCTCCTCCCTTAGTATTCTTTGTTTCATAAAATTCTACTTTGGAGTAGGAAGTGTTTTACAATCTTGAAAGCTTTTTCAGGCTTGGATATTTATTTTTTTCCTGCCTGACTCCTGCCTTGTTCAGACAGTTGAGTGGGCAGTGGGGCGATGTATCTTTTCTGTCTTGAATAGTTCCAATAAAAGCATGATGGAAAATCAGTTTTCTTTTCAATTTGAGTAACATAAAGACCTTGCATTGCTCTTTGATAAGAAGGCTAAACTGGCACTTAAGGCCTCATCCTACCTTGCTTGAGGAAAAAACATCAAAAAAGCTGCTTGCGCTGGCTGTGGGCTCTTTGGAAAAGGAGGTGGCAGCAGACTTGTTTCCTCAGTTCAGAGATGCACACCTGGGAGATGAGGGTGAATGTGCTGAACGGGCTCTAGGGCATCATTCTGTGTGCTGCAGATACCTGACGTGTGCACTGCTGCATCAATATGACTTTGTAATGGAGCAAGGAGAAGCAATCAGCCTGAGTGGGTTTTTATGCATTGCTTTCCCTTGCGATGAGCAGAAGTTCATGTCTGCTCTCATCTACTCTACCTAGGCTTAGGCTTAAGGTGGTGGAAATGTGCAGGAGCACAGATTCAGGCAAGCAGGGAGGAGAAGCTCGGGTATACCGGTCTTTAAAAATGGTCCTTTTCCCATGACTAAATAATAGAATTACAAGAACAATTGTTCCTCAAATACTAAGGAGGGGTTGTGTTTTGAGGCTGGCTTGGTTGCCTCTGCATTTGTAGGTGCCAGTCTGAGGTTTTCCGTTAGGGATTCTTTTCAAGGTTTTCTTCTGTCTGTACTCCCTAGCATCTGAAAAGGTGCTGGTTCTCAGTGTGCAAGATACTTTCAGGGGCATTTATAATTGCTCCTGACTTTTCTGGGGGTGAATTCTCAGGGAACCTGTGGAAATGTAACTGTCTCATCTTCTGCCTCTAAATCTTGGTTAAGATAGGCTGCAGATTAAAGCAAGGAGAGATGGTATTGGAGGTGACGACACAGACACTTACAGGCACGCAGGAAACCTGGCTAAAAAAAACTTGAATAGCTCCCTGCTAGCACGAGAATTATATCTGCACCTGCCAGAATTTGAGCCCATTAATGCTCACAGTTATTTGGTTAGGTGGCCAGTTTGCAGAAGAAGCAAACATTTCTTCCCTGCCCTTCTGCCAAAAAGGAAGAAAAGTTTTTCACCAAAACACTCAACAGAAAACTGAAATTGTTCATTAGAGAGTTGCTGAAAGTGAAATGTGTGAAGGCTACTGAGAGGATGTTAAATTCTCATGGAAAGCTGCCAGCTCAGGAGGATGTTATTTGAGCAATTCATCACGGTATCTGAAATGTCAGGAGTGGAGGTCTGGGTTCAGTTCAGGAAGTCTTCATGGTCTCTGTTGTTATTGAGAATAAAGACTTATTAACCTAGGTCAAGGAGCCACAAAATGTGCCCTTGGAAGAGGGAAAATACAGCACAGAGAGATTTGCAAGGCTTAGCTACTTTGGGTTGAAATGATGGCTAATGAATCCATATGCAGTGCTGTGGTGGATCCTTACCACTTCACATTTGTCTTGCATCTTCTGAAAAAGCTGAGATAATCCTCCATTTAGTAATTTATTTTTTGTGGTACAGGTTCAGCTGGAAAAGGCAATACTGAAAATCCACTGAAGTAACCCTTTTAAATGGAGTGTCGTTTCTGTGAAGTTTTGATATTTTCATGTAGCAGTTTGTTGTTTTGCTTTTGTTTGGTAGCTTTGAGTTTAGTTTGAAAAATTAATTCCTATATCCTCTTAAGGATTTACTTCATCACACCCCTACACACTTCATCTGTTTTTTTTGGTTGGTCTGAAATCTGTGGGACTGTCATAGTAGTCAAGATAAATGTGTACACATGGGTTGGTCTGTGGCTCATGTAGATGACCCCTGTAATTAGGGATTTCAGATATGGCACTACAGACTGTTGATGAAAACAGGCATGAGTTTAGCCTTGTATAATTGTAGTTTGACATTTTTGTTTTGCTAAATGCTTTCATAACTAAGATGGATGTTTATCCAGTAGAGGAGTAATATTAATGTTGACACTGTTGGCAATTAAAAACAATTTTGGAAACTGAATTTTACTCCTCCTGATTGCTCTTGAAATAATTTTTCAGTGTTACTTTAGGATTGGTTCACTTATTAAGTCTTTTTTTCCTATGTGACAATGAGATAATTGCTATTTATTTTTTATCCTGTAAGCAATTATAATCAGAACAGCCAAATATAGAGTCTGCTTTGACCTGGAATCAGAGTGACCTGTCAACATGAGGCTACTGTAGTCTTCAGCTTTCCAATTTAATTTTTCTTCATATGCAATCACAAAAATGCATTCAGTAGGGCTGAAAGAATTGCCTTTAGAGTTTTTGGTGTTCATTAGTTGCAGTGGTGGAAAGCTGTAGAAACTGGCAGATAAGACCAGATTTGGGTTGGTTATTGGTAACAAAAATTATGATCTTTTATCTAGGGGTCTTTTGACTGTGTTGGGTCAGTATTCAAAGTGGTTGGAGGAGGAAATGCCAGCAGGCTTTGTGGGGAGGGGGTAGCTGCAAATTGAGGGCAAATTGTACAAAGTTAACTCTGGGGATTTATTTTCAGCCAGGTTTTGCTAAAAGGAAGCAGAATTATTTTGTTTTTAAACTCAGAAGTTTAAGGTGAGGCTCAGCTTTCATGTCAAAATGTATATGTACACCTAAGATTGTAGAAGTTGTTTTCTGTGGTGAAAGACCTGGACATTTACAACTGTGTAGCAGAAATAAGAGAATGAATATGAAATGAATGAATGAGAGAGTAAATAATGCTGTTAAGTAGTACCAGGAAAGACATTTGCAGCAAGAAACAAGGCTCTTGAGAATAGTTATAAATGCAGAAGTTGGAAGTAAGCAGCTGTACAGTGAGTAGAATAATACCATTTTTCAGAAGGTTCACTATCTAAGAGCCATGTTTGATGTAATCACAGTGGGGAAGCTACCATGTGCACACAGGTGGGAAGGAAGTAAAACAGTGCTCTGTGACCAAATCATTAACACTTAACATAGGAACAAGGCAGATGACTGATTTTGGAAGTTATGCTTAATGGCCCTTACTAATTTCCTGCTAAAGATAAGAAATGCAAATCCACATAACCATAGAAGTCATGTACTGAATGCAGCAACATCCATATCAGCATGAAATTGTGTCACTGGTGATGTTACTGTATTCTGTCATTAAATAGAATATTCTTTGGTGAGGGGCTGCTGTTCCATGAAGTCTTTTTGCACTACAAGCCATTTTCTGCCCTTAGTGGGAGTGCTACTTTCCATGTTAACCACCATGTCTCATGGCTCTGTACCTGCTGCAGGACTAACATGAAGCTCCTGTGCTAAGTTATTCTCCAAAAGCAAAGATAAAATCCCTGTTTTACACTGCACTGGTTGAATTTGGCCTTGAGTTTTAACACGGAGTAGTTGTGTTGGAATGTGACGTTGTGGTTGCTGCTGGCTGGAGGTTAAGAAGTGTCTTGCCTTACTGGCTCATCCTCCTCCTATCTTCTGATGTTAGTGTGCATGTTGTTGCCTCCCTTACCTTGATCTGTCAAAAATGTCACAGGCCTGTGCAGCCATTTTTAATATCAGGATCATTTTGGCAAATATATATTGTGGAATGATACCTTGGCTGGTACAGCAGCAGGTGGGAGGGAGGTGGTACCCACCATGGAGAGAAGGGGCGTGGGGCTGAGTTACTGTAGGAAGAAACCAGCTCTCTCAGTTCAGCTGGAGTTGGAGGAGCGCATTGGACCATGTCTTTGTGGTGGCAAAGAACATGTATTTTGGAGATTGAGAGTGGCGTTCAAGCCTGCACTGAGATTTAAGTGCTGAAGACATTTTACAATCTATCAGTGAATGGGAATGGACAACTTCAGATGTGCTGTTGCCCAAGTTCTTTTTATACGCAGGTTCTTTGGACTGGGAGTAAGGTTGATGCTTGAAGTTCATCTTCAGAAACACAAAACTTAGAAATCTGCAAGCAATGGAGAGGTTTGGTTTAACAAGGTAGGGAGGGAATTCAAAAAGGTACGCTAAATTCTCTCCTGAAAAAGCCTTCTTTTGAATTTGAAGTTTATTGCTTTATCTTGACTATCAGAAAGCTCTCATGAAACTTTTTTGCCTTTGAAAGCTTGATAAAAAACTCTTGAAGTACTTTGACTGAAACAGAAAATTTAATAATGAGGCATTTTGAACGTGGAACGATGTTTGTGGGCATGTAATTTAAACAGGTACTAGTATGAAACAGTGTTGTACTTGAAAGGGTACAATTGGCGTACACACAAACTGGGTAGAATATCACTGGGAGCAATAAAATCTAGGAATTCTTCATAGTGCTTTCATTGCAAACAATTTTTATGGTATGGCCTGTGAAGCAATTGAAATGCAGAGAGCTGGCACATCACTAGATTGATAATTCCTCCTGCTGCTTACAACTTATTCTCGGTACAGATGTCCCCAATTCTTTCTTTCTATCACATTAAAGTTTCTTGTCTGCTTCAATTTCATCCCTGCCTCAAACATACCACTTTTTGAAATTGTTCCTCCTATATTTTTTTTTTGCCTCTTTAAAAGTTTATATCAAATGAAGTCTAACTGCTGATTTTTATCCTAAGGTTTACACTTAAACTTTTAACAAGCTTGTTTTTAAGAACAGTCTTCCTTGAGAGAGCACTTGGCTGATCCATCAATAATTATGTAGTAATAAAGCAACTGTGTAAAAATGGCACCTATGTGCTGAACAGATTGGTTTGCAGAGCCACTGACAAAGATGAATGTTTATTACCTTTTACTACTTTTGGTTCTGCAGAGGCAATACAGCTATTTTCTTCTTGGTGTAAGCATCACGAAAAGTAATTTCCAGTTGTGGAATGTTTATGATAATAAGGATGTATAGCTAGGGAGAGCCCAGACTGACTTTCAAATGCCGGCATGAGTTTGCAATGCTGGTAATTTAGAAAACAAAACAAAGAACATTTTCTGTTTTGTTTCTTTGCTTAACAAATTTTTTAAACAATGACTGGCACAGAAAACACAGGGAACCCTGCAGTATCTTGTAGTTACTCTTCTGAATTAATTGCTATTCTGTTAGTTGTTGATTCCCCGAAATTTGGCAAGCTTCCTCATTCTCCTTGCTGCATTCAAAGATTTCTACTTTTAAATTTACTACAATGTGGCAAAAATTGTCANAATTAAGGCTGTGTTTTAGATGACTTTGTATTCTTCAAATCTGTCCTCTTCTTTTGGGCAAAATGTCAAATAACGTAGACTGCAAATTTTTATGGCTGGTAGATGCACAGTCATTTCAGGAAGCCAAGTTGGTTGGTTGCAGTGTTACTGCAAGGAAGAAATTCTGTCTCGGTAGCAGCTGAGAGACACCTTGAGAATTAACCCTTTGTGAATGCAGACATTGGGATCCCTGACTCTACAGCCCCCAGCATGGCCTGGTACTCCTCTGTTGGACTTCCCAAGGGTGATGCCAGTAGGTACGGATGCCTTGGCACAGCCGTGCTGGCTACCTGTCAATGGTGTTCTAGCTATAAGGTGCCTTAATTGACTTGCAAATCTCTTCTCTCCCATTGCTGCCAGAAATAGTGATTTGGCCTTATCTTGGGTCTGCTAGGCCTAGTTTAAAGTGAGGGGGTGCCGTTAGTCCTGCTCCCCAGAGGCCTCAAGTGGCATAGCTTCATGCCCTTGGTCCCTGGGGACAATGCACGCTGGCAGCCCAGAAGGCCAATCGCATCCTGGGCTGCATCAAAAGAAGTACCTGCTCTAGTTGGGGATGTCCCTGCCCACTGCAGGGGGGTTGGACTAGATGACCTCCAGAGGTCCCTTCCAACCCAAACCATTCTAGGATTCTATGGCAGAGTTTAGGTCCACTTGCAGGAGATGAGGAGTTATTCCACAGACCAGTTTGCTGCCACAGCAAGTCTTTGTGGCAACTTCTAGTTAGGTCAGCAAACACTTTCAACGCAGATCATTCATTTCAGTTGTAAGTTGTTAACAGTAATGTTCCTTTGCTTGGCTTTATTTTAGCGTTTAAGATTTTTATGTTGATTTTGATGGCATGAAGGGAATTGCATGGGAGTGTTTTGTCTGGACATTAGTATTCTCTGCTTTATCTTGCTAGTAAAATTCAAAATCTTACTCTTTCAGGAGACAGGGCTTTTGTCTGTGCACCTTACTAGCTCTTCCCTCATCACTCCTTTCTGTCAGCCCATTATCCTGGGCTTATTTCACTGCACAGTTAATGGTGCTTAAATCTGCTGTGGAAAGAGTTTAGCTAGTTAAAACTAACATAAAGAACAATCTGTCCTAGTCTTATCTAGAGAAGCAAAAGAAATAAAGAAATAAAATGCAAATAAACATCTATTCCATAGGAGAGGACAGTAGGTCTGAATTTGAAATGATGATCTGGTGGATTGGGTTTCATTTTGTAATGAAATAGTAAAAAGTTATACAGAGTAACTAAACTTTCTTGATTTTAGAGAAATCAATATTGCATGTAATGCTGAACATGTTTAAATGAATTGGTATATGAAATGCAGATCCTTTTCTCTGAATAGACTGTGGGCATATAGCTGTGTTTCTGAGATTTGTGCCCTAATACAGTATGTTATGGTGAATTTAGATTAAGCCTCATGGGAAAGTGTAGTTAGTCGGTTAACTGAAGAACAACTATACTATGTTATATGCTATAAAATAGAATTGATGTGTGGCAGAAAGAGCCATGAATCCTTTCAGTGTATGTGAGACTGAGCCATTATAGATACAGTGCTTGGGGACATGGTTTAGTGATGGGCATGGTAGTGTTGGGTGGATGATTGGACTTGATGATCTCAAACATCTTTTTCAACCTTAATTATTCTAAGATTAAAGACTTTTTTCTTGTGTCTGCAATACCATGTTAAGTAGATGCCTAATATATTTAAATTAAAACTTAATTACATGTGGATGTGGGACCTTATTTTTTCCAGTGCTATCTTTGGAATGTGTTACCAGTCTACCTGGTTTTCAAGACTTAGTAAAACTTTTCCAAAGTCTTTGTTTCACTCTCCATCTAATCAACATTTAAAAAGTGTCCTTTGTGTGCCTGTAACCTGGAGAAGACTGACAGATTGGTGAGAAACTGTAAAGTCAGCAATATGTAACCTAGCTAAAGTGACAGATTAAATATAGTCCTACTACTATATAAACTTTATATACAAGTCAGATGTTGAGATTAATCAGCGTGACAGGTTGTACAAGCATATGGCTGGCCTTTCTGATAGCCATTAGCTTGAAAGGCAGGCTTTGAAACCAGCTCCATTATTTATAGGTGAATCATGCTGCTGGGCTTTGTGGGGAAAAGGTTATTTCTCCAGCTCCACCAAAACCTCCTGAGCACGGAAGTGCCTTTTTCCACTGTTCCTGGAGAATAGTTTTTCTTCTCCAGGAACTTCTCCACAGCTTTCTTCTTTTGGAAAGTTGTGGTGTCAGAGGGCATTCCAGTGCTCTAATAATGGATCTCAAGCATATGAGCATATGGAGTACACATGCTAATTATGCTGTGCTTACAGTTCAGTCTACCCAAATGCCAAGGCATTGGGGCCTCAGAACTGCTGCAGGCGAAATGTTAAAATCCTTCACCACTATCTACTGCGCATCTGGGAAAAGTTTTGCTGCAGTCCCTAAAACATCTGGGGAGAGAAGGAGGGGCACATGCACATCCTCTCAAAGAGTTTGCTCCAGTGCATGTGCTTTCTGCAGTAAGACTGTGGTACAGGTTGGCCAGGTGACCAAGTGAACTTACTGTGCTCTGCTGTCACCTGGAGCCACCCAAGTCATGCTCCTACTTTGAACTTTATATGCTTCATATAGTTGCCTGAATGGACACAAAACTGCTTGATCCCTGGGGCAGGGCTCCTGTGAGAACTCTTTTTGCATCCAGAACAAGCTAAGTACTTTACCACCTAAAGCCATTAGACATGGGCAGAGACAAAAGGGTAGTGCTTCATCTGACATGAAATGGTGCAACGTCCATGATTTTTATTTAAAAGCATAGTCTGTGCTGGCTCTGGCCATCTGTTGCTTAATGATCTGATGCTCTTACACAGATCTGCATTTCTCTAGCTGCTACCATTTAAGAATTCAAACCCATGTCTCCTACTTCCAGGTTTGTAAACCCCAACTGATGATCCTGATCACTGAACTAGAATCAGAGTATCTCCAACAGTTCTGATGGCATAAAACACTGCCTGGTAGCTGCTCTGGGTCTGGCTCCCATCCACTACAGAGGCTTTCTCCTTTGGGCCAGATTCCCACCTAACTGCTTTGTTTCCAAAGCTTTTGTTTTGTGTAGGGGAGCTTCTGCTTTACTATTACTCTACTGTAGTAATAAATAATAATAATGATAATAAACTTTTACCTTCTCCTTCCACGTCGCTGTAATTGCCTGCTTGCTATTACCCATTAGCAGTGAAGGAAGGAAGAAGCTGGGTGGGAAAATGAGAAATTTCTTACCTGATAATTTTCTTTTGAGTTAACAACTTCTCACCATTCAGCCTGGTAAGTGACCAGGGTACAAATTGAATTTTTTCCTCTAAATAAAGACTCAGGTATATAATTTCATACACTATATTTTGATGTTGTCTTAATGCTAATAATTGTCTGCAGAAGCATTTCTGTAGTCTAGGTGACTTCTTACGTGCTGAGCATGTTACCAGATCTTCCATAGATGAGCTCTGAACCTCAAAGGAGGGGGTAGAAGTTAGCCCACCTTTGCTGAGAGATGGTAAGGGTGATTAGAAGAAAATTGTTATTGGAAAGCTCAACTTGTTCCTCTTTCTCACTTGTCTACGTGATTTATTTTCTTGGCTACTTTTAACTTGGAGCAGCTCTTGGGTCCATACCATAGTGCTGGGAGCTAGAGGAAAACTGCTTCTGTAATGGGAGAGCTGACATAGGGCAGGTTAACGTGGAAGTGAGTCTGTGGCCTTTGGATACCTAGTGCTGGTCTGTGTGCCTCTCCTGGAGGTGGAATTGCAAGGGTAAGTGTGGTAACTGACATGGCAAGAGATGTGTTGGACTTAGACTGGGCTCTGTTTTGCGCTACCTCATGACAGTTCAACCATTTTTACTGCTAAAACAAAATTGCTAAAAAAAAAAAAAAAAAGTTTTGGGCCATCATCTGAGCCAACTGTGACTTCTCTGTGATGTCCTATATACAGTTCCCATCAGTCAAATTAGCCCTAAAATGTTGTATTGCATGTCTCCTGAAATTTTTCCTGTGTCTTTGTAGCTTAAAAATTCTGGACACAATCCTGAGTAATGTGCTGTAGGGGACCCTGCTAAAGCACAGAGGTTGGGCTAGATGACCTCTCGTGGTCCCTTCTAACCTTAGCCATTCTGTGATTCTATGTGTATATATGGCTGTATACATTTAAATTTTTTTCCTGGTAGGAAAGGAATTGATTCACAGTTTTAAAAAATATAGATAAAAATAATCCAAGTAAAATTCTAGGATTTGCTTTAATGTTCTCTGCAGTGCAGAGCTTCCCATCTCATTTTATTTGGTGCAGGGAGGGCAGCCCATTACAGGAGTAGATTTACTTCTTAATAAAACATATGTCCTTCTGCTGGGGTGGCTGAATGCTGGCCAAGCCAGGATCCTGGGCTTGCAGGGACAGACAGCAGACCATTTAGCACCCACAGCAAGACCTGGCTGCTTAACCAGCGAGCTGCAGTTGCAGAAATGATGCTTCAGCACTTAAACGTTAAACCAGCTGTTCTCTTTACGGCTGGCTCGGGTGTAAAGTACTCGTGCTGTTTTACATAGTGGTCTGGCAGCAGGGAGAAAGTAAGCTGGAGTCTGATCTGAGGCTGGCTGCCTTTGCTGTCGGCTGTCCAGGGCGTTGTACAGCCCTCGCCCTCCACAAGAGATACGGCATTGGCGTGCTTTGGAGAGGGAAACTGATTAAGATGCTGGTCAGTTCTTCTCCCTGGCCTCTCCCTTTATATAAACTGTTACTGTTGGATACCCCTGCAGAGATTTGAAAAAATGCAGAAAATAGAGGCCAGAAGGCACCAAAAGAATGAAGGGTGGGCGAAGGGAGAGAAAAGATGCCAAGAACAGCATAAAATGTAAAGGAGGAAGATGCGGTTGGGAATTGGTGATCAGATGGAAAAGAGCAATAAGTAGGGGAAATCTATCTTTATACATCCGCATTTTAAAAACGTTTAAGTTTGTAACTACTCAGGCAGGAGAGGCTGAGTATGGGGATGAGCACTGGGATGTGAGTGTGTTGCACCTTCAGCAGGAAAGCTGTGATCAGTCTTGGCATTGCTAGATGCAGAAATCACGAGTTGGAGAAGACTTATGTCTGTGCATGGGAGCTCATACCATTTCTGAGCTTGGAGCTGAAAAATGTCAGTTTTGGTTGCTTATTAGTATGTTTCTAGATAAATATTTGTCAAATTGATCATTGATAGTTAATGATTTAATCAGAAAAAACCCAGGTTTTTTCTTATTGTTGAGAGCAGCTGTCCTCTGAGCGCTTGGTCATGGCAGCATGGTGGTCAACTTAAAAAAGATGAGTTGCTTCAAGTAGGTTGCATAAAGGATGCTCTTTTTCACTGTTTTCAAAAGGTGTTGGGGGGATGTGACCATTATTTCAGAAGAGGAACATCTGCTGCTGATTTTGAGGACAGTGTCAAGATGTTCTTCAGTTCAAAAGCTTAACTTTTAACAGTCTTTATTTTGGGAGGTTGAAAGATTTTTTTCTTAGGGGCTTTTTTATATTCCTATCTGGTTCAATAAGCGTGAGCTTACCGTTAAGAAAAATCTTCAGAATGAGAAAAGCATTGTTTATTACTGGTCTATTTTTTTACTACCTGCTTTAAAAACCATGTATATTGCAGAGGGTATTTCTGGAAACAATGGAGTGATTAGCTATTTTTTTGATTAATTAGTGTTCAAGTTTAAAAGTTTCCATGCTTCTTAGACTAGTGGCATAACCTTTGACTGGATTTAAAATGCATGGATGCAGTTTGATTAGATCCTCTGTGGACTGTGAGGTGAGACAATAGCATTTGTTTCATCGTGGATGTGCTGCCAGAAAAGCTGCAGGGTTTTTGGTGGTTTTTTTTTTCAAATTGAAATTTTATTTATAGAAAATATATTCACTATCCAAGAGAAGCTCTGTGAGAGATGACTGACTGTAGGAAACGCTTTTCTTCTAATTCATTCCCATCTATCATTAAGCACACAAATTTGAGATCCTGTTCCTGCAACGGGATAATTGTTCTGTGACTGCCATATGAAGGTGGCTAATGTGGAAGGGGCATTGGATGTCAGTCAGCTGCTGCAGGACAGATATAACACTCAGAGCTCGAATCTCAGGGTGAGGAAATGGAGAGGTAGGCACTTATAATAAGTTTGTATTTCTGTGTGGGGTTAAAGGAGAGTCTTGTAGGAAAATCTCCTTCTGCATACAGCAACATGCATAAGCCCAGTGAAGTGACTACAAGCCAGCCAGGGCTGGTCCCCTCTCTTTGCTTTGTGAGAAGCTCCTATTTTCAGTAGCTTGGAGATGCCTGCTTTTGGACAGGCTTACCTTGCACAACTGCCTTCTCAGACTTGCCCTAGTAAGGTAAGTAGCAGATATGTAGAATTTATTTGTTTTTATTTGAACAAATCTTCTCCTCATTTGCCCTTCATTTGCACCCTTTTGTGCTTTTCCTCTACACTTCTTAACAGTCCAAGCATGAGGAGTTGGCCAGTGAGTGCTTTGCAGTGCCAGGGCTGTGTGTCCTGGTGCTGCCAGGCAGCCCGGCGCCGGCTGACGATGCCTCCTGCCATCCCTCGTCGGCAGGAAGGAACGTTTCTGGGAAGAAGGGGCCTCACTCTGTGTGGTGTGATGTGTTTTTTCTCTCTGGAGGAGCTGGCAGGCTGGAAACTTGGCTTTGATTGGAGAAGACCCCTTAACCTTGCCTTGGCAGAAGGAAATAATAAAGTGACAGACTTCATTTATCTTTATGCTCTATGCATGGCCTTGTGTGCTCATATGCCATCCTGGTGTTGAGTCGGCACAATGAAGTAGACTGTAATTTTCAAGGTAGCTTTAGGTAAAATAAAAACCATTTTCATGTAAACACAAGCATACACATCATGCATTTTCTGTGACCTTATTTTTGTAAGGTTGTTGGGTTTTTTTCTTTTTTCCTTATGTTGTGTTTTTGTGGCATACTTCTGTTATGATGGCACATGATGACACTGCCAAAGGTGACTGGGGAGAACCTGAGCCCTTGGCAGCTGCAGGATGCACAGCAGGGCTGGCTGGGATTGCACAAAGAGGTGCCTTATCCAGAGCAATGAGATTGGCAACAGCTTAAAACTGCCAAGATAACCTTCCAAGCCTGCTCCAGAGGCTCCTAGACCCATACTAATAAAACTTGCAGTGTACTCTGCTCATATGGCCCCGAGGACTCTGTGCATACGTTGACATGTAGTGGATTCGTTTTCACACCCATCAATCCTCGTACACCCTGCTTCATGCTCTGCTGCTGCTGCAGCATTTCCACATCTATTTCTCTACCCGATCACTACGGCACTTTGTCTGCCCTGTGCCACTGCTGCTCCCCTCCCGGTTACCCACACTTAATGACTGTTCTCTTCATGCCTCTCAGTAAATCAGTTATCTTCCCCTCCAGATGGGTTCTTGTCCCCTCTGATCAGCTAATCAATTATATTCTGGTGCGGTTATGCCATGCCTTTTTTGACACTAAGCCACAGCCTTCTTCTTGCTCTCCTTGCAGCTCCCGAAGTGGCACCAGCACTGCTCATCACATTTAGCTGCAAAAGCGTTTCTGCCCTGTCAGGTTCCTCTGATGATCGACGGGAGCTTTCTGTGGCTCCTGTTGGTTTTAATCCCTCCCTGGAGAGCAACAGTCATCTCACTGTTTCTGATACCCCAGGCTCAGGTCATTTGGTTTGTTGCTTAAGGATTTTTGTTAGTGAAAAAGCCTACCCAACTATTTTCAGACTTTGTTGTACACTAGCCCCAGAGTATTTCTTAAATGCTGGAGGTGCTTAGCATGTGGTGTTGTGCTGAATAGGTGGAAGGGTTCTTTGTTTAAACTCTTTCAGCTCTGACTGCTACGAAACAGTGCGAAAGAGGTTGTATTTACTGCATGGGACCAGAGCATCAAGTGCCTTCCATTATATCTGCTCCGGAGGATTTCCTGGGAAGTGTTCAGCCTCCATTTCTGTCTGTAAGGAAATCCTCTTATCTGGGCAGAGCAATAAATATTGCTGCCTCCTGTAATAGAAACAGAAAAACACATTCTTCACATGGCTGTTTTTAAAAATGTGGGGTTTAAAATATATCGGCTGGAATGATTCTTCCGTAATAAATCCCCATAGTGCTGTGCTAGGTGTACATTTAACTAGCTGCACTGAGGTAGGGAGGGGGAAGACGGTGTGTTAAAAGAGGGTTTAGCCTGCATTTAGTAATGACAAGAACGGTAAATAATCCTAAAGGTTTACAAACCTAATCCCCTGTGTCTGATTGTAGCCCTTGTGTCTACTAGAGTCAGTTGGAAAGACATTAGAAAGCTGTAAAGAAAGGGCTTTTGAGGGGTTTTATTTTTAAGTATTGGGGTGCTGGCTGGGTGACTGATGGTTTGAAGTGGCATGAATGTAGTTGATTCAAGACCTTTATGGAAAGCTCCAGAAGTGCCCATCCTCCTCTGCTTGGCACAGAGATGTTAGGTGAGGATGGAGTAGGCTGCTCCTTGCTGCCTTGCCCTATGCTCTTCCTGATGGTACTTTCATTTAAGAACTGGATTTGGGGGAGGGGTTGTTGTTTTTAACACCCAACTTTTTTTTTTTTTTGTCTCTGTGCCCTGCAGTAAAGTGGTTGTTTTTCTTAACAGAAGAAATCCGCAATGTCTAAGAGCCATGCCACGTGATGCTACTGCTTTTAAATAAGCTTTTAAGAGGTTGGACCAGATGTTGGCCACATCTGTGTTTTTATTCCGTCGAACATTTCGTTTCGACCCTTTTATTAAAAGAGAAAATGATCATTTAGAAATTGTTTTGAAAAGTTTAGCAGCTGGGAAGATCATTCTAGTACATAAAAAAGCAAAGGGTTTACTTTCCATGCCCAGGAGTGAGCCATATAACACTGTGCAGGCGAATATTTATGGTTGGTGCTGTGGAAATTTTCAGATCAAAACGAATGTATTCTGTTTGGAATTGGCATTCTGTAACAAAACATGCTGCTTTTTTTTTTTTTTCCCTCAGTGAAAGCGTTAAACTAAGGATTTGAAGGCACCTTCTCTTCTGAAAAACCCCTCACATTTAATGAATGCCTATCACCTTGGCAGGAAAAAGGACAACTTGCAGGCAGAGGGATATCCTGCAATTACTCCCTCTACTGCTGTTACGGGGTCTAAGAAATGCTTATTACATATAACTTGATTCTGGATTCTTCTCTGCAATTTGGAGAATTAGTTTTCCATCCCCGTTGCTAATTGATCCAATGAGAAAAACTGGCACCTAATTCAGTAACAAGTTATATTTGAAATTATATGTAAAATCGTTCATGGTGCCTGAAATTACATCATTTTCAGTCTGGCATATTAGGGCTGTATAAGGGAACAGACACCTACTGTACTGTGACATATTAAATTTTAAACCTCTGAGCCAAAAATATAGCAGAGTATAGGAAGAATGAGATGCATAATGATTACTAAAAGCAGTGGCAGCTTGATTTCAGTGTGATATTTTTATTGTTCTTAAGATGCTGTGGCAGTTTTTACAACAAATTATTTTGGGATGCAATTTAGTGTAAAGTTGAGCAGTGACTTGAGGAGTTCTATCACCACTTCCAAATTTTGATTTTCTAGCCTGCAGTTTTCAGAACCTACTAGTGATTTGTGAGGTTGGCTCCCTTTGTCCCTAGTTCCAAGGCTGTGTGGATAGCTGACATTTTAGTTTAACTGGTGCAAGGAATACAGAAAAAAATACCCCAAACAAAAACCAATCTTTTATTCACTCAGATAAACCAAATAGAAAGCTGGGTTCTTTTCCCAAAAAGACATTAGGGAAACAAAAGGTAGTTAACACAAAGAAGGATGGAGGCATCCCCCCTCCTGTCCTGCAAGTTGGTGGTTAAAGCACTTACTCGGGATATAGGAGACCCATTTCAAGTCCCATTTCTGCACAAACTCCTTCTGACCTAGGAGTTGGGTTTTCCTGGCCTGGACATGCTCTTGCACTCTTCTGTCAAGCAAGGCTATTTTGTGTAATGAACCATTTTTTGGACTCAGCTGGACAACCTCCTGGGAAGGCATCTCAGACACTAGACTATAGTATTTACTCCTTTCCTTGGTGAATATTTAAACATTTTGCTCACTGGAATTTTATATCTCAGTTCCACCAGGAGAGATCTGTGGTGCTGCTTTGCAGAATACCTTGGACTCCTGTGGGTTATGTGGCATACAGTGATTCCTCCCTGCACTGTGCATGATTACAGTTTACTAAAAATATTCCAGTGAGTTATATTAAAGATGCAGGAAACCACTGGGATGTATTTTGTCACCTCTCCAGCCTTGAGCTGTGGTGTACTTTGCCCAGACAAGTTGTGTTGCCCAGGGAAGTTGTGGATGCCCCATTCCTGGAAGTATTCAAGGTCAGGTTGAATGGGGCTGTGAGCAACCTAAGGTCCCTTCCAACCCAAACCATTCTATCATTCTATGTTCTTAGGCTGCATCCCTGCCTGCCTAGTAGCAGAATGCCTGCGCGGGAGGCTGGAGGCCCTGGTGCAGAAAGTTCTACTCTTACTGTACTATATAGATATCAGACCAGAAGAAAAGCATGTGTACAAAGCAATTATATAGTTACTGTAAAATCTTTTATACTTTTTAAGTATTTTGAGGACAAAAGGTTTTAAAGTGAATCTGGTGCCTGGAACTGAAGTACAGTTAATTTCGAAATGTAACAGCAATGAAAAGTATTCCTTCAGACCTTTTCTGTTGTATTAGCACCAGATTATCTGAATTGGCAAAACTGATTGATAGTGTATTTATGGGACAATCTCAGAAAAAAACCCAAAGCACATTGTTATGCTGTTCCTTGTGACACAACATTTTCTTTGGGGTGAAACCTATTTTATGTATGCTTTGCTATGGAAAGTTTAAAACATTCTGTTGGTTTTTTAAAGTGGATTTTGAAAAGACAGTTGTAAACATTCGGCATCTGATACCAGTAAACATCTGTTAAGCAGCCAGACCCTTTCCACCACCGCAAGAAGCATAACGTCTATTCCTAACCAGATATTTTGGTTGGATTCCTGACCCTGTGATCTCATGCTCCTCAGGCAGCTGGTTTAAATGCCCAAGTATTGCCAAGCAGAGCATCATTTACATCCTCTGGGAGTGCTCATAGCTCCTACCTTTGCTTATCTTCACTGTTTGGTTGCCTTAACCTGCTGTTGGATCAAAGCTGCCTTCCCCCTCAGCTAGTCCAGCACTGTTCTGCTCAGAGCTCTGCTCTGCGAGAAAGAACCATAATGGGGAATCAAACCATTCAAAGATCTTGGTTTATGGGTAGGCACATCCCCAGGACTGGGAGACAGAAACTGTGAAGGTGCCAAGCTGTTCTGCACCATTTTGGTTTTGTTACTGCAGATTGTTTAAACTTAATTTATTTTTTCAGCAAGTAAACTGCTTAAGTCATCTCTTTTCTAGTCTTGATTAGATGTAATGAAGATGGCCAAGAAGGTTGCTTATTCCCCAGCATAAGTTTTTGCTGAATAATTTGGTTTCTTCTCTACCTGGACTACATTAGTAGTGTATTACTACTGTACATTAACATGATTGCGGAAAATCAGGTTTTGGTGCTCTACTCTCTGCCAGTCCCAAATTATGCCTCAGTTCTGTGGTATTATATTTTTAATGAAGAGAATATTAAAAATAATATTCTCTGAAGAAGTCCTGATAAATATAAAACTAGAAGAATTACAATGAAAATTGTAATTATGGAAAGTCATTATTGTTTAACATTTATCTAGCCCTTCCTGTAGGTTCTAAAAGTTATTTTTTATCTAGACCTTCCTATAGCTTATAAAAGTTATTTTAAAATTTGGACATATTTTAATAATTCCCATTTTACAGGTAGAAAAACTAATACATATATTTTTATAGAACTGGTATGAGGTAGGTTGTTCAGATGATGATAGATCAGAATAAAGAAAAAAAGCCATGGTATAACTGTTGGCATGATGTGTTATTCACTACTCCATGCTGCTTCCCTGGAAACAGAAAATATTTTCTAAGTTACAATTTGTGGATAAATCATTGACCTATAGGCTCTGACAGAGAAATTCATGTTATGATAAAAGAAAAATGGTCATCTTTTAAAAATATTTTCCCCAGCTTCTTGCTGAATATTTGTGGCTGTAAATTAAAATGGGGAAAAAAGGTAACTGGAAATGTCTGATAAGTTTTTAGTACTGAAGAAGATGGTGCTGATTCCTGAATTTTAAATGAATTCAGTGTGGTAAATTTGTGCATGTGTGTATCCCTGTAGTGAAAATACTCAGCAACATGTTAAACCTCTTGGATGAAGGTGAAAGGATGCAGATCTCTGAAGGACAATTGTTAAACTTTCACTTTACCATAGAATTTGAATTGCAATAGATTTTGGACAAACATCCACCTGATTAAAATGTGTTCTTTTTTGTAGATGAGAATGCAGGAGATGGTGAATTAGATCTGAGTGGGATCGATGACAGTGAAATAGATCGGGTAAGATGCCCTCTTATCTCAGCTCTCTCTGTATTTGGATATCTGAGAATGAAAAATGGTTCCTACCTGGTTTATTCTCTCTCCACACTGCCTTTTTGAACTATAGAGGGGTTCAAGTGTCCTCAGTGATCTGAGATCAAGACTAATGCTCATTCAAGCCTGTGAATTTGGTGTTTCCTGCCTTTTTTTTGTACTATAGGAGTGCTGCTGCTTATTATTATTACCATGCTGGAAAAATTATGTTTTAGAATGCCTTTTACACTGAAAAAGGACTAATAAAAGTTTGGTGAGGCTCTAAATTAATTATTTAATTAAGATGTATTCAACATAGGAGGCTGCCATGGAAACCAAACTGTAAAACCACCACATACAGCTTCTGTGCTCTTTCAAAGATTTCAGTAATATTTTCTGGATTTTTTTACTTCTATTTATGTGGTGACAAAAGATACCCTTTACCCTGTAGCCTGAATATGACTAACAGACAGCTGCGGAAAATGACTTGTTGAAGGCCACACAGCAGGTTGATGCTTGAACATGCAACAGAGTCTGTCTTTCCTGACTCAGAGCCTGATGCCCTCTCCAGCCACCATGATGGTGTAAAGATAACACCAGTGCCAGAATCTCCTTTTGGGATACAAAATCATTGAAAGAGATGAGCTTGTATAGAGGTTAACTATCTGCAGAACATTGTTGGCGATGGATAAGGAGGAGCAAATGCTTGGCTTGACTTGAGCCATGAAGCAGGTTTTGATAGGCTAGGTGTTACGAAGGGTGTTGTGAATCGAGCAGAGGTGGTATGGAGGGAGCAAGGAGGCTGAAGGATTTCAATATAGCCAGTCTATAATTTAAACAATCATGGTGGAAGAACAAACATAGTTTCTCCTCCTTGTCTCTGTGCTGAGGTCATAACTCTGCTTTCATGACCTCTTGTTCATTTCTGTGGTGATAGACTGTAATATCGTAAGCCCAAGACTATGAACTCTCTAAAAGTGTAAGAAGGATGAGAAACGGAGCTAGGAGGGAGTGAGTTTACTATTATGGTGCACTTTTAATAGAAGCAGATGAAAATATTGATCTGATAAACCAGGACTTGTACAAGCTGTTTGCTCTCCTTGTTTGCCCTAGGAGGAAGGACTCCTTCCTGCATTAGTTTCATTTGACTGGACTTATTTTTCTCATAAAAGCCTATATGCACGTTTAGAGTAAATCTCAAATGCTCAAACCCATAAGATGGAGAAATCTCAAACTGTTTCTTTTGCACTTAAACATTGCTTTAAAAGTCTTGGGTCCACTGCTTAAAAATAAAGTGTCTTGTTCATGAAGGATGACCCAATTTGTCTTCTCCATTCTGCAGTTCTTCACTCCCAAACAGCATCAGCTGTAGAGAACTTCTGTTTCGAGGACAGTTGTGCTAAATACTGGGTTCATTTTTACATTTAAGTAACTGAAGAGGGGCTCTATCTATCAACCTGCCAGCCTGCTTGCTGCCCTCTTGTTTATTTCTGTAATTCATCTGAGTAGTTCTAGATGTGTTTTAAAGCTCCACACCTACTAATGATGTTACCAAGACTAACTGGAGTTAACTGAAAAAAACCCACAACCTAGTTGTAATTCCTGAAGCCAGCTGTCTAAAGCCTAGAGGACTAAAACTCCAGCAGTCTAAAGTGGTTTCATTCACAAAGATGTGGCCATTGAATTAGTAATCTCAGTAACTGTGTGTAAGCCTTTGCAGAAAGAAGACACATGCTTCTGTTTTGGTAGTGCAGGGCAATGATTCCCATACTGTTTTGAATTACAGACCACCATCAACACAAGAATTATTTGCAGATGACCATGTTGTCGTGATACCCTCTCATATCATCTGAAACAGATCATGAGCCCAGGATCATTTTAGGTTAATTACAGACCATGTGTAATGAGTCCTGGATGGTTTTTGGTCACCCCATCATAGTTTGGAAACCAAGCACTGTTTTTTAAAGCATGTAATTTTTTTCTTTTGCCAGCTTTAGAAGTTACTAGAAGTACTCTGTGATTGTCACATCTCAGTCATGTTTTGTTTTGTTGATGTATTTCTTAAAAACAGAATGTGGATTGACCTTGCCAGTGGTTTTTCAATTCAGTTTTGTTCTATAGTTTTCAAGTTGATTTCTGCAAGTAGATAAACTTGTTTTCTCTTTTAGTATATACTTAACGAAACAGAAGCTCAGATAAAAGCAGAGCTGTGGATGAAAGAAAATGCAGATTATTTGAAGGAACAAAAAGGTAAGTATGTGGGACTGAAATTCTCCTTTTGGCTGATGTTGCTGAAATATGCAGTCTGTGTAATCTTCATGTTGGTTACCCTTTTGTCATCTTTCAGAAAAGGAAGCAAGAATAGCAAAAGAGAAAGAACTTGGGATTTATAAGGAACACAAGGTATTAAACTGTGTGCTAATTGTGTCTGTTTAAAAATGTCTTGGAAAGTCATTACATTTGCTAATCAACTCCATGTAGGATATATGGGCATAATGGTACAGGTCACCACTAAATGAGCAAAAGTGATTATATCTCTACCTGTTATCGAATTACAAGGCTGTAATTCTTTTAGATGGTGAGAAAAAACACTTTCTTGCCCAAACTTTCATTTTTAATTACTGTTATGAGAAAATTCTGTGCATGGCAAAGTTAGAGCTAGCTCTTTGCATTTATGATTGCTGTCCTAATTGCTTGCTTATTTAAATACAGGTCTTAAGACATGCCTAATTTTCTTTTAATGTGTGCATGGGGAATTTGTTTGTACTTGCCATAACTTCAGTAGCTTTGCTCTTACAATGATTTCTTTATGAAGAACTGAACAGATCCTTGTTACAGTCACTTGAAGGAATATTTTGTTCTACCTTTCACAAAGAATACGACAGTTATGTTAACAAATGGCATGTCCTGTCTCCATGTTTAGCAGTTTAAAGCAGCCTAATTGGCCATATAGTCACAATTTATGGCATTAGTATTTTGTGTAATTGAGCAAGTGACAAGTCAAATCTTCCACATGCAACTAAAATCCACCTTAGTTTTTAGTGCGTATATCCTCTATCTCTTTTTTTCTTACTAATGTGAAAGACAGAGTTTCCTACTTCTCCTAGGTATTTCAACAATAAAAACAAAACCAGACAATGAAACACTGTTTTATACTTCAGAGTTTCTCATTCATCCTGCTCTTACACAGATGTGGCAGTCTACCAGCAATTTTCAAAATTGTATAACTCATTGGCACCGCCACGTAGTCCAAACATCCACTTTTTTGTTCAGACAACACAGGAGTTTTTCTCTAACTCTGTATTGTTTCTGACAGCTTGAGTAGAACTTGATTAATGTAGTGCTTTCCAGTTTCAAGGTAGCACTTGACCCATGTAGGTAAACAGAGGGGCTATTATCCATTAAAAAATAAATCTCCTGCAGAGCTGGGTGTTAAAACCTTCCTTTGAAAAGGAAAATGCCAAATGAGAAACAGAGGTTCTGGGTTTTTTTCTCATACCTACCCAGGCATGGGACCTGGCTAGGAATGTTCCCCAATGTCATTTCTCTTTGTCTGGCTCTGCGCAGCATCAATCTCCTCAGCGCAGTGCTGGGCTTGGGCTCGCAGCATTTGCCTGGGAAGAGCAGTTGCAGGTGACATTGCCACTGTGCTCATGTGTCTGCAGCCTCCTGCTTCCTATCTGTCGGTGTTCATGCCAGTCCATGCTTAGAAAGCTGCTGCTGATATTCTTGGTCTTTTTCAACGTGGAGGAGGAGTTAGGTAGATGCTCTCCCACCTCACAGTCGGACTTGGTATAAAATATCATTGCAATTTTAATATGGAGTTGTCAGTGCTTAGGGGAGTTGTGACCCAGCTTGACTCTAGCTTTAAAGGCAATTTTAGCAGGGGAGTCTCTTTATTTCCATGCTGGGTGATGCTATCAGGGTCCCTGTTCCTGTAACAGCAGTTCACTCTCATTTCTCGTTTGTGAGAAATGGCCACGTTTCTTCTCTGGCAGCATTACAAATCCTAAGTAATGAATTCGTAATAAACTGTGTGGGCATTTGGCAAAAAGCAAACACTTATCTCGCAGAGCAAAAAAGATTTTTCAGCCCCGTTGAGTGACAGGAGGGGGAATGCTGGCTTAGCCCAGCCACGTCGCCTGCATCCCTGCATCGGCAGCACCTGAGCCAGGGCTGCTGAACTGCAGCTTGCCCTTCTGCTTCACGGAAACTTTGTTTGCATCTACATCACTAATTTTATGTTTTAATTAAGCCAAAGAAATCTGCAAAGAAGCGGGAGCCAATACAAGCCAGCACAGCAGGAGAGGCAATTGAAAAGATGTTAGAACAGAAGAAAATCTCAAGTAAAATTAATTATAATGTGCTAAGGGACCTGAACAGCAAAGGAAGTAACACACCAAAGAAAGAGGATGACAGCACTGATGACAGCACCAACACCAAGAAGCTGTCAAGAAGAAAATCTATTGCCAGTAGGAATATAGCCAACCCTGTAAACAGTGTGGGAAAAAGGTACTGCAATTGTTCATTTATATCTCTGTCTGTGAGACTGTCTATGTATCTTTCTGAGCCAGACAATGCAGGGACTGAAACATTTGTTTAAGGCTAAAATAATGTCAGTACTCTGGTTTTATTTATTTTGCCTGCAGTCTTGCAGCAGCACCTTATTTATAGTTCATGTATCAGAGATCTGCTTTGGTGTGAATTAATCATCCTGAAGCACAAAAAAAAAAAAATCAACAGAAATTCAGAAAAGTGAATCATTCAGCCAGGGACACCTTTTCCTATAGAATCCTAACATTTTCTGTCCTTCCTTTCTAAGTTGTCTGTATCAACTGACACGACACTAAATGTTTGAAAGCTTGGCTTTTTGCTTGATTTGAAAAATACAGTTCCCATCTGTTTTGACAGCTAGCTGTTTTGATTAGTTTTTAATTTAGTTTTATTCCAAACTTTTCTTGTTAATTGATGACACAAATATAAAGCTTTACAGTAAATATGCTTGTTGGTTTTCTGGTCTGCATTTGCAAATGTTTTATAGTGTGATGAAAGCTACTATTTCAGTGAGTAAAATATTTGAGTTACTGGGCAGATTTGTAATGTGCTGTAAAGTGTAGAAGGAGATTGATGTGTCCTATCTGCAATATTCAACTATTTTATTTGCTTTCTGTTGATGGAGTCATACTGGATGATCACTTGAATAGTGCTTATGTATGGTAGTTTCTTATTTAGATGTTATATATTTCCTTACATATTTATTTATTTACTGCCTAAAATACACAGTTGTTTGCTTCCAGAAGTAGAAGTCCAATGCCACAAGGAAATTTAGGTATTTAATTCTGAACTGTAAGATGGTGTCTTTGCACTGTAGTTCAGATTTAGTCATGTGTTGCAACTGGGCAAAGGACTGGGGAGGGCAGGAGGGCAGCCAGCCACAAGGCATGAGAAATCATCTAATCATGCACGAAGCTGAGACCTGGGGTGCCTGAAAATGTGAAGCTGGGAGAGATTGCAAGTGCCCACCCATCAGAAGCTAAGCAAAATAAGGCTGACTTGACTTACCCTTTTATTTTGACTCCATTTGACAGCAAGTCCAGAGGTGCAGGGCATTTGCTTTGGCTTTGGCACTTGGCTTCTTAGCCAAAATTGAAGTCTGTCATGCTGGCCCCACTGTCACTGGAATATAGGGGTTTGCAATATAACAAACATCTTTTTGTTTTCTGCTGTAGCCTCTTTAGTCTGTATTTTGCCAAGATAGCTTCATCCTCATTCAGCTTCTCACTCTTAATAGCAACAACTTTGCTTTCCAGTTCTTGCCTCACTCTGGATTTTAGTCACCTGTATAAGTTGCTACTTGAGGTGATGTCTGATGACTGAAGCGTGTAAGTTTTCCACTAGTGAAGGAAAGTGAAGATGCACTGAGGATTAACCAACAGCATTTAGCCAATGCTTTGTTTGGATTTAACAGGCATTAATGAATCTGGTATATCAAGTTAAGTACAGCTGATTCAGTTGTCTGAAATGCAGTGCTGTGACAGGAAGTAGGGGCTGGTAAGGATCTCAGTTGCATTTCAGACCTCAGCAGTTACTTTGCCACATCCCAACCTTGTTACTTCTGAGGTTTGCAGAAATGTTGGGCACTCAGAGTTCCTGTTGAAGTCAGCATGTTAAACTCTTAATAGGTGTTAAACTCTTTGGAAAATCATGCCATAAATATTTAATTTAATAGTGGTGCAACTTGAAAAGGTTTCTAAATAAATACAAATCAGTATTTTCCAAAAGCAGCTAATAAAACATGTTTATTTTTCCTCTTGAGAGCCTAAAGTACGTCCTTAAGATGCATAACAGGGTTCCCTGATGATGATTAGCTGATCTTGGATACAATGAATTTTGCAGCAGAACACTTCAGAGGAGGTTGGGAATACATGCAGATATCTGAGTTAAGGAGATTTTGCACTCCAGGAGCAGGCAGTGTTCTTGTTTAAATAATATCAAGGACTTGGCAAATCATTAGTTGGACTTTTTTTTCTGACCATTAAAGGTTTATGACGTACTTTTGATTTATTTTTTTTTTTGCTGGTAGTCTAAATGCCATGCCTTTTAATTGGCATTCATAAATTTCTGTGTTCTGCGTTGTTCTTATATGCCATGCATTCATTGCCTTCATTCAGCATTGTTCCTCTGAGAGGTGAATGGCTAAATACTTTCCCACTGATACAAAAATCATGGTAATTTATATGCAATTAATAATAATAAAACCCCTGAACATTGCTCATTAGAAAATGAATGAAGCACATAATGTATCTTTTATCCAGGAGGCATTTCCAGAGACCTTGCTAACTGTTTGGGTTTGTAGTGATTTACAGTCCTGGTGTTTATATGTCTTAAATATTTAGTAAGCTGCATCTGACTGCAGTAGCACCTTGCATAACCATGCTTTCATCTGATCTTCTAGCTCATCTGACTTATAGTCAGATTTTTAAAGAGCTACTGATTTAGTCCTGATCCCAATTAGAAGGTACCAGTGCCAAGTTACAGGGAGTTTTACAGGCAGGAAAGGAATACTCATTCTTGGTGGTTAAAGCAGCACTCCTCTAAAGATATAAGATTGGTAAAGTACAATTTTTTTGCATGAACAAATATCTTTACTTCTCTTCTTTTACAAGCCAAGGTTTTATATTCCTCACCAGGTTTGGACAGATGATGCAGCCAAGTTTCTCATGTGTCTTAGAAATCATCTTCATATACAGTATGTAGCATCCTAGAAAAAGGAAGTTGATTTAGTCTCCATCTTTCTAATTGCCCCTTGCTGTAAAATACTCTGCAGTTCTTTCCACATAGAGATCTTCAGATTATCTCTAAAAAAATAGTTACCCCAGCCAGTTATGATGCAATCTCTGGTTGGTTTTTCTTTGTTAATATGGCATGAAGTGACAGTTACAGTGTTAATCAGTTAAAATATTGGAAAAGCTTTTGTTTACTTATGTGCTAATGATAAGCAAATTTTACAGTCTTGTAAAAAGTTGCTGATGTGCAAGAAATTTATAAAGAGCTGGAGTACTAAGTGTGGTCCCAGGAACATGCTTAAATTGGAAATTCTTTCAGTTGGTGACACTTTTATTACAGCATTGTTCCTACTGTAATCACTTAATGATTACTTGGATTTGAAAGACAGTATAGTTTATCTACATATTATTTCATTAAACATTCTAATTTTGAAATCTCAGAAATATTTAGTATTTTCTGAAGTTTTGCTAAGAAGTCACTATCAGAGAATACTTCCAAAAGTCATGCAGATTTATCCTTTTTAGATGAGAAGACATTATGTACATCAATCTATTCAGCAGCAAACTGGATTCTTAACTGTGCTGTGCAACTTTTTGAGTTTTAGAAAAAGGCAGGCTTTCGTCAGTCACATCTTCCAGAATTATACTGGGGTTGTACTTATTGTACCTGTCAAGATGGTAGAAGACTAGTAATGACAATGTAAGTTATTTCAGGAAATTTTATGTTTTGTAAATGTATTTCATTACATTTCTTAATGCATTTTTGTTCCAGTGGGTATCACAATTGGTGCTTCATATGCAAAAGCTGTTTCATTCTCTGTGTGAGATATGGTACAGTGGATGTTGCCATAATAGATGTTGCGACTTTAATTTCAATTACCAGTTGCACAGTTTATCTTCACTAATGTCTTCTGTGCATATGAAGCCTAAGAATAATATGTTGAACTCCTAGAAAAGAACAGTTGCCACTTTGAGCTACTTAAAACCTGAACTCCACTTGAAGCTGTGCTGTATGCTGGAGCTGTTCACATTCAATAAAGAAGGTTTTTAGGACTGGAAGCTTTTGGTTAGAAGCTTAATAATTTATTTTATGTTTACTTGAGCTGAATCTTACAACATCACTTGTGAAGTGAAATGTGTTGTACCAAGAAAATGTGGAACAAGAAAGCTTTCAAGTACTACTTTTGAGAAATTTTAAGCCTATTTATTGCTATGTGCTTGAAATTGGTAGTGATATCAGAAAAGACAGGAAATATTATCAGGGGAGTAAATGTGTCAGGTTAATCTCCTGAAGAATTTGCCTTGGAAGAAATGAAGCAGGACTGCAAAGCACAGCTGAATCTATTGTAATGAAACAAGGTTATTCTGAATGGAAGCATATGAATATGTAATAGAAAACCAAATCATGCCTGCTATGAATATGACAAAAGCCCTTCATAGAGATCTTAGATTTGATTAGATTTGGAAATTCACCTCCACATTCACTCTTTGGGCTCACTTGTATTTCACTGTATCACNAAAGTAGAGGGGAAGAATAACCTCTCTGGATCTGCTGGCCACACTCCTCTTAATGCATCCCATTTATTTATTGACTACCCAGTTTGCTTGCACGCGTTGGCACATTGCTCCACTTGTGCTTCGGAACCACAGGATCTGGATATTGCAGACATTGTGTTTGCAGTACCAAGGACTTGTTCTGCTGCTCAGGTTCCTGCCCAGGGATACACACTTTCAATTAGCATCTGCTCTGGCTACGTTTTTGTTGGCTTTTCAATGGGTGTCACAAGCTCAGGAAAAAACCCCTTTGTTATTAGGAAGAAGGTATGTAATACTTGCATTTGACATCTCATTTAACCTGATAAATTACTTTCTTGGCTCTAATTAGAATCACATTCCCCCAAGGTGCAAATATTATGTGGGCAGACGCCTAATTTAGGTGCTTTGGAGAAGGCCAATGCTCCCCTGCTGCAGAGGGAACCCAGGGAGACAGAGTTACCTCCCTGCTCTGAGCCGGTGGGAGCACTGCCCCCAGCTCCCTCCAGCTCCAACCCTCATTTACAATTGGCCCTTTCTGGTGTCCAGGATTTGCATCTTCCTCTGTAAGAGTTGGAGTTTGTTTTGATTTCATTGGCTTTACTAGATTATTGTTGTGGGATAATGTGGGAGGGAGGAGGCATGAGGGTGCTATTTATCACACATAGCCTGAGAACTTTATCTTTACTTGGTGATACTGTGGATGTCCAGAGGAATCTGAATTTTTTTTTCACCTAGGGAATAAGGAAGGAAGAAATCTCAAACCACTTGTTTCTTTAATGTCTAGGATTACTGATAACAATAAACCCTTTATTTGTAGTTTTACTGTTTCAGTGAGTGGAGGTGCTGTGCTGTCACCTGGCTGGGTACTCTGAACTTAGCCGCAACTCTGAATGTCCTCAAACACAAAACATTTTTTTTAATATACAGTATTTTTATTCTATTTTACATTATAAGACTGGTATCTGTGGAAGGGAACATACTTTCCAGATTACTTAGATCAATCCAAAATGGCATGAAACAAAGCTCAGCTTGAGTAATCCAAAGGTGTCTGAAAAACCTTTATATCAATCAGACCCAGGTGATTATAAAGGTTAAAGCACTCTTGATTCACTGTGTCAAGAAGAGAGTTGTTGTTTCAACTTGTTTTTTATTGGGAAAAATGACATTGCAATAATAGTTTAAAAATTTGGGAGTGGCTATCTTAAAAGTTCATTGGCTGCAACTGATGCAGTGGAGTGTTGGGCTGATGGACTTCTACAGCAAGTCCTGTAGACTAGCAATTCATGCTGAAGTAGAGATTCTGAAGAGGGACAAGTCCTTGTGTTAGGCAAATATGCAACTTTTCAAGGAATCACAGAATGATAGGGGTTGGAAGGGACCTCTGGAGATCATCTAGTCCAATGCCCCTGCTAAAGCCAGTTCACCTAGAACAGGTTGCACAGGTTTGCGTCCAGGTGGGTTTTGAATCTTTCCAGAGAAGGAGAATCCACAACCTCTCTGAGCAGCTCTGTCACCCTCAAAGTAAAACTTTTTTTTTCTTATGTTTAGGTGGAACTTTCTGTGCCCGTTGTCTATTATCCTTCCTCTTGCTGGGCACCACTGAAAAGAGTCTGGCCTCATCCTCTTGACACTGGCCTTTTAGATATTTATAAGCACTGATAATATCTCCTCTCAGTCTTCTCTTCTCTAGGCTAAACAGCCCCAGGTCTCTCAGCCTTTCCTTGTCAACAGAGATGCTCAAGTGCCCTAATCATCTTTGTAGCCTCTGCTAGACTCTCTCCAGTGGTTCCCTGTCTCTCTTGAACAGGAGAGCCCAGAACTAGATGCAGTACTCCAGATGTGGCCTCAGAACCGCAGAAAGTCTTTTGCATGCTAACTTTTGTGGTATGCATTCTCTGTACAGATTGGCCCTTTGAGATCAGATCTTGAGTGTTTTTATATGCTTTAATTTTCCATCATATAGTTTTATTTTTCAGTATTGCCTTCAGCTCTTTGTCTAATTTACCTTTGATATCCAGTTTTTCTCTCTCTGTTTTGAAGTCTGTTAAATGATTTGGAATTCATGTGTATTTACACACATTACAGTGAGATTTTAAGGTGGTTTTTTTTTGTGAACAAAAAATATTATTATATTATATATAATATATAT
>VWZO01006471.1:967-17772 GCA_013396975.1 Bucco capensis | reverse complement strand
GGCATGTTTACAAACAACAGTACACTCACAACAGCCAGCTCCCTGCTGGGGGGATGCTGACCCCCTTTGTATCACTGTAGTAAGGAATTCGCTTAGTCACCTAATTAACATAACCCATCCCTTTAGTTTACCTGTCCTGCCCCTAAGGTATATATATTGGAATTGTTGCTTTAATAAATGTCTCAGTTTATACCCCACAAGCCGGGTCCGGATTAGTTTTTGACCTTTATATTCAGGCAGCCAGGGAATGTTTTGTTTGAATTATTGTTCCTGAAAGCTCCCCATACCAGTTATTTACATGAGGTTTTCAAAGATTTCAGTTATTTAAAACAGTAGAAATCTTGCAGCTTACAGACTTGGAGTACTTAATGAGGCTTTTATGGTGGTCTTTATTTACTGATCATTATATTAAAAAGATGAAAGGTAACTTTGTTTTCTGCTTTCCTGGTTGATATATGTGTCTCTGTTTTTCCCTATGGAGAGATCTGGAGGTGGCCAGCCATCCCATGAATGCTGAAGAACTGGCAATTGTACTTCACATGAAAAAAGAGGAGGTTTGAGAGTTTGTTTTCTTTCATATTGATAAATCAGAAAATTTAGCCTGAACATGGGATGCAATGAATGCAGAAAAAAAGGCTTCAAAATTCAATTTTATATATGATAGTTCAATCATGTTACAAAAATAACTCTATATGAACAGGTAGAGTGTGTTATAGGGAGACCAGAATTTTTAATGTGTACGTCGGTTTCCCTTTAAGAGGAAGAAACTGATCGGCTGGACTTCTTCCCCTCCTTTCCCCCGGCCTCGGAGAGGGGGGGGGAGGGAGGTGGGGGCCAGAGACTGTAACCCGGAAAATCCTACGAGATAGCGAATCCACGGACTGCTAAGCTCTCGCGAAGGGGTGACGTGGTTTTGAGTATAAAAGGAGGAGTAGGAAGAAGTCTCTCTTTCTGTCTCCTTTCGATTTCTGGCTTTTCTCGTTCTACCGTCTTCTCCAGAGCTCTGCAGGTTCCTCTGAAGCTGCTGCAAGTCATAAATCTAGCCAACTGTGTAACTCCTGTCTCTCCTCCCCGGGGAGTGAGAGGTTTGCCTCCTGATAAGGAGCGGGAAGCGGGCGGGGAGGGAATCGGCTCTAGTGGTGATTTATAGGCCGGTAAGGTCTGTTCCCCTCTTGAACCTGCATGACTCGGCAATTCGTGGGAGCTTGAAGCTGCTCCTTCTTCTATAATCTCTTTTTTCTTTTCTCACATTGTAATAGCATTTAAATATAGATAAAGCTATTCTTAGAAATTCACAGTCTGTGTGCCTGGTGTTATTAACTCAAATTTTGCTGTCCAAACCAGGACAAGAGTTATTTTAGTGTTGTAACAAGGGTACACCCTTTCCTCTTTCTGGAAGAGTGCTAGGGTTCATGAATTCAACTGCCAGCATAATAGGATTTTAACTCATGTTACATCTAGATGGAAGTGCCCTCAAAAATAGAAATCAGGGGTGAATGGGCAGTCAAGAGGGCTAAGATTTTATCACAGTGACAACATGAAGTTCAAATTCCATCTGTTGCTATTACTTCTCAAACTAGGATGCAAAAACAAGAGCTATGTTAAAGACCATACAATGGTGCTAATGGCAAAGTTCTTTCCCTCAATGCTGAGGAAAAATTGACACTAAGATGACTGTATCTGTGGTGCTGTGTAAGAGAGGCTAAAAGGACTGACGAGTGGTTCCTGATGAAGATCTGAACAGATATGTGATTTAGTCCTACCCATACTTACGGAATAATTGAAAGGAAAGGCATAAGACTGAACTTTGTTAATTTTCCTCCCTACCATTTATTTTAACTGAGTAAATAAAACAGCTTTGCATACTACAAATGGCTGAAAAAATGCGTATAAGCGTTCTGCCATATTCCCCATCTTTAATATTTGAGTTCGGAACTTCTAGATAAAAATGTCCTGATTTTCCTGTTCTTGTCCAGGAAATGGAGTGCTTTTGCAATGATAACAACACGTTGTCCTGAACTGCAAAATATTTATGCAGGACTTCAGCCTTCCTCCTAATGTCTTAGGAGCACTCGTGTCCTAATAAGGGTGCAATAATCCCAGGTTTTAGGGCAAGGGAGTTGACCTGCTTCTCTGTGTTTAACATGGCCCACTAGTCACACTTGGGGAATGAAATGAAGAAAGTGTCTATGATGTTGCAAGACCTGCTAACCTAAATCTGATTTGTCTTCTCTCTGAGGCTTTGTCCTTGTTTAGAAATAGTGAACTTTATGGGGGACTGATCAGTCTCTGCTTATTAACCTTTAATATCCTTTTAACTGGATTGTTGCTCATCACCAGGAAAGCTAAGTCAGGAAACTGCAGCAGGACTTGCTTATATGTTGGAAGTGCCCTTGCAGTGATGAGCTGAGATTCTTTGGATCTCATGTTGTGGATAGGGTTTAGTGAGAAGGACTCAGAGAAGCGACACGAGATGCACTGTCAAGTACAAGCTCAAGCTTACAAAGTCACATTTTTTCACAGTTTTCCCATTTTGTCTTGTAAGTCAATGCAGAGAAAAGACATGAGGTTGGTTGGGCTTTCTCTCAAGGGCTCTTTACAAGAGAAGGATCTCTCTTAAAAAAAGACAAGAACCACCAACAAAACCACAGCACAAGTCCTCAGTCAAAATCTTTCAGTTTTCAATTTATTTTCCTCCTTGTCCTTGTTCACATCTTTTCCAGGAGTTGTGATGTACCTTGTTCCTGGAGACATCTTTTACGAGCTGATACAGTTAAGTGCTCTTCTGTATTGAGGAGGAGAAAGAAGTATCTGCTGTATAAATGCACTTTACTCTTGACTTACTGTTCTTCAAACTTTTCAGGTTTGTTCAGTTTATGTAGGCTGTAGAAAAATGGATAAAAAAAGAGAGAGTTCACAGTGGTGCTTATTATGCACAGACATGGTTGGTTGAATGCTGGAAGAAGAGTTAGCTTCTTACTTTTTTATTGTTACTGGCTCTGCCACTGACCAGCTGAGATGACTTCAGGAAGTGATTTCACCTATTTTCTTCCTCTTTTCTTAGCCCCTAGAGTAAGTGTAAAATGTTGTGAGATATCCACTACTGAGAACTGCTTTTTCTGTATTATTCATCTTACCATTTCCCTTTTACTGAATTGCCACAGCATTGATCATTGTGAGAGTCGGTTCCTTGGAAGGGAATGCTCAGGCATGCTACAGTTTGAATGGGAATAAGCACGGAAGCAACTTACCACTACTTTCCAGAGCTGAGCTATTGAATTCAGATATAGATCTGAGTGCAAAAAGATGAAGCAAGTGTAGAATAGATTTATATTGCATGTAATGTAGTTAATGCTCTTAACAATACAAACATATATTTTTGATAGCCCAGCTAGATACTTCTCTATCAGATAGAAATTAGACTTGCTGGCTTTTAATGATGTGCTCAGAAGTGTGCTGTACTCTGAATAAATGTCAGTCTGTTATTCTTTGGACTGCAGCAGTTAGCAATTCTAAGTCTTTCAAGTAAGATATGCCCCTAATGACAGAGCATGCAATGCTGGCTAAGCTTGGCAGGTTTTCTACTTGACAGAAAATTGGGTTGCCCAGAGCTCTCTCAATGTCTGTTAGCTAGGGATCAACAAGCAGCTCACAGTGATAACGTGCTTACTGATGGGAACATACTGTACCATAGAAGCTTGCTGTGTGCAGGCAGATGTGAGATTGAGCACCCAGCTGTGAGGGACTGGTACAGTCCAGTAACTTCATTTCTAGTCTGGAGTGAGGCGCAAATGAAGCCCAGAAAATTTCAGTAATTTTCGACATGTATAGTTCTGATTTTTTGCTTTCTGTGAATGTAAATGCCACCAACCTACACTGCTTGGATGTTCAGAGGAAGAAATCTGCAGCTGAAACAAATGTATTCAGGGAATAGAGGTGCTTGGTCAGCTCCATGTTGCTGTTGAATACTTAAAATGGTATTAAAAAAAGTGCAGACCAGAATGCAGTAAACTGCAATGTCGTCTGGAGAGGGTGCATGCAAGTGTTTTGCTGCTTTGCTAGTAGTTTGCTTTTTAGAATTTGTTTAATGTTTATTAAAATGGTACACTAAGTGAGCACACATGCTTCATTACCATAATTTTTACACTCGCTTTGTGCAGCATTTTTTTTTTCTCCATACCACCCCTGAAGAGAATAAGATTTGTTAAATGCAGCTAACAGCATTTTTTTTCTCCATACAACCTCTGAAGAGAATAAGATTTGTAAAATGCAGCTAACAGAGTCTGCAGAAGGTTGCTCTGAGTGCCCAGTGCACCTTACTGTTCAATTAGTGCGTATGTTCTAGTTGTTACAGTTTCACCTTAAATTACAGAAAATAACTGGGCTGGAAAGTTCTGAGACCTTACTGGAGAGCTTCATGTTAATATACCCTGGGCTTCTGGGAATCTGCTGCTTGTCAGTCTGGAGTTCCTGATTTTTTAAATGTGTTCTTGGGCTTAAAAGGGGGGCAGGGGAGCTCCCTGAAGGCATCTATTTATGAAAAAAAAAGATATGAAAGAGACTTGAAGAGTTCCTGTTGCTTGAGAAATCTATCTTATTTTTCACAGAATCACAGAACCACAGAACATTCATGGCGTCTCAGGTCACCGAGTCCAACCAAAACAAACAAGCAAATGAAAACAACAACAAAAAACCAACAAAAACTAAACAAACAAAACAAACAAAAACCCCACAAACAAACAAAAACAACAACAAAAAAACCCCAACCCCCAAAAAACCACACAACCCCTGCCCTCACTAGAGCATGTCCTGGAGCACCACGTCTACACACTTCTTAAATACCTCCAGGGATGGTGACTCAACCACCTCCCTGGCAAGGCTGTTCCAGTGGCTCACCACTCTTTCTGTAAAGAATTTCTTCCTAAAATCCAATCTAATCCCACCCTGTCTCAACTTCAAAGCATTCCCTCTGGTTCTGTCATTAGTTACTAAGTAGAAGAGCCCAACCCCCATCTCTCTACAACCAGAGGGCTTGTAAAAAAAATTGTAGATGCTTCCTCTCTGTCTGAAATTTAGTGTGATGGGTAAAAAGGGTGGAAAAAATGAAGTTTTCATCTAGAGCTGCTTGGCCTTTCTGTGGGAAGTTGGCATAAGGGGCACAGGAAGAATGACTTTTCTTTATGCACCTTTTTTGCTTCTGTTACAATATTGTGAGTTTTTCCCCTATTATTCAATTGCCACACCATAGAAATTATTTTTTGCTTTCCATTAATTTATAGAAAATTTCATTTTCTTTAACCAGACTTTGTCTGGAATGGCAAATCAGTTCATAAATAATTTTGGTATCTTCTGTGGAGAACCATACATTCATATGCGTGATTGCTTCAGTTGATGCAAATGTGTTGCTATAGTACTTGTTGAAGAAAATGCTATAGCAATCATAAAGAAAGAGCAGCATGAGTGAGAAAAGCTGTGTCACATTATTGCTGATTTCCCAGAGTCATCCAGGGCTTGCAGCATCAGGCAAAATGTGGTAGCCCTGTACACTGAGTTCAGGGTCACTCCTCTGCTCTTTAGAGGCTCTGTGAGGCCTTGCTCCTCTCTGGGGATGGAGAAGGGAGCAGGTTCCCTCTACTGACTGCCTCCATGCCTTCTGCTGCCATGCATCCCCCACTGTGGCATATTTCTGTGTGTGTTAGGAGGAGTAATCTGCTTTAGGCTTTCTGCTGGAGATAGGTTGTGTGTTGTCTTGCTTTTTTTTTAACTAAAGGTGGTGGGTTTGGGTTTTGTTGGTGTATGGAGGTCCCCCCCCTTCCATAAATATTAACTATTATACTGTTCAAAAACTTTGTTAGAGCAGTACTGGTTGGGGCTGGGCAAGGTGGACAGGATTCAGGTGACTTGGTCAAAGGAATGTGCTAAATGCAGATTATAGTGCAGAAATAAAAATATGTAACATAAGGAGTCCTCTATCACTTGTGGGTTATGTTGAGAGTGTTTAATAAAACTATTCTTAATCATTCTGTATTGAGGACAAACTGCTGATGGAATAAATGATGAGGAGTGCCATGAAGCATCCTAAATGGATGGCTCTGAAGGCTTTTGTTCCCCATGAAAATCAATTTTAGGTTAAAGGACCTTATTATTTCCACACAAGTGAGAAATATCACTTGGTGTACACTCTGCATACTCTCTTTGGTACTTCAAAAGCATCTGAGCACTTTTTAACCACTTCATGAGACGTGCAGAAACAGATAGTCCTGTTTCATAGGAAAGCTGTTTTCAAACCTCACTTTGCTGTGTAACTGAGACCATTCAAATTTATTTTTTCTGTTTTATTTTCTTGAGGAATGAAATTCCTACCCTGATTCTTATGACTCCTGCATCAGCATGGGAGACATTGGTCTGTTGTCTTGTGATGTTCTGGTTAAGTGTCCTTGTGTTAGGCTGTAAGCGTCTGTTTTAATCTTCCCTGCTGGAGCTATTGCACCTCGTATAGATAAACAGTCCTTAAGCAAGAGAAAGGCTTAGACCCCAGTGCATGAACAGAATTACAGTATCATTAAGGTTGGAAGAGACCTCTAAGATCATCAAGTCCAACCATACCTACCACTAACATACCACTACACCATGTTCCTAAGTAGAGCATCTAAATGTTTCTTAAAAACCTCCAGGGACAGTGACTCCACCACTGCCCTGGGCAGCCTATTCCAAGACCTAACAACCGTTTCAGTATAGAAATTCCTCTTTATATCTAATCTAAACCTCCCCTGGTGCAACTTGAGGCCATTTCCTCTCGTCCTGTCACTGTTAACCCCGGAGAAACAGACCTACCCCTATCTTGCTACAGCCTCCTTTCAGGTAGTTGTAGAAAGTGATAAGGTCTTTCCTGAGTCATCTCTTCTCCAGCCTAAACAACCCCAGTTCCCTCAGCTGCTCCCCATTAGACTTGTGCTCCAGAATCCTCACTAGCCTCGTTGCTCTTCTCTGGACTGTTCTGGTACTGAGGGGCCCAAAACTGAACACAGTATTCTAGGTGTGGACCACCAACACTGAGTGCAGGGAGAAAACAGGTTAACCCTTGGCAAGTGGAACTGTTCTGATTTTAGAAATCTATCTGCAGTTACCTGCCTAGTAGCTTCACAAAACTGTCAGGTATAAATGAATGTTTTACATCACCTTTCAGATAGTTATTTAATTTTATGCCACTGGGCTGATAGAGAAGCCATGTTAAACAAGGCTGTAAGAGTCTTTTCTTCTTGCTTGCTCTGTTACAATGAAGAGAGAAAATAAACCAACTGCTGTAAGGCTTGTAAGCTGCTAAATGGGCATTTAATTTTATGTGAGGCTGTCTGGAGAGATGTTGCACTACAGTAGCAGAACTAATATGGCTTATGAATTGCAAGGTTGTGCTTTTTCAAGGTGCTTAAAGATGTTTGTAGCAAATGTCTGACTGACTGACAGCTTGAATGTTGGCAGTGGGAATTGCTATTAACTCTGACAAAGAGGAGATATGTAACCTCGTAAGTGGAGACTTCCCTCAGCTGTAAATGAGTTATATCAGAAAGATGGAGCATCTACAAGAACTTCAGAAACCATTTGAATTAATTGAATGTGGGGGGATGGTTGAAGGACCGAAGACATGCCATGTATTCGGAGCTGAGTGAGCTGTAAACAGCTTTGAGGAAAACATGGCAAAGGACCTTGGCAAGATAAGGGAGCCTGAGAAGAAGAGCCTGAGAAGAGAAACTTGCCTGGGAAGAAGAGTGGAATAACATCTGGACTGGAACAACAAGGGGGCTGGAAAATAACAATGTAACTTGCTACAACTTATATATATTAACCAATCAATACACGACATGTAGGCATAATTACTGCACATAGTATATATAGCCATAGTTTCGGTAATAAAGTTGAGCTTGAATGAGCAATCATATTGATTGTCGTTCTTCTCCCACCGTGACAAGGCCCCACCACCAACAATTGAAAATATCCTATTAAGGCTGCAACTGTTCTTTAAAGGAATAATTAAATCACAGAGCAAATAAATGGTGCATTTCAGGTTTTCTCTCTCTATTAATTTAGATGTGATTCAAAGGAATGGAGCTCACAGCCAAACTGTAAAGCAAAAGTACACTTTATTCGGCACCATGGGCCCATGGTGCCGAGGAACATGCAGGGGTTAGCACCTTGCCTTGTGCATGTTCACCGAACCTGAGATTTTACAAAGCAGTTATACCTTTTGTTGTCTTATTACATGGTCTTATCTCAGGATGTATCCCTGGGATACGTGGCTAGTCGCTCAAGATCTGTACCCCTGCTTGTTAGTGTGTGATACAGAAGCAAAAAGCAACGACGCCTAGATTTCTCCTGTTGATAGAACAGGGGTCCCTGCTTGCAAAGTTCTGTTTACTAAGCGAAGTCTCATTCTAAGCATAGCAAAAGTCCCTTTTTGTCAAGTCGTGCTTGTTATGCAGTAGCCTTGTTTACTCCTTAACACTTGGTGTCCAGAAGGCTTGTTACTAGGGTCCTAAAGGGTTTGGTCGTTTCGAGGGTATCTTGGTTTGACCAGGTAGTTTTTAGGAGAGTCCAAAATAAGGACCTCCCTTCCCAGGATAAAGGAATAAATGTAGAATGAACACAAATGCACACCCAAGGCAAAGTGATAAAGAATAACTTTAACAAATAAATACATATATAACAGCGCAAATACAGAGATAAGTAAGAAAGCTTTCCAGGTCTCCCTCCCCTCACCGTGCCACGTGGTTTCTCCCTCCCCACCCTTGATAAAACCTACAAGAAATATAGTCCGGTTGGATTGGGAAGAAGGTGAGGTGAGCTGAGATAATCTCGATGGAGCCAGGGACTTGGATGACTGAAGAGAAAAGGTCCCAGTTAGATGGAAAGCAGCACACCGCATGGTCAGGATGGTGGAGGCCACGTGGCAGTCCTCTCTCCCCTTCTGCGAGCTGTCTCCGATCAGGCAGGAGGCAAAGAGGAAGTGAAATAGAGCTCTGTCCCTTTTATAGAGAGAAGGTATCCCAGGGTCCCATGCAGCAGGTGTGGCCGTGCGGTCTTTCTTGTTCTGCTGATTTGCACATGAAAGTCACTTCCTTGCTTTGTGCCTGAGTAATCTGCCCGGACACAGCCCTGTGCACTGCAGCTGCTGGGCACCATGCCAGGGCTTGGCTCAGCACTGCTCCAGCCTGCCCCACACCCACATATTAGTTGCCGTGGCTACCAGCGTCAACTAGCTGGGGGAGGGGGTGGCAGTAGCAGAGCAGTTTGGAAAACAAAACAGGTTTGGGAGATGGAGGAGGAGGTAAGGTGGACACAAAGAACTTCCTGTTTCATGTACCCCATCACAGGGGGGCCCAAGGTATGTGACTGCACCCTGCCAGAGTGTCTGTAGCTCCTATCGCTAGGGCTAGGGGTTTCTTGGTTTTTCTCTTAGTATTTCTAATATGGCTTCAGTATGGCTTTAATATGGCTTTAGCTTTTTCCTTTATTTCAGATGCCTGAATCTCACCATGGTCTTACCTGAGCAATCAGCAGCAGTGATCTTCGAGCACTTTGAGCCAGATTCAGGCATGTAAGGAAAGGTTATGGTTTTTGCTGTCTTCTATACAACCTCTTTGTTTACATAAAGGATGAATTTGGCCTTCTGCCTCTCTTCCTATTGCAACCTGTACTTCTGTCCTGCCAGTGAGTAATTACAGAAAGAGAGCTATTCTATTGATTTTTAAACCCTTCATGGAAGAAGAAGCCTGAAAGGTTTTGGTGCAGACTCATCTGAAAGCCTTTATTTGTTGTTGTTGTTTTTCTTTGTGTTGAACCTGTTGTCACTGGGCAGGTGAGTGCATGCTGGTCCCAGGCAGCCGCACCTCTCCACTGAGCAGCAACAGGAGCAGAGGCTTCAGAACCTTCTCTCTCCCAATGAAGCCACAAATGCTGTGCATGGGGCAAGAACATCTCAGTTTTGTATGTGGTGGGCCAGACTCAGCATGGCACAGATTTTTGCCTCTGGCCAGTTCAAAAGTTTCAGATGTGGTCTCTAGGTGTGGCTGGCTGTTGTCATGCTGCCATGGATATTCTTCTGGAGGTAGATCAGGATTTCTGGGTGTCACCGTTTAGCACTTACAGGGTGGGGAACAGTTGCGCAATCTTGCCAGATAGAGAAGCTTGACGTTGTTTGGGACTCTGGGAGGCCAAGGCTATGTGTATGTTGCTGGTTTACAGTCATTTTGCTGTAACCCAATGTAAAGCTTAGCAGGTGCAAGGACATGTCTTTCACACATTATTTGCCCCTCATTCTCATGTCTGGAATGCAACAGGCAGCTTGTTATCACTGAATCACAACTTAGTGTGTAAGCATTTTCTGTCAACCAGCACCAACTGAAAAGCTCTCAGTTCTCCTGTACACATCTTCATTATTCATTTAATGACACTGAGGCGTATGTAATGCTATGTAAGCAGTGAAATTGCTAGGAGAATATCTCTCCTCAGTTGATTTGGGGCCTTCTGTTCTGCTCATCAGCCATTCTTTTATTAGGGAAAGATCACGAATCACCTCACTGTTCAGCTTGAATCCATCTTTTGGTGCATCCTTTCCTGTCTCTTAATGAAAGAGTTTCCCTTACGTGCAGGAAACAGTGATGAAATACTCATCAACTAATGGTTGTGGTATTTGCAAAGGCCTGGACCTTTGTGATTGTTTTGTACTAAATTGAAATGTGGGAGCTAAATAATAGCTACTGCATCACAATAATGTGGTTTCCTTTTAGCAGTACAGTAGAAAAGATGGGCAGTAAGTGTAGGCTAATAAATGGCAGGTGTTTATCCTTCTCAGCAATGTCTGTTAAGTGCAACACAAGCCAGCTCTGCTTCATGACTTCGATTTTTTTTCCCCTTTCAGAAGGTACTTTTTCTGACTGTCATGATGTGGATTAAAAATACCCACTTACCAGAAACTCTCTTGTTAACTATATAATTCTACAGCTATTTTTCTGGTTCAGAGTAAGTATTGATTTGTAAGCATATGGATACTAATAATAATTCTATTATAACTGTTGTTTAATCTTTTATATCTAGAAGGCTATGTTTAGAATTTATAATGGTTTACCTGCTGCTGTCCTGAAGGGCAGTTTCACAAAGGCTTCTGTATGTGGTTGATTGCTGTGCTAAATGCAGCAAAGGAGATAGGAGTGAGGGCGTTCTTTCTGTTGGTTTTTTTTTTGTTGTTTAAACAAATGATTTTTTTAAAAAGTGGCGGAAAGAAGGTATGAAGTAACAAAGAATTGATGTTTTGAATGAAGCTGTTCTGCTAGTTATTTAGCTAGTGTTTAGGACTGGTTGCATCCACTGTGTCGTCATTAGCAGTAAATCGGGATGCTTAAATGGGCTGCCATACCTGAGTTTAGGAAGGGTGTTGCAGTGGTGAATTGGCTTTCTCAGGCATGTTTCTTCTAGTTGGAGGTGGTGAGTTCTTTTAAATATCATCTGTGCTGTAGATTGTCAGCATTACTTTGTTATTGAATTGTGACAAATGGGCTTGGGAATGGAATCTAAATGGAAAGAAAAAAAACCACCACATTACTGATATTATTTATAAAGCCTATTTACATGATACAGATTCTCTGTCCTGTTTCTGCCAATGATATTAGTGTTGATGAATCGTTATTTAGAGAAACAATGATCTTCTTACATATCAGGGGAAAAATATGCAGTGTGATACAGGGGGATTAGCTTGCATAAGTCATTATCTTTGACATGTTGTCTTCAGCGCTGCTAGTCCTCCTCAGCAAAGGATCTTTTCTATGTTTAAATAATTTTAGCTGAAGAAAAACAAGATGATTACTATGCCCTCAGCCCTCTTCTAGTAATTTTTGCCAAAGTCAGATTAGATTTGGTATTCTGAAGGAGGTGTTTGCTAATTTCAAGAGTATATTGTATGTTTGTAAAACTGCCACTGTGGTGGTATTGGATCATCTAATTTGTCTGAAGTGGTGACAAAGCTAATAAAAGACTAAATCAGATAATGATTTTTATACAGCAGACATTCGCTACTGAACAGCCCACTAACAAAATGACATGGTCTTTTAAAGCCTTTTGGCATGTATAAAGCTGTTGGCATTTAACTGATTTGTATGAAACTGAATCTTTCTCTGAAGTTTCCCCCATATGACCACACTTTATTTCCAGAATTATACCCTTGGAGACAATCTGAGTAGTAGGAGCTTTGTGCTGCAGAAAATCCTGGAGATGGGATTACCTGTCCAATGATGATAGCTACTCCCCTTAATGAGCTTCATACTGCTAGCATTAGTGTGTCCTTAGTAAACAGTATTTGTAGTGTTCCTTGCATCCAACGATGTTCTGGAGGGGACTTGCTAACAAGAGGCTGTTCCATTCTGCCATCAAAATGACAGAAAGACAAGGGTGATTTTCCTCCTCTTGCTGCAGTTCAGCTTTGCTGACTAAAGTTAAATCACTCTGCCAAGGATGAATCATTGGTGGTTCATAAAAAACAGCTTCTCCAGAGAAAATGTTTAGCCCCTGGAATAGGCAAAGCTGTGGCAGGATTTCCCTGAGGGAGGGCGCTCCTTTCAAAAGCACAGCGCTTCACCCTGCCTCCAATTATCCAAGCCTGAGTGCTTTTACTTTGCCTGTGGATCTAACAAGTTTCAGAGTAAAAAATATTCCTAGTAAAATGCTAAGAAATGAAAGATGCTCTTCATCACACTGTCACTGTCTGTTAGGGTCTAGCGTGCTTAGGTGGGGAAACAAAGAAGTGGGTTTGCTGAGAGTTCATTTCTCCCCTCTTGCAAGTGCTGCTGTGTCTTGGTCCTCCAAGCAGGAAGCTGCACTCAGGTCAGGGTGTAGTGCTCTCAGGGAGCCCCACTTTGGTGTTTGGACTGCACACTGGGTTGGTTTTGTGGGTTTTTTGTTGGTGTTTTTTTTCCCCCTACCCCTAAGAGTGAACGTTTTCTTAAATGTATAAAAACTTCTACAATTTCCTCCTGCATTTTCCTTATTCATTTTTTCCTCTTAAAATTACTTTTAGCAACACTTCATGAAATTTAACCATTCTGATTGATGAGAAACCAGTGCAGTGTGATACAAAAGCAGGATGCATGCTTGGTCTAATGTTTCTTCACCTTTTTAAAAAGGTTTATCAAGCACAGCGCTTGTTATTGTCAAGGTGTTTGGATTTATATTGAAATCTCACTTTATGGCTAGCTGTAAAAGGCACTAAGATAAAACTGTGAGGAAAAGTAAGGTCATGTATGAGACAGATGAAAGACAATGATGTACCTGAGGATGCTCAGGGAATCATTTTTTATACTGCAGTTAAACTTCAGAAGCCTGTGACTTCCAATCCTATACTAAAAAATTGGCCTTCCTAAATTAAATTTGCAAAGATGTTACTGTTGTAAGCAGCAGTGGCTCCTGGCTCTTTGCCTAGCTGTGCCTGTACTCAGGAAGAGATGTTAGGCTGTTGAGGCAGTGTTTGAGGTAGATTGTGGTACAACTGTATCAACAGTTTGGGAACCTCCTACAGTTGTACAGCATCTGTCACATCGTTGGTATTAGATCAGAGAGCGAAGAAGGGAAAAATAAAGGTTGTGTTTCTGAGGCCTATTAAATGTACTAGTCTGAAGAAAAAGTAATTCTTTCTTTAATTTTGGTGGTTTTCTGTTGCAATATAAATAAAACAAGTCTGCTGCTGTGCTACAGTGGTAACACAAATGCACACAATTCTGAACCTTGCTGAGAATTTCTTTTGAAATTCATTTAATTCATTTAATGAATGTCTTCATTAGAAGCACCTGTTCTTTCTGCTACAGAATACTTCTTGAGGAGAAAGTAGACAATGTACTGATTTGCCATGATTTGACAGTTTAATTTAGCAATAAACTGAAACTTGCACTGTACTGGAAATGACAATACTTCAGGTTTTTACATTCAGAACTGGAAAGAAAAGCAGCTTGATATCTGTTGGTGTCCTAATATAAAAACTTATTTTGACTGTCACGACATGAAATGACATAATAGTTGCTTATGTCACAAGAAGGATGGCAGTGGTAATGAAGCCAACTGTTTCAATGTCAAAATATTTAGCTTCATGATATCTTTTCATGATTAATTTGGATACCACTTCACTAAATATTTGCCGAAATCCGTATGTATTCGTTAGACTTTACATGGCATCCTATTTTCACTCTTAAATGGCAGATCAACCACATGGAGACTTTTAACCTGATGAACTTATTAGAATGTTTTTAGTCAGTGTCCCCCTGACTCTAATGCCAGCTTGGGCAGCTTCATTGCCGTGAGACCTGGTGCTGTGCTGGGTCCATGTGGTAGAAAAATGGCGAAGGGAACTGTGAGAGCATACTGTTTTTACCCTGTGTGGGAGTGAGTTAGAGGAGCATAATGAAGGAGCAACATTTAACTTTGAAGTGTTTTTGGGGTTCATAAATTTCATCTGTTGGAACGGCAAGATTTACAACAGTCCCTTGGAAAGAAGGATTGGGTAATGCCAGGCTATTATGTGTCGCAATCTGGTGACAGAAAAATGATGCATGTTATGAGTAACTATTTAAAATATTTTTTCCTAATCATCAGGAATGCACATCCCTCTCTGTGTCCTAGCCGGGGATTCACAGTGAGCAGCGAACAAGCCTTTTGTGTTGATTTGAATGAGGCATTTTGACAAAAACCAGACCAACACTTGGTGCTTTGTTGTTTTCACAGGGCTGATCATAGAGTCTAAAAGTGAGACCATTGGCAGTCCAAACTGTGTCACTGTCTCATACAGCAGGAACAGGAGAACTTAATGCTGCGTGGTCTGCAGCTTTTAGCAGATGGGCAATACCTAATATGTATCACAAGTGGTAGCACAGTTGATCACAGATGGAAACAAACTCATTTCATGTTCAGTAGACTGTGAAATGAGTCACAGCTGTTCTCTCCCTGTTGTACAGTGACACACTGCTCTCATTACAGAACATCCACACTACAGCTCTTCAGCCATTTGTGCTTGATGCACATTCCTGAATACCTCTCTGGGATTCATAGATTCATAGAATGGCCAGATTGGAAGGGACCTTAAAGATCATCTAGTTCCAATCCCCCTGCCATGGGCAGGGATGCCAATCATTAGACCAGGTTGCCCAGGGCCACATCCAGTCTGGCCTTGAACACTGCCAGGGATGGGGCATCCACAACCTCTCTGGGCAACCTATTCCAGTGTCTAACCAACCTCCGGGTAAAGAACTTCCTTCTAATCTCCTGTCTAAATTTTCCCTCCTTCAGTTTATAGCCATTCCCCCTTGTCCTATTACAATCAGACCACCTAAAAAGTTTCTCCCCTTCTATCTTATAATCCCCCTTTAGGTACTGGAAAACTGCTATAATATCTGCTTGAAGCCTTCTCTTCTCCAGGCTGAATAACCCCAACTCTCTCAGCCTGTCTTTGTAGGGGAGGTTCTCCAATCCTTTAATCATCTTTGTGGCCCTCCTCTGGACTCGCTCCAACAGGTCCACATCTTTTTTATGCTGAGGACCCCAGAACTGCATGCAGTACTCCAGATGGAGTCTCACAATGGCAGAACAGAGAGGCAGAATCACCTTCCTAGACCTGCTGGCCATGCCTCTCCTGATGTAGCCCAAGATGCAGTTGGCTCTCTGGGCTGCGAGTACACATTGCTGGCTCATATCCAGCTTTTCATCTATCATGACCCCCAAGTCCTTCTCTGCACGGCTGCTTTCAATGAGTCCCTCTCCTAGTCTGTACTCATACCTAGGATTACTTCTACCCAGATGCAGGACCTTACACTTTGACTTATTAAACTCCATTTTATTCTCTTGGGCCCACTCTTCGAGTTTATCCAGGTTCCTCTGCATGACATCCCGCCCCTCTGGCCTATCAACCACACCACTCAGCTTCGTGTCATCCACAAACTTGCTGAGGGTGCGCTTGATACCCATGTCTAGGTCATTAATGAAGANNNNAGGTCATTAATGAAGATGTTGAAGAGCACTGGTCCCAAGACAGAGCCCTGAGGGACCCCACTCGTCACTGCTCTCCACCTGGACAAAGAGCCATTGACCACAACTCTCTGGTTGCGTTCCTCCAGCCAATTTCTTATCCACCAAACAGTCCACCCATCAAATCCGTATGTCTCCAGTTTTGAGATAAGGATGCCATGAGGAACCGTATCGAAAGCCTTACAAAAGTACAAGTAGACAACATCAGTCTGCCTTCCCTCATCAAGTGCTGCAATTACTCCATCACAGAAGGCTACCAGATTGGTCAGGCACAATTTGCCCTTAGTGAATCCATGCTGAGTGCTTAGTATCACCTCTTTATCTTTCATGTGCCTTAACATCACTTCCAAGACTATTCGCTCCATGATCTTCCCAGGCACAGAGGTGAGGCTCACTGGCCTGTAGTTCCCTGGGTTGTCTTTTCTACCCTTTTTAAAAACAGGGGTGATGTTACCCTTTCTCCAGTCATGCAGGACTTCATCTGACCTCCACAACTTGCCATATATGATGGAGAGTCGTCCTGCAACAACATCAGCCAGTTCCCTCAGGACCCTAGGATGTATGTTATCAGGGCCCATAGACTTATTCTGATCCAGTTTCAGTAGGTAGTGCTGAACCTGTTCTTCACATACAGTGGGAGGCCCCTCACTCTTCCAACACTTACCTGGTGCTACCAAGTCCTGGCTGTTGCAGGAAGTTTGGCTACCAGTAAAGACTGAAACAAAGAACTCATTGAGCAGCTCAGCCTTATC
>VWZO01006470.1:0-26439 GCA_013396975.1 Bucco capensis | reverse complement strand
ACATTCTGTGATTCTGTGAAAGGTAAGTGCCTAGAATTGTTAAATGAGTTAGCTGCAGAGGAAAAGCTGCTCTGTGCCGGAATGACTGGCAAGCAGCTGGAGCAGAGGGCATTCCTGAGCAGCCAGCATGAAGGAGGAAAAAAGCAACAGAAATTTTAACTTGCCAAGAGAGAAATAATCATATTCACAGCCTGGGAACAGAGTGAAAGGTTCACTGTAAAACAAACATTCAGTTCAATAATTGAATATTCAAAGTATTGAGCCACAGGCCATGGGATGACCAGTGCACCACAGAGAAGACAATGTTTGCTAGTATATTAAATACTGTGCAAACAGTGTCAGTATTCAGTTGTAACTTGATGAAACCAATAACTGGCTTTTCAGTAATAATGGCTCCAAGACATTTAGCTAGATTTCCTAATAAAAACAGTCAAGACAAAACCCTACAAAATAGTTTAGTCTCCTTTCTCAAGTTTATCCTTGCTGATTGCAACAAATCCCAATTACTTCAGGTAAGCCTTTTTCATTGAAACCACAATCCTAGCCTGCTGGCTTAGTGAAAGAAAAAATTAGTTGTATGTCCAGTATAAGAGAAATAATGTTTTAGGGCAGCTGAACAGTCTCAGATTTTCAGTATTTTCTGCAGTGTAGTAATTTATTTTACTAGTAATTTATTTACCTTGAAAGGATACTCCAAAAATAAAAGATGGGCCAGAAAGCCATGAACACACCAATGCAAAAAGAGAGAAACCAGCAACTCAGTCTTTCTGTTGACAGAGAATGTTAAAACAGCAAAGAAAACAACAACAAAAAAAATCATTAAGTATCGTGGAATGGGAAATCTAACTATGCCAAAAGTTATGAGTTCAAACATATGTGACCAATATGGGCAATAAAAGTAAATCAATAAGATATCAATAGGCTCCATGGTTAGAGAAAATGAAACCAGTAGCACCCTTTATAAAATGGAAAATATCCATTAAGAGCTTGGTAATGACAGCAATTATGTGTCCAGCACTAGCAAAATGTTGTCAAAAAACATATTTATTAAAAAAAATAAGGGTTACACAAAGGCCAGAGGAATACAGGAATGAGCTCAAAAGACAGATATAAAAATTACCCAGCAAAGCAAATTTCATGGTGAAGGGAAAAAAGCTTAAAAGATGTAAAAAGGATAGATGATTACAATGATGTCATAATAAAGTAAATACAATGGTGAAGAGTCTTCTCAATGCAAATAGTAACAAAATCCAATGGGTTAAGGTTTAGCTTCAGCCTTCAGGTTTAAAATTCAGCTTTGAAGCTAGATTTCATTTGCTAATGCAGAAGGTGAACAGTGGCACAGATAAATGGGAAATACAGTGGAGGAAACTATTTCATTTCAGGTCTCTGAGGCAGTCAGTTCATTTGAATTTATTCTCACAGAGGCATACAAATGAAGCAAACTCGTGTTTCAGTCAGGAAATCTTGAACACAGGCTGTGAATGTAAGGGCCATCATTAGGACTCACTAGTGCAGACATGTAGCAAAGATTTGGTGATAATCACCGCTGAGAAAAATAAGCACATAATAGCTGATCCCTCCAAACATCTTGGAGCAACTAACTCGCCATCCACAGGCATCAGCGCAGAAATGCTGCCACCCAGCTGCAGAGAAGCATAGGAAGAGCCTCAGCTCCCATGAGAACTCGCCTAAGCAAGGCTTTTCCCTGCTTTTCCCTGACTCGTTTTGGTCTGCTGCATTGTCCAGCTAATCTCTATTGTGCTTCGCGTGTGTCCTGAAAGAAATACTGTGAAGGCTAATTTGAAGGCAAAGATCACACAGAGCTGTGAACAGATAGCCAAGTTCTGCCACACATGACAAGATCTATATCCCAGCTGGAGGGGTGACCAGAATCAGTCTTTCCTGAGGTGTTTGTATCAACAGACAGCAGCAGCTTACATGCCTGGTTAGAAGGAAGATCTCCACGTCCGCTCTGGGTCTTCTGAGGCCAATTCTCTAATGCACTGAGGAGGGATGGTAGTCATCTTGTGAGCTTGTCAATTCACTCCTAAATCCTCCCCCAGTAAATGTGCTTGTGGTTGTAACATGTGTGATCATTCAGATGAACTGCAGTGGAGCAGCACCCAGGTCTAGCACCTGCACAAAAACAAAGCATGAAGATGATGGGGGTGCTGGTGGATGAGAAGCTGGCCATGAGNCCCTTCCAACCCAAACCATTCTAGGATTCTATGTGTTTCTTCACCAAGCTCATTTCCTGATTTTCCTCCAGGATGACAAAGCACAGTAGATGATACATCACTCAGCCACACAACAAATTCTGCCTAAGGAATCCAGGATTAAGATTTGCCACTAGGTTAACACATTTAAATGCCTCTCTTTTAGAAGTTCTTGAAAACGATTTAAAACATCTTTGGACGGTATTAATTAGTTAAGCTTATCATTATGATTTTCAATATTAAGAGTTTTATTTCATATCACCACTAACTGGGACTTTCTAAATTGAATGGCAGCTTTCTTCTCTTTTGGAGGCATATAGCAGATTTTTCCACTAAGTTAAGCATATATATTCACTTACCATACACAAACTAGGAAACCTTACAGACTCTGTGAAAACTTCTGAACTCACTTAAAATATACATTGTATTTCCTGATGGTTTATTATATGCAGTAAAACATCCTTTTCATCCACTATATTAAAAAATGGTTTTTAAAAACTGCCACTAACAACCCACACAAGATGAAAAGCTTACAGACAAACACCAAAGGGAGAGCAACTGCATCCAGCACGTATGCAGAGCTCAAAATCCTACGAGGCTCAGCACTGGGACCAGATCATCTCAGCATCACAACAGCACAACTCTGCAAACTCTAACTAACCAGATTAGTTGCAGAGTTCCCAGACATCTGCAGTGAAGGTGCCAGAGGACCAAAGAACTTCACAATAGGAACACACACATCCTACAAAGCAGCTTGGCAGCGCAGGTGCTATCTGCTGCAGAAGCTTTAAGTAATCAGAGAGAGCTCATCTAGTCTAGTGCTCCTGCAGCACTTGAGCCTAATTTAATAGGAAATAACCTATTAGTGCACAAGTGCTTTCTCTGTAGGCATCTAGTGGAAAACATGGCAGATCCATCACATCTAGCCTGCTCCAAGAGTCTGCACTCCCACACAGGCTGCTACAATCACAACCAGAGGACCAAGAACATGCAGTAGTTCCTTCCTCCCCGTCCACAAAGCCCTTGAAATATTGTTTACTACCACAGAAAAATGTGTGATTGCTAATAAAAGAAAAGAGGGAGTTGTATAAACCAGTACTTTAATATCTTATTACTTTATTCTAAAATTAAGCAAGAGGAATAAATGCAATTCCAGGATTTATTAACACAGTAATTCAGAGGAGTAAGGTTCAGCTACAGTTCCTTCCATGCCATGCCTATCTCAGGCAATTCTTATTTTGCATGTTCACTACAATTTTATATAATGAAGCTATACAACATTCTGCTAGAGGTGTTCTAATTGCAATGCTTATTAACTGGTAACCAACTGAATATATTTCATAGCTTCCTACAAAGTAGAAACAATTAGTAATAGGATAATAGGCTAAGGTCACTCAGGAATACAAAGGGCTACAATCTAACTGGAGAAGATGTCTCAGTAGCACAGGATTATGAGAGCTGATTATGAAAGGTACCTGACTGCTACCTTTCACAGGAGAATTTGAAGCACATGGCTGTATCCAGGCAGACAGGATCACAGAATAGCTGAGGCACCTCCAGATCCTCTGCACAGAGCAAGGTCAAGCAGAACACATCTATCTATAGAATTTCATCATTTCATCTCATATAGTACTTCTCCTGACTGAAAACCACCAGATTTCTTTCCTGAGGAAGACTTTTTCTCCTACTAGGCAAAACTGATGAGGACATGCCTGCCGAATTGGGAGCTGGGAATTGTGCAGACCCTTTTGGGAGAATTAAATTGAATTAATACAGCATCAAGTTTTCTTATGACAAGCATCACTTGGATAGAAAAGTGGAATCATAGAATGTTAGGTGTTGGAAGGGACCTATAAAGATCATCTAGTCCAACCCCCCTGCCAGAGCACGATCACCATGAAGCAGGGTTAAAACCACAGACAGAAAACACACAGTTTAGTTATATATATATATATATATATATAAAAATAAAGCAAGAGCAAACCCCAGGAAAGCTTGCCTATTTTTCTACTATTCTTACAGTTCAGGAGATGACAACTCCATCACCTTTCATGCTTGTTGCCTTGGGCACTCAGCAACTTATGTAGTCAATTAAGGATGTATCAGGGGCACAGCTCAATGATCCACATGCAGAAGGATCAGGGCACACCCCAGCCAAGATGTCACACAGTTCATTATCCTCAGGCAAAACTGTCAAAATTGTCAAAATTGTCATAGGCACACTAGGGATTGTGCCTGATTTTTAGTGAGCTCTCAAGCACCACATCACAGACTACACCTTTTAAGCAACACTTCCATAAAAGATAGTCTTGGAACTGGGGAAAAGCTCACATGTTTGAACCATAAAAACCTGTACTAGAAATATCTTTTATAATCTAAGTAATAAATACCTGGGTTCTAACTATGTGGTGCTGCTCAACTGCTTTGCCTACACAAAACCCAAGTTACTTAACAGAGTAGCCCAATAAGCAGCTATAACCTCAAATTTCCATGTATGTGAAGCAGAAAGATCTAGTCACAGATGAGAGCATATTGCAAAAAGCACATATACAACTATAGTAGCATTTCAGAGAATAACCAACATGTTTGTTGAGTTTCCTAGCCAAAGCTGTGCTGTAAACTGACCCATTTTCCAAACTTGTTTTCCTCGTAACTGAAACTATTTCTCCAAAGAAAGAAAGGTCAAATGACATATGGCCCCAGATGGCACAATCCAGATGAGCTAGAAGGCAAGTTCTTCTCCACAGTTGTGTTTACAAAAGGCATGTCTTTCACTTCATTTGTTGATCCTATTTCCTTTGACACATGCAATTGTTTTAACTACTACCAGCTCTGTTGAAATAGTTTCAGCTGTGTTTCCATGAAGCCAGGGGACTAAACAGATCTGTGATATGTACAAGCCTAAAGAACTGCTATTTTTAGGAGCTCTGTAGTGCAGTATCTCAATCTAATCAATAACAACCCTCCAGTACACTGATCAAAAGCCACCACATCATGTTTTACTAAACCAAGACCTATGCAATAAGAGTTGGGTAAAATCCCTGCACTGCCCACTAGGAGCTATGACAGAGCACCATATCACAGCAGGATCTTCTACAGCACATACCTGGGAGCTCAAAGCATTAGGATCTATTCAACCACATGAATCCAGCTCTCTGTACAATGCCCTAAAGCTTCCCAAACAGCCTACCTCACACAAATCCCATGAAAATCTTCTTTCCACTTACATTTGAGCAGAGCTCCTCTATTATACTCAGTCTGTCACAGGCTAATAATCACAATTCTTTTGTTGACAGGCTTTTCAGATTTTCTTGTATATGAGTGGCAACAAACCAAAAGAATCCATCAATTTCTACCTACTGTTCTCTTCAAATTCTGCAGTTGTGCTGCATGACTTTTATTCCTTGTTATTTCACTAATTGTTTCTATCAAATACATACAAAGTTGTTCTGCACAACAGCTGGAGAATTAGAATATTAGACTCCCACTGCTGATTAGTAATTATTTTTTTGTATTCTCAGGGAGAAAACTAGAGTTGTTAGAATGCACAAAAATACACTGTGGCTTTCAAACTGTGATTTCTTAAGCACAAAATTCCAGTATGAACACACTTCTATTAGAAAAATGTTAGCCACATATGAAACCAAAAATTTGATTAATTACAAATGAAAGCTGACGTTTTTGTTGTTATACACAAATCCTGTCAAGGCATTTGGAATTGTTCACAACACAAGCAAGTGTACTTGCCAAAAGATGAGTGTGTAAGCCCGAAGTTTCAGGGGTTGAACTATATTTCTATCCCATGAAGTATTGTCACTGCTATTGCCATGGTATGAGAAGCAAAAGCCACAAAGAGTATATATATACATATATATATATATTTTATATATGTATCTATTTTGGTTTATTCAATAAAATAGAAAAGACCTCACTACTGGGCAGCTTGCCAGATTCTGGGAGCTTGGGGCCCTTTGGAAGTGTCTGGAACACCCTGGTGTCAGAAAAAGAACAACTATTTAGGGAGAAGCAGCATTCAGTTGTATGGAATAAGCACAGGTATTATACATTAGGAAACTATTTTGTGTCAGTGAACCTAACATTTTAAGTTAGCAAAATGTTATTTATCTCTGTATTATTCTTATTCCCTCTGCGTTTGCTTGAATAGGTTTCCTGATGATCTGACTGAAGTGGGGGAGGTATATGAATATACATATTTCTATTCAATTTTTTTCTTTAAACAAGGGCAGCTTCCAGTCTTGAGGATTGGTCATTGTAATCAGAGAACCTGCACATTTGCAGGCAGTAAAAACATTCCACTAGTAAAGCAGGACCTGCAGTCTTTAAATATTTAAATGCAGTTTTAATGCAATTAATGACTAAGATACAACTGAGCTATAAAATCCAGAAATTTCCTGTCACACATGCCCTTGAAGGACAAAATGACTTCATGTCATCACTAATTGTGTAGATTTAAGTCACTGAATCACAAATAAGCCTGTAAGCGGATTTTAAACATGAAAAAAATCATTCAATAACAAATCAAAGATTCAGCTTCTAAATTCAGCAGGCCCAAAAGTAACTGAAAGAGGTTCTTCTCTAGGATTATGCAGCACATTCAACAGAGCCATGCTCTTGGTATTCACTCTGTGCAGAAGTCACTGCTTGGACCATAGGAATGTCTTTTTAGTTTATATTGATTATCTCTCTTCCCACTGTAAAACTCCCACTTTTTAATTAGGAACCTAAGCTAAGCAAAGTGTATTTGTCTTTTTGTCACAAAGTAATTGGGAAGTGCATTAAGCACTGGCACCTCCTAGCCAGCTTCTGCTCAGTAATTGTGGTGCTGTGCAACACAGCAACCTTTCAATAATCAGTGTCAGTACAGCTCCAGGCTAAACTGAAGTCAGGCACAGCTAGTCTCTTTAGGATGAAGCTGCTTCCCTCCTTAAGACCAAAAAGATCCTGTAAAAGGTTTGTTAGTTTGTAGATCAGTCCTTTTCCTTCACTTTTAAATGACTTCCTGCTTGATGTCTGCAATCACCTCTGCCCCTGCTTGATTCTTGTTACATAAGGAAATTCAGAGATCTGGGCTAGCAGTGAGAATCTTTGCTACTGTCTCAATAACTCATTCTTCAGAAGACAAACAGGATCAAAAGGTGACTGCTGTGGAGCCAACCAGGAAATCCATAATGAAGGACTCTCCCCATCAGTGCTTATTTGCCTACAAGCCATACACAGATAGGTAGGTAGGGAGCACCCAAAACCGCTTGTAAGGAAGCACAATTTCCTCATCCTGGCTGACAAAAGCTAAAATTTTTGACATTTCAGCTCTCCATATAGAAAGCCATATCCTTACAGAGAACAGCTATGTGGTCAGAAGCTACAGGAACTTTCATCCTTAACACGCTGCTCTGAGAAAGCATTATTATTCATAGCCAACCCATAATTAGCCATTTCTAATATAGAGATGCTGGCACTTAGTCCATTTCCCTTTGCCTGTGTGCACATTGAGTCAGTTTCTAAACAACACACTTGAAGCCTGTGAGTACTTCTTCCTTTTGGCCCTGATGCATGCAACAAAGGAAGAGCAGAAGTCCATGCTTTTCTTATGATCATTTCAACATCCAACCATAAAATCCAGGGAGAAACCTCTCACTCATAGATCAACTTCAACATCATAACCCCTGAATGATGGCATAGTTGTCTCCAGTCTGCAGTAAGCACACTTGGCTCTTCCCCTTCATCCTCACAGCGCTGGTGGCAAATGCTCATAAAGCATGGGTGAGCCTGGGGAGCATATCAGAATCTGTATCTCTTCTGCCAAAACTTTGGAAAGGGCCATCACACAACAACCCTTATTGGCTCCAAAGCAGCTCTTCAGCTGCTTCCAGCTGTGCTTAATGAGGAAGGAATAATATGGCTCCAAGTAGTGTTATTCTGTGTTGCTGTTTCAGAAAATTATGGGAATGGGAAATGTATTAGCATCTCCCACAGTTGCTGGGCCAGATGTGACTGACAGTATTTTACTGCCTCTTTTAATAGTAACTGAAGCATTTGCACTTAGATCTTCACATTTTTCCCCCAGACCTCAGCTGAAGAGTTTAGTTCAGCTCTGATCCAAAGACCAAGAGAAAAAGAGAGCCTTTTAGCCTGCAGATCCCTGACAGACACTGGCTGCCACAGTAAAGAGCTTGCAAATCACCCCCCACTATTGCAAGCATCCTATCATATCCTCCCTTACATGACCTATCAATATACCATCTCAAAAGCAGTTTAAATGTGTCCCCATTGCCTTTAGTAGAAGGCTTTTCCAGACCTTATTGGGCTAATCTATTTGCAGGTTGATTATTAGGGGAAGAAGATTTAATCACACCTTATTTATTTGTACCCACCTGTACTTGTGAAAATGCTGTCTTCTAATTTGACTTTTTTCTTTCTGGTGCTTAACTGTTTGACATACCAAAGAAAGTAACTATCCTCCTCACCTTTCTGTTTGCTAAGTTTTACTGTCCAAGCTTTTCCAGTCACTTATGAAACAGGCAATCTGTTCCCTTGGTCCTCTTTCTCTGTATCTGTTAAAGTTTAGTTTATCATCTTTGTGTACAGTGTAAATACCTTATCTGATAGACTGTAGCTGCTTACTTGCATAGCCACTTCATGCTAAAGAAACCTTGTTCTTGATAAATACTCCCAGACCTCACTATCCTGTTCAACACATCACTTGGGGAATTTCCATAGGCAGTTATGGAATAAGCAGCCTGTGCTCTCTGCTTTTGAAATGGTTCCTTCAGGCACATATCACACTGAATAAAAATGGAGTTATACACATAGCTAGTGCACAGCCAATGCTCAAGTGCTCTGAGGAACAAAGCTTTAATCAGCATGTCCTTAATTTTACAACAGATTTCAAGCAAGCAAAAGATCTGCCCAGGAAGCTCTTTCTGTGAGGTCACAGCCAACATGAGTGTGTCATTAACTTAATCACTGAGGAAACATGTTGGCAACTGTGGTTTCATTACAAATGAAAAATGACACTAGCTCTGTTGTAGACTATAGGCTAGTATATTTGATAAATGTTGAACTAGCAAGTTCACCAACTGCAATGTTGCTCCACTGTATTTGCTGTTAGGGTGAGTCCCAGAATGCTCTATTCATACCAACTCCATGAAATCATGTGGGAACCCCTTTCTGAGCCTAGCAGTGGCTTAAGTAGGAGTACAAACATGTGCCAAGTGATTTCTGCATCTCAACAGAACTGTTCAGCTATTGAGTATTTCTCTCACAAAAAGCTCATGTGGTAATGCAGTCTGAAGACAGACTATACAAGGGTTTTACCAGAGAGATAGACAAGTATTCAGGGAGCATTTACTGGGGAATGGGTTTCTTCACTGACATCAGGAAGGGCAATATTTTCACTTTGACAGTGAACTTACCCATATTCTTGGACAATAAAACTATTAGTGTGAACTGTGGGAAAATTCTCAGAGTGACTTGTCAGTAGCAAGAAAAAAAATTAAAAACTTAACAATTATAGGAAAAGTAGCAACATTGATCCAATAAACACAAATAAAGATCTTTTAGATTAATAAGTCTACATACCAGCTTCACTACAACACTCTCCTCTCCTTAGTACCAGATTACTCCCTAGCAAGGGCCTTTTATATAAACCTCCCCTCAGCACAGTGTTCTGGAGGCTGGTCTTATAATTTGGCAATAGCAAGCAGCTGTTACTTGTATACCTTAGAAAGTTTGAACCAAGAAGCTGCTTCTGTCTGGTAAGTATAGCATCCGTAGTTTTAGGTTTTCTTTTGGGGTTTTTTTTTCAGCATTTAAATTAATAAGCAGTTGTAAAGAATGCAAATAATTTACATGTGCAGGAAAGTTGCTGTTACAGAAGTGCCTAATGTAAATGAATTGTTATCATTAAACAATGGGAAAGTCTCCAATAATTATAAGATGGCTTCACAGAACAACAGCTTGCAGGTATGAGGAGGAAAAATGTAGTAGTACTGTAAGTAAAAGGGGAATATTACTGGCTATAGCATATCATGACTCTCTTAAGTGTTGTTTGTCCTTGAACAACCTGAGAATAACAAAGTGATAGTAAAATAAACATGTAAGAGCTCTTTGTTTCTTCTGCCTGGATTTATAGGGTAAAGAGACTAGAATCATATGCTAGTAGGAGATCAGAAGTGATACACCTTGAGTAAGGACTGATTTGAACCATTATTTGTGCTGATATTTCAATACAAAGGAAGTATTTACAATTTAAGTGCTTAGGAGCTTGAGTTGTATCCTAGTAGGTGCTTATGACTGTTTGAGAGCTGAGTCTTTCTTTGTTAAGTACTTAAGCTTGGTTTTGATATGAACACTGGTTCAGAGTCTTATCCTAGCTGGGCTGCTGTTAGTTCCTCAGCAATGCTGTAACAAAGTAGGTGGCTTAACAGTAACATCAGTGAGCAGAAATGACTTGTTTGAAGGCTTCTGAAACAGTGAGACAAGAAAGGCAACTTAAGCAACAGATGGATTTTGTGTTCCATAATGTAGTGTTGTAGCAGCTGTTTTTCTACTCTGAGAGGGAGGGGAGGAGAAATGCTGTTCTGCAGTAACTAGAAATCTGAACAGAAATAGAGATGTGTCACGAGCAAACACTCCACAGTGCAAATGCAATGGTATGTCTTAAAAGTTAAGCAAAAAAAGGCTATTTATAAAATATATTTACAGAAGCTTATGTAGTACAACAATGGAACTAAGGGGCAGATAAAATGTTTTATTTTAATTAAGCATTCTTTTTCTAGAAAAGGAAACAAACAAAAATTGATCAGGAAATAACATAAACCACTGATACTACTCAAGTATTTTGTCCAGTGCAAAGCAAGTGGAACTAGCTCTGCAGAGCCATCAGTATTGCCCCATTCAGTAAGCTATGACTACAATTTAAGTGGAGCTACTTATCCCTGTAAAGGAAACAGACTAACTAGGAAAAAAAAAGTTTTGGTATAATTAAATTGATCATCTTCCTTTGTAGAGGATACAAACCCCAAAAATATGTAGTTTAAGATGCAAAACTGCATATGAGTATGCCCTGTGAGCATCCCTCCTACTATGTCTTAAATGTAATACCTAAGTTTGTTATTGTGTGGCTTAGCTAAGTATGTAAGAATGCAATTAGGAAATGGCAAATGATAAACATATTCCAATTCTAAACTAGTTGAAGTTCCAACGAAAAAAGCTACATCTGGATCAAAGCAATTATTCCAGTCCATGATATCATCAGTGAAGTATAGCATGTAAATATTACAGGACAGATGTCTGAAAGAAATATCAGAATCTGGTAACTAGTCATTTTCAAAATGAAAGCAGGCTTGCCTATTTGAATTCCTCTTTTTCAGGGAGCCCCAGAAAACTCATCTTTGCCTTATCAACTCTGGATATGCCATGACACTATGCCTAAAATAAAGCCATTTCCTAACTGCATGTATACTGTATAATGCTTACTGAACAGATTACCTTCTGCTTTTCTACTGTGCTCTTGTAAAAGTCTGTGCTCTCTGTATATTAAAAGTATCATCAACCCTTGAGGGATGTCAGATTCCTATGAAAACAGTGAGGCTAAATGCTGCACTAGTACAGTGCCCAATATGAGCTCTGCTCTTGCTGTGCAGCTTGAACTCTTAATACTCATTGGCATTTGCTCTTCAGAGCTTCTCTCATTGATCTCAGTTACAACAATGAATGATTAGCGCTCCTGAAAATCAGCCCCATGCTGCTTCCAAGTACTCAGGAAATGAAAACTATAAGGACCACCCATGAAAACTTTGAGCTAAGTGATTTGCCTCATAACATACACACTCAGTGGTAAGAGCTGAAACAAATAGTTCTCCACAGAGGTTTTTCTCAGGCTGAACAATACTCTTACAATCTGCATTCTGGGTCTCCTTACTAGCTTATTTCTGGGGGGAAAATCTCTGATCCAAAGTTTGTTCACCACAGACTTTAACTCCTCATCACCTTCTGACCTTTAGGAATAAGTAGACTTAACCATGATTCATATAATCTCCCTTAAGCAGGCATTTTACTTTCTAATGACTTCCAGAAATTAATGTCATTAATTTCAATGTGCCCATGCAAGACAGCTTGAAAATGTAGCAAGTTCTAAATGGCTGCAGATGATCAGTAAACAGGGATTTTTAGATTCGTGACAGAGATAGCATTGCCTTGGCCTATCAGATGATGCAGGTCAGCTACCAGCTGGGGTAGAAGCACAGTCTGTGCTATTGGCCTTAAAGTGTTGGCAGAAGAGGAACGGTGATATGCAGAACAACTTCTGTTGTTCATTACAAGCTGAGTGTGAAACAATGGTAACAGAAACCTTACCCTTTTATCCCAGATCTTGAGTCCCATGGGAGATTACATGACGGGAAACCATTCCTTTAATCAGTCAAATTTAAAAGCTCTATTTCTTGTAGATTACATGCAGCACACTAAAAAACAGAAGTGACTGAAACAGTGGCTTACATCTTTTTCGGAAAAGACTGGTTTGTGGCTGGTTCAGTTGACATAAAAGAACCTTCCATACGTTGAAAATGTTCTGCGCTCTTGAACTTTGATGTCTAGAGTGATAACTTCAGCTGATGGGCAATATACAGATAGATGTCACTGTATGCCACCTCCAGTTGGCCTTTTACAACATCAAAACGATGGGAGCCCGAGTCACTGAAGGTGGGAGGCAGCTCCTGCCTCTGCTCTGGGAGCGTGCAGCAGCGCGGACCCAGCGCTCCCGCCCCGGGCACAGGGGCACTGACCGCCGCGGGCCCAGGCGGCGCTGTCGCACGGCGCTGGTGCCAGTACTCAAAATGGCTTCTGCCCTTACGGGAACCAATACGACGTCACTGCCCTCGCGTAATATGGCTGCCTCCTGCTGCCACGGGGCAGGGATAAAGAAGCGCTGCCACTTCCCACGGGGCTGAAGGCGGGAGCTTACATGGGAACAGAAGCTGTGCCGCCGGTTCCCTTCTCACTAGTTGCCTGTGTCCGGGTGCCTCTGGGATAAAACCGCATCGCCCGACCATAAGCCAGCTGCGGTCCCGCCCGCACGGCGAGAGACACTGCGGGACCATAGCATGCGGCGCAGTGGCGCCCTTTGGTGGTCATAGGCGGCCAATGCAGGCGGCGGGGGCTCAGTGCGGTTTCCCGAGGCTTCGCTCCCTCGATAGCGCCGGGCTTGCTACAGTTTGTCCTTCAAGAGAGAAGAGGGTTCCTACCCGGCGGGGTCAGACAGCGGCCAGTACCGGAGGGATGGCTAGGGGATCCGTCAGTCCCGCTGCTGCCTCTGCCCATGCCTCGTCCATTAGCTTTGCCTCGCACCACTAAAATCCATGGCTTTTGGGTCTCAGGGAGGTCTGCTGCAACCTCTCGTCTTCCAGTATCACCTCAGTCTCTTTATTAATGCTTGGTTTTCCCCTCTCTGCTGTCTAAGCTGTTTCTTGGCTTAGACCAAAAAAAAAAAAAACCCCCTGTCTGTCACTTCCCACAGGGCTGAAGCTGAGAGCTGACATGGGAACAGAAGTTGTGCCACCGGTCTTTCACCCCTCCCCAGCGCTCACTTTTTCCTCTCTTTATATTCTGCAACCCTAAGCTATCTTGGCTCCTTTGCAAGCAGCAGGAGATCACAGAGGTCCCTCAAGATCACATCCCATGCAATGATAGAGCAAGTCACTGGCACAGAAGGGTCTAAGACCCCATCCTTCATCCTGACTCCTCAGGGGCTGCACCTCTGCTGAGAGTTGGAGTGGAGTGGGGGGGGGGAACATATGTGCAATGCCACAGGGAGGGAGCTCAGGAGATGGAAGACAGGTGGCACCCATCCTGAGAGTTGGAGTGGAGTCTGTCTTGGAGTATCAGGGTCCTGTCTTGGAGTCTACTTTCACCTGCTGCTTTAGCAAAATTTGGATGTGTTGGCTCTGAAGGATTTCTCTTGGCTCAAGAAAAGAAACCACTTTTGCCTCTGTGCTTCTGCCTTCAAATCAAGTCCCAGTGAGTGTCAGCTGGGCCAGCTGTGGTGGCCTGGGATGTGTCTATCCCAGGTTTGCTCTGCAAGGAAAGGAAAAGTCTCCATTTGACAAAGGGGCTCCCACAGCCCCTTGCTCAAAGGCCCGGCAATGCACAAAGTATTGCCTCCGTCTGCCTTCCTCACTCCTGGAGCTCTCCCTGGAGCTTTAGCCCGTCTGGAACGTGGGCTGCCTGCAAACTCCTCTGTACAGCGGCACGTGATACCCCCTGGGCCCCTTCTCCACTTTCCCATTGCCACAAAGCAGCGGCGGCGCGGGACTCGGCGGGGCACAAAGCTGCTGGTGGGGCCAGCCCTGCCCCTCGGCCCTGCCCGCTGCGGGCCGCCCGCCTCTGGCAGCCTGTGCAGACCTGCAGGAGGCATCGGCAGCGCTTGCCGGGCCACGAACACACCCAGGAGGGTGTGAGCAGGAGGCAGAGAAGAGCTTTGCTGCCCAGGAGCGCTTAGCTGAGAGCTGAGTGCAAGCACTCACCTGGCGTGCCGGTGTCCCAGCTGCGTGAACCCAGCGTCTGCAGGGAGCAGGTACTTTGCCCTCTTGGGTTGCTGCCCCAGGGTGACAGCCCACGCCATGGGGACACCATCCCGTGCTGCCACTGGAGCTGTGGGAGAGTAGGGGGGGTGATCATCCTGGTCCTACATGCAGCTGAGAGGGGGAATGAAAAGGGCTGCCCTTGCTGTTCCCATGCCCCAGAGAGCAGGAACAGGGAACCCAGGCCTGACTGCACAGGGGAGATGAGGGGTGAGAGACTGGGAGTAGGGGATCTGGGCCAGGCTGTGCTGCTGTTGCTGTTTCAGGATCACCCTGTACCCCACACTGACACTGGAGCTTTGCCTTCCCTCCTGTGAGGTTGGGAGGCAGTGGAGCTGAGCTCCTACTGACCTACCTGGTGACACACAGCCTGAGTTGGCTTGATTCCACAAGGTCAAAGGGATCTTGTCATGCCCACGACCATCTGGTTGTTCTGTGCCATTACCCCTGGAGTGCAAAGGTCTTTGTAGAGCTGCAGGTGCATGCTGCTGTGTTGGTGACTGTAGTAATGGTTTTGCCACCCCTTCGAGACCCGGGTGTCTCCCACACTAGGTCCAGGGGTGTGCCATGGTGGTGGTTGGTTGGTGGAATCTGAAGGAGGGTTCCTTGTGGGCCTGAGAGACCCCCAGCTCCTGCTGTGCAGGTCTTCCCTTGAAGCTGGAGGAGAAGCTGAGCAGGGTGTGCTGCATGCTCAGCTGAGCACTGTTTGGGACCTGTGCCCAGTGTGTGGCTGCTGCGTGATAACTACGGATGCGGCTGCTGCAGTCCCACTCGGAGCTGGGGAACAGTGGTATTTTCTCTCTGAACCCTGCAGGTAGCACCACTGGTGTAGATTTGTGGTCAGTCCTATGCTGCTGCTCTGCTAAACTCCAGTCCTGGCAACAAAAGCCTCTTGGAGTAGTTGAGTGCTGCAGTTTGGCTGGTGCCCACATCCCCTCCTGTGCTTTGTGCCCTGTGTGGGAGCCAGGTAGAGGGAGTGACAGGGTTTCCCTGAGCAGCTACTGGCCCTTGTGCTCAGCCTGTATAAGCAGCGAGGGGGCGACAGGGCAAGTCCCAGGGAATGCTGGCTAAGCCTGCTATTCCCTAGTGGAAGGGATGCCTCTGCTTCTGGTGGCAGCAGGGGTATGAGCCTGCAGCCAGAGCACCTGGGTATCATGGAGGGTAACTATCTGGTTTCATGGCTTCTTGCACTTGTATTAGCCCTGGCTCCTTTGGTGAGATCACTGAGCAGATCACAGTTGCTGATCTGTTCCCTAGAAGACTGAGGGGACAACCAATTTGGGCATTGCTGTGCTGCACAGCATCCCCTGCGCAGCCCCCAGATCTGCTCTATCCTGCAGAAACCATCTGGGCAAGTTAGGGATCCTAGGTTGGCACCGTTCTGTGTGGGTCCTGGGGGATACTCTGCACTTCAGCCCCGGAGACCAACATGGTATTTGGTAGTAAGGTGCCTTGCTGGGGTGCTGCTGGATCATGGCGGGAGATCAGGCTGGCCTTGGTCATAGCCAGGGCATGGTAAAATTGCTCTGGTGTGGCTGGGAGGGCCTGGGCTAGCTCTGCTTCCCTTATCTAGGGCCCAGGTTGGGATGTGACACAGCCCTGCTAGGCACACCCTTGCCACCAGCAATGGAGAGAATGTGGCTGGGAAGGTGTGGCCAGCTGGCTCCCGTGCCTGGTTCAGTGGTCACTGTGAAATGATAGTCTGGTTTAATCTGCAGGGCAAGAGTGTGACTTGAGTTGCCTTGCCTGTTCAGGAGGTTGGGATGAGGAGAGAGAGCAGCTATGCAGCTGGGGAGCAGGCCTTGCTCCCTGCCAGCTCTGGGCTTGCTCCAGCTCATTGAGCAGAGTCCTAGGGATGCCTGCTGAACAGGTTGGGCTTCTCTCTGTGCTCCCGCTTTACCTGGCATTATGCCTTGTCTGGGGGCACGGCCAGCAACTCCACTATGTCCTAGGGCTCTAGAGCAGCCACTTTCCAGGGTACCTGGACCCAGGCTGCTGCTGTGCCTTATCCCCATGGGTTGGGGGTGGTGTGTGTTGGGAGGTCTATGCCAGCATGCTGTGTGCATTCTCCACAGGACAGCTGGGACAGCTCAGTGCTATGGCTGACCCCCCCGGCTGCTGCCGTCCCTGTGTCGCCTGTCTCTTTGGCCTCTACAGCTGCCAGTGGATCAAAGTGAACAAGAAGAAGGGCCTGAGAACAACCAAGGTGATACCATGGGTGATGCTGAGCAGCTCCTGTGTGAGAGGCTCAGAGTAAGGAAGGGCTCCTGGGGTGAGGAAGGGATACAGTTGGGGGTGTCAGCCGAGACACTGAGCTACTGACCCCTTGCCACTGATCCTACTTCCCAGGGCTAAGGCCCAAGAGAGCTGGGGAGCTAGCTGGCACCCTCTCTATCCAGGGACTGCCCTAGCCTGGAGCAGTGGGAAGGTGAGAAGGTGAGCTGTCTGTTCCCCTTGAATGACAAGAAGGGAAGGCTGAGCCATGGCTGTCCACTGCCCAACCAAGCGTGTGTCTGCGGTGGAGATCGCACTTGCCTAGAGCAGAGCACTGCACTCCCCGAGGGCTGAGTGTGGCAGGAAGGTCCTGGGGTGCCAAGTGCCTGGCACGTGGAAGACACGGTTCCTGTGCTAGGTGTGGCCCCCACCAATGGGGTGCTGGAAGGGGATGTCCCTGGCAGTTTGTAACCTGGGAGGGGTGAGGCCCTGGGATTCTCTGAGGTCTCCAACTCCCATGGGAGTGGCTGCTTGTACGGTCTTGCCTGGAATGTGCGAACTGGTCTGGGCTGACATGTGTCCCACTTAGCACCTATGGCATCCCTCACCTCCCTGAGTACCCAGGCCTGGTGGCTGGAGCCCTTGAAGCTGGACCTGATTTTGGTTGGGCAGGCTGGAGCAATTTGCAGGTTCATCACTGCGATGGCAGCTCTGATGCAGCACCTATATCTGCCCAGCCCACACATCACCCAGCTAGAAAGGCACAGGACCTGAGCCCCTGCCCCTTTCATTACTGAAAGTCACAGCCTGCTCCCAGGGGCTGCTGCATGGGAAAGGATGCAGTCCTCCCACAGGGGCTGTCATCCCCAGCCTGGCATATGCAGCTTTTTAGTGTGTTATAGGACATGCCTGTCCATCTTCCTGTAGAATGGCTCCAGCCGAAAGAGCTCTCCTGGGGAATGCTCTGTTCCCTCTGCATGAGGCAGCTCAGTGAACCCTGCTCCAGGCTGAGTGTTCCCCAGGGGACTCAGCAACCTGGCCAGGGCAATATGTCCTGCAGGTGTGTGCATAGCTATCATCTCTGGCTTTCAGTGCGACTGCAGCTGGTTCCTTTTCCTCCTTTTCGTCTTCTTCTCCACCGTGGTGTGGCTCTACTTCACCATCATCATCCTCAATGATTTCCACAATTTCAACGAGTGAGTAGGATCCCACATCCAGCCTTGCTCCACTTGTTCCCCTGCCCCTCTAACCATCCCCTTTGCTGGCAGGTTCATCTTCAAGCAGAGGAAGTTGTGGCTAGACTGGTCCCTGGTCCTGCTCATAGCTACAGCTGTGCTGATCACCTATTCGACAGTGCTGCTGGTGAGCCCCACTGATCCTGCCTGAGCTAGTGGGTGCACGGGTATGTGCTGAGCATAGGCTGCCTGCCATGGGCTCTGCAGAGCCAGGTGGAGCCCACAGCATCTGGCCTGCTGGAGCTGTGTCATCCTGAGCATGGCCAGAGACCCTGCCTGTGTTGAGGGACCATACCTTCTGTGGTTGAGTCCTGTCCTCTCAAAGGACTGAGTTGTGGGCTACAGCCCAGCTCTGACATCGATTTGTTCTTCTCACAGGTACTTGCTTTGTGTTTGCAACTCTGTGGCCAGCCCTTGAAGCTACATTGGCTGCACAAGGTGAGAGATTGGGGACACAGGAGGGTAGTGCCTGCTCTGGCCGCCCTTGTACCTTGGGAAGCTGCAACCTGCTGCTGTGACCCCACTGAGTGGCTGTGTGTTCCTGCCAAGCTGGGCTGCAGCTATTAGTCCCCCAGCCACACATCTCTGGGATGGGAATGTTCCTCTTGCTAAAAGCGTTGGATACAGAGCTCAGCTGCAAACTCAGATGAGGGGAAGTGGGGTCTCAGGATTTGCAGGGGTTCAGGAGGAAGGGATGAGAAGGACTCTGCCTATCCTGCCAGGGCAGAGCCCAGATGGCCTGCAGGATGCTCTGTGCTCCCCTAACTGCCCTGTGTCCTGTCCCACAGATCCTGCTGATCTCAACTGCATTGGTGGTGGCTGCAGCCTTCACAGGGCTGGGAATAAAGTGGGCGGAGGAGTGGAGAAGTGCACGTATCTCCCTGCAGGTGAGTCACATCCATATCAGAGACTCCCCCGCTGTACCCAGTACATCCCTAGCCTGGGGGGATGAACTGAAGGGTGGTGACTAGAACCCCAGAATGGCTGTATGCCATAAGGGTTATGTCTCTGCCTTTGACTTCTGCTGCCTGGCCAGGCAAGGTGCTCCTCATCCTCTTGCAGTCCTGCCTGGAGCAGCTGCAGTCAGGATGGTGAATGATGGCTGGACCAGAGTGTAGAGTCTGTTCAGTCCCCATAGGAGCTCTTCCAGCAGTGCTGGCTGCAGTAGCAGATCCATGGCATTGGAGCATGTGAATTTTGGGGACAGGGACTGGGCTGATGCCTGCTAACACCCTGCCTTTGCATCCCCAGGCAACAGGGCCCTTCCTGCACATTGGAGTCGTGGGGGGAATGACACTCCTTGCCTGGCCCCTGGCCAGCTTCATTTACCACACCCACAACACAGGTAATCACCTTCTAAGATCTCCACCTCTCCCCTGAGCTGGTGTCCTGCTTCCTACCACCCAGCCTAGTGGCACTGGTAGCAAAGTGGTGCACAAAAAGCATCAGTGCAGTGGGAATGGGTCACCAGGTGTCATGGGTTAGGGCTGGAGTGACTCCTAATCCAGTGACAGCCACTCTCCCCTTTTTCCCCCTCCACAGCAGGAAGGGAAAGGGAATAATAAAGATGGACAGGGCTTGTGCATTGGAAAGAAAAAATAAAACTACTTTAATGAGAATAATACTAATAAAATTAAATATATACAAATATATACAAACATATATAAACCCAATACCAAACCCAACCCCCCCCTGACAGCAGCTACCTCACCACTGATACCGTGCAGGCCCAGCGACAGACTGTAGCCAGAGTAGGGAGGGAGCTGGATCTTGGAACTCTCAGTTTGGGGTCAAAGGGACAACAGTCCTCTTCAGATGCTGGCCACTGAAGAAGGAAGTAGGAAGAAGAAGGAATTGACCTTCTTTTTTCTACTGAATATGACATACATGGAATGGAATACCTAGGTGGTCACTTTTAGGATCACCTGAACTGTCTGTCCGCTTCTTCCCGAGGTGCAGCTTTTACTCTGCACCTCCCTTCATAGTACACAAGACTTAGCAGCAACTTTGGTCTGCATACCAATCCTTGGCCATAAATCCTAAGCATGAGGCCTTATCACTGCTAGAAGCAGGCTCTGTCTGCACAACCACGCTGTTAGTTTCAGAAAGTGCAGTTATTTAGAGGAGCTTTAGCTGAAAAGTAAAATCACTGAACAGTGATTCTGTTCTAACCAAAGCAGGATGCCAGGACTCAGTCTGGTAGTAATGCCTGCTCTTTGTTGGAGCTTCTTGGCCTTGTGCCCAGCCCTTGGTGCAGCTTTAGCCATCATTGCTTTGCTGCTGAAGGAGGACTATTGTTGGTGGATTGAGTCCTACAGAAGTGCTGGGTTGGCGTGCAAGGACATGCAGTGTCATTGAATAAATCTGCAGTGTGCCTGAGGCTGAGGATTCAGTTCCTGACCTAGGGCAACCATAAGTTAATGCCAGGTGAAGCAGCCATAGCTTATTCCTAACATCTGCAAAATACTTCCTCTGCACCTCTGTCTTCTCTATCTCTGCCTGCAGGTCTCAAAGTCTTTCTGCTGCTTGTATACTGCATAGTGATGATTGCACTGTATCTGGCTCCCCTACAAATCACCTCCCCATGTATCATGGAGAAGAACCAACTGCCCTCCAAGCCAGCCCTGGTTGGCCACCGAGGAGCTCCCATGGTGAGTGACTAGCACTGGCATCATCCTGGCACAGTGGTTAGGGTGAATGGGGTAGGCTGCTCCACCAGCAAAAGCCAGGCTGTGCCTGCTGTGCAGCACTGGCATCAGATCTTTGCAGCTGCAGGCCTGGACAAGCTCCGGCCAGCCCAGTAGAGAGGGGTCCCCACACCAGCCAAGGCAGCACAAGGCTGGAGTACAGATGAGCACAGGGTAAGGAGAGTGAGTGCAGCAACTGCAGGGCAGAGCTGCTTGCTGAGTGCTACTGGACCAGGAGCAGGCAACTCAGCAGAAAGGCTAGCAGTGTAGTGTGGGGTGGGAAGCAGGAACTAGGCAGACTCTGGCTGTCTGCACCTAGCCATTTTCCATCCCCTGCCCTAGCAAGGTCACCCCAGTCTCATTGTGGTTGCCCTAGAGCCCAGGCAAGCTGCTTGAGTACATCCAGGCAGGGTGAGTGCCTGTCTCTCCTGCCCATGCCCTCTGCACTAACACCATTCCTTTTCCAGCTGGCCCCTGAAAACACCCTCATGTCACTGCACAAGGCGGTGGACTGTGATGTGCAAGTTTTTGAGACAGACGTCATGGTGAGGTAAAGGAGCAGCAGGAACTCAGAGGGAGGAAGAGGTCTGTGTGTCCTGGGATGTCACGTCCTACATGGAGCATTCTGGAACACACCTGGAAAGCTGTGGAGGCATTTGGAGGCAACCCTCTTCAAAGGGCTCTGCCTTTCCCACCTTCCCAATATGGGACTAGCTCCAGTGTGGTGTCCCAATGATCTGGGAGGGGTGCTGGGTTTTTGTCCTCCCCACACAGATTGCCTTCCAGGCTTGCAACCCAGAGCTTCCCTCTCTGCTCCTTTGCCAGTGCTGACGGGGTCCCATTCCTCATGCATGATGAGGAACTCACCAGGACCACCAATGTGCAGGATGTGTTCCCTGAGAGGGCTGCCCTGAACAGCACTGCCTTCAACTGGACAGACCTCCAGCAGTTGGATGCTGGCAGCTGGTTCCTGGAGGTCAGAATGCACCTGGGTTTGCTGGTCAGAAATGGGTGTATTTGTGGGTGAAGCATGAGCTGTGCCCTGGAGAAGGTTCTGTCTGAAGTGTTGGTCCTGGCAGGCACCAGGACAGGGTGCAGAAGCACTTCCACGCCTGTACAGATCCCTTGGGTGGGGTTGCACCTCAATTTGGAGTTGGTTCTGACTCCTCAGCTGAGTCATGGAGGAGGCTGTTTTGAGGAGAGATGTCTTATCTGTTTGCTCTGAGCTGTGCAGCCTGCCTGGGCTTGGAGGCAGCTGTAGCAAGGCTCCTCCCAAAAGGTGACTAACCAACTGCTAAGCTGCTCTGAATGCTTGTAGCTATTGGGGCTGCTTGAGCAGTGCTGTTAGGTGGGAGAAAGGTAGAGGTGCCCTGTCAATGTGCAGGGGAAGAATCCCTGTGCCTGTCTGCACTGGAGAGCGCTTGGAGTATAGGAAACTGAGAGCCAGAGATGCGCACCACTTTGGGAGGTGGAAGTTTGCAGAGGGTTTATCTGTGATGACTAACTCTCTCTCACCCTTGCAGCGGAGGCCATTTCACACTGTGCAGAGTCTTTCTGCTGGAGATCGCTACGAGGTGACCAAACAGAGGATCCCATCCCTGGAACAGGTGCTAGAGGCAGCCAAGCAGAGCAATATCTCCATCATGTTCGACCTTCGGCCTGAGAACCATAGTGACTACCAGAGTTTCATCAATGCCACCTTGGAAGTGATCTTACAGTCAGGCATCCCACCACAGCAGGTGAGCTGGCCACTACCCCATCACTTCTAGGCCCTGCTGTCGTACCTCTGCCATGGTGGAAGGTGCCCCACTAACCCCACTCAGCATCCTTGCCACTCCATACACCACATGCCCATATGTGATCCCTGCTGGGGAATGCTGTCCAGGCATGGTGTTCTCCGGCTGGGAGAAGTTACTAATAATTAGGGGTCTGCAGCTTCAGACCCATCCAAATACTCTGGTTCCTCAGCACTGGCCATCCTGCTGTGTAAACAGTGACTCAGTCTAGGGAGGGGACCAACAATGCTAGCAAGAGTGGGAAGACAAAGCTCAGGCTTCCACCCACCCACGCTTCACCACACCTCTCCCTGCAGCTCTTGGATTCTCAGCTACAACCTCCTGTGTTGTCTTTGCACTTCATCCAACTTCAGCAGCAGAGGGCACATGCTGCCCTGAGGGGATGAATTAGCACCCAAATCACTTTCCCTTCTTGCGAATGTACAACAGGAGAGGACCCAGCAAAGATTTATACTGTACTGCTGATCCAACGTGCAGTCTTCTTGGTGAGCTGGGACCAAAAGAATGCACTACTTTTTCCATTCAGGGACCCAGAAAGGACATAACTGCTGCAGCTTTCTTAGGTTGGAACTGCTTTCTTCCCTCAGTGTGGTCTGTTGTGTTTACTTCTTGGCTGAGGCAAGGTTTTAGGAGACTGTCCTGACTGAGATGCTCATGGAGGAGCTGAGCATGGAGAAGGGGTCAGGAAACATCTGTCTGAGCAGGCCATGTGTGTGTGGACCTGCAAGAAAATATCAGAAGAGAGGAAGCAAGACATGCTGAGCACCTCTTCTTTGCGTGTGCTCTCTGGCCTAGGTCCTCTGGCTGCCAGATGGGTTCAGGGAACAGGTCAAACAACAAGCCCCAGGCATTCAGCAAGTTTATGGCCGGAAGAGACTCCAGAATGAGGAGGAGCCACTGCTGCACGTCAATCTGCCCTACCAGGACATGAGCTCTGAGGAGATCAGGTGAGAGCCCTGTGCCCAGGAGCTTGGAAGCTGTGGGCTGTAGGGCCTGGGCACTATCCCAGCTCCATCCCAGAGGCCAGCAGAAGTGAGGGCAGCTGAGGCTGAGTGCTGGCATACTGCTGGGAAGGGCAGGGTGTGTGCTACAGCCTTGCGGACAAGCATGCCTCACCAGGTAGAACTGGTGCAGGGAATGAAGCTTGCTGCAGTCCTCTGCCTTGCCAGCAAATCTGTCCTGGGTCTGGCTCTCAAGACAGTTGTTCCATGTGGCTGCAAATGCTGGATCACATCCCAGATATGCAGTCTTCTCTGGCTGTGTGCTGAGTGAGCCAGCACCTTGCTGTCTGCTGCTCTGACTACAGTCTGCCCCTATGCAGGCAGTACCGCCAGGACAACATCTCTGTCAACTTGTACGTGGTGAACCAGCCCTGGCTTTTCTCTGTGCTGTGGTGCTCTGGAGTGACCTCTGTCACCACCAATGCCTGCCAGGTGCTGAAGGAAATGAAACAACCCATCTGGCTTCTTGTAAGTGACACCTCCAACCTTCACCCTGTCCTACAGCGCTGTGCCTCAGGCATGTGTGGGTCCTTTTCTGCAGCAGCCCTAGGCAGCCAGCTGCCTGGAGGGTTGCTTTTGCTCAGTGTTGTGCTGGCATAGGAATGTGTGACCCTGCAGAAGGGACTGCTGGCACAGTAGGCTGGGCTACCCCTGGCTGGTGTTCATGGCTTGTCTTGTTGCCTTGCAGCCCAGCAACACATACCTCATGATCTGGATTGTTGTAGACTGCACTTCTGCCCTTGTCATCCTCTGGGCCTTTTTCTTGCTGAAGTACGTTTAATCCCTTCCCCCCTGCCTTGGGCAGGTCTGTTGAGGGAGATACAGGAGACAGCAATGTGTGGAGGCAGCTTTTATGACCAGGCTGCAGCTAAAAATCTGGCCTGACCCTTCCTGAAGATGCTTAGTTCACGCTTAGCTCACTCTGCACCCCAGGGCCTGGTGCACTGGGGCTGGAGGACCTTGTCCTGTGCTTTTACCCGTGCTGCAGGCACCAAGCAGATCCCTGTGGGACTTTGTGTCCTGTGGGGCCCCACAGTCTCCAGCTGGGAGCTTAAGGGAGGGAAGGAGGAGGCCAGGTTGACATGCTAACATCAATCCTTTTCCATCTCCTAGGAAATGCTCCCAGAGAAGATGGCCAGCAGGTAAGTGTGTGTGGGTGTGAGGCGCACTCCCTTGGAGCCAGACTGTGCCTGTAGGATTCTTGCTGGCAGGCAGGCAGCTTTCTCCAGCTGAACGTGAAAGAGTGGTTTGGGATGCCAAAGGGAGGGAAGGGAATCCCAGACTAGGGAATTCCTTCCCTGCTCTTTGCAAACAGCCCTGTGGGACAGCACTGGGGAACCCCACATTCCACAGGTTTCCTAATACCTGCTTTTTAGGCTGCTCTGTCTGTTGCTGCAGGATGGTGGCTGCCTGTGATGACTGTTTTTTCTCTATGTCTCCCCAGAGTCTGAGACAGATGTGCTGCTCACAAAGATCAACAGCCTGATGCAAGAGTGACCTCTCCAGCCTGCATCAGTCATAGAGAAGAGCAGACAGAGCCCTGCACAGCTCAAGTGGGAAGCACTCCTCAGGCCAGCTTCAAGGCTCCTTTCCTTTGCTGACTCCTTCCTGAGTATCCTGTCCCCAATAGCCTTCCTGGCTCCTTGTGTGGTGCACAACTGTACTCAGCTGAAAAGACCTAGAACTAGGTTTCCAGTCCTCACTGACAGTGAGGAACTGGAGCCTTTGCAGGGGTTTCTTGCAGCTGTCTTGTGCCATGAGGCTGAGTAGTTATCCAGCAGTGCTGGGGCTCAGACCTCTTCCCTGGAGTTTGGAGTCTACTGGGTATTTAAGTCGCTGTTTGGTGCAGGGGAAGGGCAGTCTCTACTTGTCATCAGCAGTTCTGCAGCCAGTGATGTGAAACCTTGTTTAAAGTGCTGCTCCCCTGGGGGCTGCCCTGCCCATGGCTTGAAGAATAGGAAGGGGAGCGCGGGGAGGAGGGTGGCTTTTTGCAAGATGGAGGGGGAGTTGAGATCTTCCCACCCCCATGCTGGACTCAAGTCCTGCCCCTGCTGCTGTTGGCTTCATGTTGCTCTGGGAGAAAAGGGAGTAGGGGCTGGGGGTGGAGGGTGTCTGAGGCTGGTAGGACCATGGTCACGCTCCTGCTGCTGCAAGGCTGAGGAGGTGTGTGAGGGAATGGGAGAGGTGGGACACAGCATCAGTCCCCTTGTAGCAATGCCTTGAACTTGGAGAGGGGGATCTGGTCAGTTTTATTTGCTCTACCTGTTTATGTCAATAAATCAGTGGAGCGGTTGACGGATTCTGAAAGGGTGAGTTGGACATAGCTGTATCCTCCCCGTTTCCTGCTGCCTGCATCCCCGTACCTTTGCCCGCAGGTCTCGGCTGCTGCCAGCTCCTGGGAGGTGCCTCCCAAGCGGTACCGGCTTGGGGCAGGCGGCGATCCACGGCGCGTCCATGCCATCTAGTGACAGCGCGGAGAAGCGGTGCTGGAGGCCGAGCGGCTCCCCCGAGCCAGGCCCTCTGCAGCGGGGAGAGAGGGGAGGCCAAGCCGGTCGTGCCCGCCGGGGTTCTCGGGGCGGGGTGCGCACGCCGGGCCGCCTCGGTAGCCCGGTGGGTTCGGAGCAGCCGCGCCCCGGAACAGAGGAGCGGGTGTGCCCGGGTGCGGGTGCGTTCTCGTGCCGAGGCGGT
>VWZO01006469.1:615696-670083 GCA_013396975.1 Bucco capensis | reverse complement strand
CTGGCAGGTGGAATGGAGCAGGGTCAGGGTGTGGGATGGAGCAGGGTTGGGGTCTGGGATGGAGCAGGGTCAGGGTGTGGGATGGAGCAGAGTCAGGGTGTGGGATGGAGCAGGGTAGGGGTCTGGGATGGAGCAGGGTCAGGGTCTGGCCTGTCCTCCTCATCTCCTCTCCTGTTCCCCTGTCCTGCAAGGCTCCAGGGAGCTCCTTTCCCTCCTGGCTCCTCCTTGCCTTCATTCCCCTCATGCAGTCACGAGGCCAGCCAGGTCCAGATGATCCACTGCATGTCCCAATCCCTAGGGATTAGAGGACTCTCTGGTGAACCAGATTGTTAGTTAACTGTTGGTGTGTTGCTGGTTGAAGAATTGCTGTAGCTAAAATCCTCTTCCCTCAGCAGCCTGGGCTGGAACTGCCACACACCATGACCAAAGGCTTCAGCCTGGCTCTTTGCAGCATTCCCTGGAGACAGGAGAAGGAATCAATAAGAAATGCAAGGCCTGGCAGGTTTCAGGCTGCTTGAGCTCCTGAAACCAGGAGCCCCTGGCCAAGGCTATGAGGACAAGTGAGCCCCAGTGAAAATGCTGCTTCCACATCCCTTTAGCAGGAGGATGAGAGGCACAAGAGATGCATGTCCCTGCTCCCTGCAGCCTGGCACCTAACAGGAGGAGCAGAGTTCTTTGCAAAGTGGGATTCTTTCTGCCTTGTCTGCAGATCAATGTGCTCTGTGGCCAGCACAGGGCTCTGCTGGCTGCCTGCTTCCAGCCCCAGGGGCTGGGGAGCTCAGGCAGGTGAGAAGTGTGTGCTTAGCATCATCTCCAGGAGCAGACTGGCAGCTGTATTGGGAATCCTCTGGAGCCATGAGTGGGTGAGACCAAAGAGGTGTCTGTGAGCATCCCTGTGCCAGCCTCCTCGGCCTGAGCTGATCCACAGTGCTCAGAGAGGCTGTTGGGATCAGTAGAATATTTAGAGAGCTGGTGGGAAGTTTGCTGTTGCTTTCCCCCTCAAGAAACTCTCATCCTTTCCAGAGCCCAAGCAAGACAGTTTGAATAGATCAAGGCAGCTTGCAGGGTGACTTTCCCCCAACTAGAGGACATCATTTCACAACACATTATGCCTTGTCATTTGTTGAGATTGTCTCCCATTGACAGGTGTCAGCTGAGACAGATCATCCTCCTGCTCCTGCCTGCCTGGCATCCATCTGCTGTGCCAGGGAGACTCTGACCTTCACCAGCACAGNGGGAGCAGAGGGATGCCCAGAGCTGTGCAGCCCTGCATGGGCACATCCCCTGGCTGCAGCTGTTAGCATCAGCCCAGGATAGCCCATGGCATGCTCATTAGGCACTTGACTAACCTATTGCTCGTGGCTGGGGCCAAGCCTTCCCCAGCAGCTGCAAATATCACTGATTCATTTGGCTCATTAAGCAGGAGAAGAGCTCCAGGTAAGAGAGTGGAGTGGGTGGAGGAAGAATCTCCCTATTAGTCAATGCTAATTAGTGTCCACTTAAGCTAATTATTAGCTGGGTTTAATAATTTGTAATTCTGATCTCACTAAATCACCAGAAATTATTACAGAGGGCTTGAGTAACCCTTTGTTGTGCTTGTGTGGCCCTTGAGAGGCTCCCATGTGCTGTGAGAGAACAGCAGTTGTTTGCTGATTGATATCATCCAGAGAAAGAAATGTTATTAAACTGATATTAAATCCAAAGTAAAGGTTTAATTGGACAGTTCCTTGATCACAGCCCAAAAGGCAAGTGCAATGAGGCCAGGGTCTCAGTGCTGCCCCTGGGAGATGCCAAACCTTCACCTCTGGGCTGTTCCCAAGAAGTCTACCTGAGACTGCACGAGGTGAGAGATGTCACCAGCCAGCCCAGGGCTGGGGCTCTGGATGCTTTCTGGAGCAGTTAGGACATCATTCCCTTCTTTTGTCTCTTTCTTTGCCAAGAGGAGCTCAGGCTGCAGCCTCCTTGCCTCCCATGCTTCACGGGAGCAGAGTTGCCCAGCTGGATGTGCCCAGCTAGGACTGAACTACATCTGAGTGCTGCAGAGCTGCTGTGTGACACCAGCATCATCTTCCCAGCAGCCATGCCCAGCACTTCCAGGCAATTAGGAATCTTTCATCAGCAGCGTGGGGCTGAGGGAGAGGCCTGCACCTAATCTCTAAGCAGAAAGCTTCCACAGAGAGCTTGTCTCCTTCTGTTGCTGTGATGGTTAAATATACAAACCATGTGAAGATAAAAAAAAATCATTAAAATGCAATTATTGCAGAGATAGAAGTTTATGGCTATATAAGTACATTAAAAGACCAACTTTGTAGGTCTTTATGTGCTTAATAAAGCTGAATAATTTGCCAGGAAAGAAGTCCTTGCTGGCAGTAGCAAGTGAATTTCTTATCTGCAATTGACTCCAAGTGTACTCCAGGTAGAGAAAGGAGAAAGGTTAGTGCACTTCAAACCACAGCTTCCATTGGGGATGAAGGATGGCAAGTCCAGGGCAGGAAAAAGCAACAAAAAGAGAATGATCTGTGGCTTCTTTCTCTCCCTGCAGCATGGGCTGGGGCTGACACCATTGCCAATGGAGAGAGCTCAGCCCCAGCTGGAGAAGGACAACAGAGCCTCAGCCCACCCAGTGCCATGGGTGAGTTCCCAGGGGAAACAGAACAGTTCCAGCATCAGCGATGGGATGGGATGGGATGGGATGGGATGGGATGGGATGGGTTGGGATGGGATGGGATGGGTTGGGTTGGGATGGGATGGGANTCATTAAAATGCAATTATTGCAGAGATAGAAGTTTATGGCTATATAAGTACATTAAAAGACCAACTTTGTAGGTCTTTATGTGCTTAATAAAGCTGAATAATTTGCCAGGAAAGAAGTCCTTGCTGGCAGTAGCAAGTGAATTTCTTATCTGCAATTGACTCCAAGTGTACTCCAGGTAGAGAAAGGAGAAAGGTTAGTGCACTTCAAACCACAGCTTCCATTGGGGATGAAGGATGGCAAGTCCAGGGCAGGAAAAAGCAACAAAAAGAGAATGATCTGTGGCTTCTTTCTCTCCCTGCAGCATGGGCTGGGGCTGACACCATTGCCAATGGAGAGAGCTCAGCCCCAGCTGGAGAAGGACAACAGAGCCTCAGCCCACCCAGTGCCATGGGTGAGTTCCCAGGGGAAACAGAACAGTTCCAGCATCAGGGATGGGATGGGATGGGATGGGATGGGATGGGGTGGGATGGGGTGGGATGCAGTGACCTGCACTGGGTGTTTCTGGCTGCTTCTGTTGCTTCACAGTGGCCAAGAGGTCACCCTGCTCCCTGGGGTGTCTGGGGAACCTCTGGAGCTGGGTGTGCACTGGCAGATGTTGGCAGATGTTGCTCCAGGACATGCTTCCCAAAGGAATCTCTGCCAAGAACTGAAAGAGGAAGTTTGTGGAGCTTAGCCATTGAAGATTTCCCCAGCCCTTCTGTGTCTCTGCCTGCTCTGGCAGGTGGAATGGAGCAGGGTCAGGGTGTGGGATGGAGCAGGGTCAGGGTGTGGGATGGAGCAGGATCAGGGTGTGGGATGGAGAGGCTGTTGGGATCAGTAGAATATTTAGAGAGCTGGTGGGAAGTTTGCTGTTGCTTTCCCCCTCAAGAAACTCTCATCCTTTCCAGAGCCCAAGCAAGACAGTTTGAATAGATCAAGGCAGCTTGCAGGGTGACTTTCCCCCAACTAGAGGACATCATTTCACAACACATTATGCCTTGTCATTTGTTGAGATTGTCTCCCATTGACAGGTGTCAGCTGAGACAGATCATCCTCCTGCTCCTGCCTGCCTGGCATCCATCTGCTGTGCCAGGGAGACTCTGACCTTCACCAGCACAGCTCCCTGTGCTCCTCTGAGGGGGGAAAAGGCCACTTTCCTTCCAGAGATATTCCCATTGGGGTCTCAGCCTTTGTGTAGCTTGGAAACACTCAGGTTTGTACCAGGCAGAGAGCTTTAACCTCTCCTCCCTAGTGCCTTTGGAAACTCAGCTGGCTCTGTTTCCCAAGCAAAGGCCTGGGCTTTGCTGGCTGTGCTTGCAGCTCTCTGCATCTCGTGCCTGTCTCAGGGCTCAGTGGGGCTAAGCAGTCATGCAGAGCTGTGCAGGGGCTGCTGCTGCAGAGCTGTGGCAGAGCTGGAGCTGCCTGAGCTCAGCCACATGCCAGGGGCTGGCTCCCAGCCTGCATGCTCCTCACAAGGCTCAACAAGTCCTGCAAACAGAGAGACAAAGCTCTCCCTTTCCTCCAGCAAGACGCTGCTGCTATTTAAGGTCTATTATCCTCCCTCTGCTCACACATTGCTGCCATTAGTGTTATATATGGGCTGGGCACACAGAGAAGAGAAGAGAAGAGACCCCAGGGTAGCAATTACCAGAACTGAATTGTCTGATGCAAAAGGCAGCATTTCCCTGCTGTAATTTGATCATAAAATAAATTGCATTGCCCATAAACTTGCTGAAGAGCAGAGTTTCCCTGCCTGTGGAGCTAGGAGCAGTGCAGGGCAATAGCCCAGCCCTGGCCACAGCCCCACGGAGAGCCTAGGGACAAGGGAATCTCACCAGAGATCCAGCTCCTGTTGGCCATGGAGCCAGTGCTGGAGGCAAACTCCTGAGGCAGAGCTGCTGGGTCCTGGCAGGAGGATTGCCCATGGTGGCTCTGGTGGGCTCCTGCCCCCAGCCCCTGAGCCACAGAGGAGGAGAGCACCCAGGGACACCCTGGAGCATCCCCACCAGGGATCTCCTTCCCAACCTGGGGCCCTGCCAAGCCAAGCCAGCATCTCAGGGGCTGAAGGGGTGGCCTTGGTGACACGCCAGCATCTCAGGGGCTGAAGGGGTGCTCTTGGTGACAAGCCAGCATCTCAGGGGCTGAAGGGGTGGCCTTGGTGACAAGCCAGCATCTCAGGGGCTGAAGGGGTGCCCTTGGTGACAAGTCTCTGCTAGGCAGGTCCCCAGCAGAGCTGATCACAGCTCTGCTCTCAGACAGCTCAGCAGCAGCAATCCCACCTCTGCTATAAGCTCAAGAGGTTAGCAGCAGGTCAGGGTTTGTGTGGGGAAGCTGCAGGGCTAAAGCAGCTGCTTACACACCAGGGTGCACTCAGCATCTTATGTGCTGCTGGAGGACATTGCTCTCTCTTTCAGCAGGATTTGGAACCAAAACTCCAGTTATTTGTGGCTGTCAGAAGTTCCAGGAGGTAAAGCTCTTGCAGGTTTATTTCTGTACTTCATGGATGAAGCCAAGGTCACAACCAGACTCTTATTATAAAGGGAGAAAAACCCTAGCCCAGAGCCCTGGGGCTGTTAGTGGCTCCTTCTCTCCCTCCTGTCCAGGCACCAGGAATAGAATAGGAGAGAGAGAGACAATACTGAATATATTGAATAGAGAACAAATACAGAGAGAAGATTGAAGAGATTGTATGGAAGAGAATAGAATATAGACCAGGGACCTACAAGGAGAATGGCAGCTCCATTTCTTGGAAGCCCTCTGAGAAGCCCCAGAGTGCAGCAGCAGAGAGGAGCTCAGAGCCCATGCAGAGCTCAGGGTCCCAGCAGAGCTCCATCTCCCTCCCAGGGGATGCTGAGGCTCACATCTCACAGCAGTTCCTGTAGGTGAAGCTTCTCTGCAAGCTGGGAAACAGGAAGGTCAGGAGCTTGCCAGGAGAAGACATCATCATGAATAACTAAACAACTCAAGCTGAGTGCAGAGGAGAGCTCTGAAGTGCCAGCAGCACTGCTCCTGAGCTGCCAGAGGGATCCTGGAATGGGAGCAGCCTGCAAACTGCAGTATGGAATTGCCTGAAGAAGCCAGTCCTGCACTGGAGAAGATCACACATGTCATGACAAATGACTGTGGTGTCTGTAGATGTCTTCTGCAGAGCAGGCAGAGCTATGCACTGAGGTTTTATTGTGCAATACTTAATGTTTCAGCCCCAGGATGCTCCCTGGGCTGGAATATTAAGAGGAGGAGATGCAGCTTCCTTCCCTCTGCTGTAGCCTCAGCCCAAAGTGCTGCTCCTGGGCACCTGTTTGCTGCTCTGGAGCCCTGGTTAGTGTGCCAGTGCTTCTTGAGCATCACAAGAGAAGGGAAGATCCATAACATGCTGGGAATGAGTAGGAACCTGGGGGGCACTGGAGGTTATCTGGAAGGCTGCAGAAAAGCAATAATTTGGTCATTTGGAGGTCTTGTGTTGACAGACCAACTGCCTGTGGCTATGGAGAGAGAGGGGAGAGCTGGAGCAGTGAGGTGGGGGTGGATTCCTATACCCAACAGCCCTTCCAGTGGGCTCCAGTGTGCTTGTCCCTATGCCTTTCAGTGTTTATTAGCCACAGATTGAGTAACTCACTAGGATTAATAAATTCACTTGGAGGTTACTTCCAGGTTAGCCTCCTGATGAAATAACTGGCATTGGAAATCCAATTAGACACAAAGATACAATAATTATAGGAGAACATAATCCCATCTCCTCAAGAGCCAGCAGGTGCAGCTTTTCAGCCCTTTTGGCCATGGCAAAGCTCTAGTTTCCATGCCAAGGATTTGCAGCTGTCGATTCATGCACTGATGCTAATCCTGAGGTGGTGGAGGTGGAATAAGCATTGCTGGAGCCAAGCCCAAAGATAAACACACTCCCAGGGTCACAGGCAGCAGACCTGAGTTTATTCCAGCAGCTTCTAGTGCTGCTGGGCTGATTTTGCCTCCTGCAGCACTGTGTGGTGTGAAGCCAGAGGCTCAGCAGTTGTGTTGCTTTTATAGCTACTACTAAAGCTGTTGACCCTGAACAGGTGCTGCAAGCAGAGCCTTTTGTGTGAAAGCCAAGTGCAAGAGAAATGAAAAGGTCTCAAATCTCTGAAAGGAGATGATGGAAGAAGAGCTGAGTGTCTTCCCTGGGAGAGCCCTGCCAGTGCCAGAGCCTGTGCTGCACACACACAGCTCTGCTGGGCTGCAGGTGACAAGGACATTGAGATGCTGATGTCCATCAGCTCCCTGCGTGGCAGCAGCAGCTGGGCTGTGGGTACCCAGGGCAGCTGGGCAGAGATCATTAGGGGCTGGGCAGTTAGCAGCTGGTTGTCAGGCAGCTGCAGGGCCTGGCCTGTGCAGTTCACCCTGCTGTCCAGGGAGAGCCTGAGTGGCTGAGGAGCAAAAGCTAGAGCCTGGGAGCCTGGCTAACCTGGGCAGGAACAGCAGCAGGAGAAGCTGCTGGCTCTTCCTCCAAGGGCTGGCAGGTTTCTTTAGTGGCTTTTGACCCAAAATGTGTGTTCCTTTTTCCCCCCAACTTCCAGACCCTTCCTTGTGGCCCTGGGGCAGTGCAAGGTGATGTTTGGCTACAGGTGACAGCCACAGTGAGAGGAGCCAGGAGCATCTGCTGGGCTGGGCCTGGAAAGCAGTGGATAGGCAGCTCCCCAGGAGGCATTAGCACTAGCCAGAACCATCTAGAGCCACTCTGCAGCATTATTACCTCCTGCTCCTTCATGCCAATTCTCTGATTAATAACATCCCAAGCCACTTGGTGCATGATCGATTCCAAAGCCAATAAAAGGAGCTGGCAGCTGCTGGCAAGCCCACAGCATTGTTCCTCTCAAAGCAGAAGGCAGCAGGATGTTTCCAGGCAGGGTGAGGTGCTGGGAAAGCCCCCAGGGAGCTGCCATTGTCCCTTGAGGGGCACACCAGGTCCTCTCTGCTCTGCCAGGGCTCAGGCAGGGAGGTGATGTGCACTGGGATGGTGCTGCAGGAGGGAGAGAGTTCAGGAGGTCCTCTGCTTTTATCACTGCTTCAAAGGCAAAGCCTCACTGTGCTGAGGTGGCTCAGAGGCTTTTGCCTAATAGCTCAGCACTCTCAACTGGTTTAGTGTTAGCACAACAATTGTCTCCTGAGGTGCTGAGAGCAGCAGGAGAAGAGCAAGGTGAGTTGTGGGGGTTTTTTTCCCAAAGAAGCTGGCTTTGGAAGTGTCTGCATGCTTCCCACAGAGTTTGTTGGTGCTCTAGAGCACTGCAGTCAATCTAAGAGCAAGGAAGAGGAATTGCCTGCTGCTTTCCTTCAGCCAGCTGCACGGCTCCGAGGGGAGAGCTGGGAGAGCCAAGGCTCTGGGGTGAGCTGCAGGGGAAGAGAAGCTCAACCAAGAGCCCAGAGCTGCTCAGCCCTGGTAGCAAACACAGAGCAGAGAGCAGAAGGCAGCTCAGAAAGTGTGCAGAAGCCAAGAACTATTGAGCTTTGACCCAGAGAGGATATTTCCACCAGCACTGAATGCTTTGCAAACACTCAGCCAAGAGCAGGGCACGAGTGAGCATCCCCAGCACTCCTGGCTTAGTTGGATTGCACAACAGGAGCAGACATCTCCTGGCTCACTGACCCTGCCAAGATATCCTTTTGTCATGCAAACCTGCAGCTCAACACAATTTTCCACAGGAGCTGGCACCCCTGAAGCAGGGACAAGCTCCTTCTCATGTTGTGCTTGGAATGACAAAGGAAACAGGCAAGGTTTTTGCTGCTGGCTGGCAGGGAGCTGCACTCACTCAGGGCTGAGTGCTCAGGGGTGACAAAGGAGCTGCCAGCAGGGACAGAGATTGGGCTGGCACTGCTGCTCTGGGGAAAACCACAGCTCTGAGCTCTCAGCTCCAGCAGGACCCTGGGCAGGAGGTGATTTACAAGCCAGATGTTCCCATCTTCTCCTCCCACACTTGTTCAAAGCCACAGAGCCATCACCAACTGCTCTCCTCCTGCACCAAGTGGCACCTTGCAGACAGTGCTCCAGGAGACTGTGGATGAGGCTGTGATGAGCTGAGGACTCATAAAAGGCCAAGAAGCAAAGAAAAAGCAAGAGGAGGTGTAGGTGGTCACTGAGGAGTGCTCTGTGTGAGGCTGGAGCACAGGAGCCAGCCCCAGCAGCATCCTCTAATGAAAGAGAGCAGAAGAGGGCATGGCTCTGCTCTGCTGAGAACATCCTTGCTGCCCTTGCCTGCTCTCAGCCCTTGCTGTGCCTACAAAATACCCCCCAGGTCATAGCTGTTCCTTCTCCCATCTTGTTAGGTTGAGTCCCAGGCTGCTGAACACAAAACCACACGAATTCTTCCAAAATCTTCAAAGGAAAAGGGCAAGTTGGCAATGCAGCTCAGCCCAGGTCAGAAGCTGCCAGAGTGAGCAGAGGCAGAGCAGAGCAAGCCTTGCTCTCAGCTCTCTTGTGCCTCGTGGAAACCAGACCAAAAATATCAATTCTGCTGCTTGTTTATTGTTCCTGATTTTCCAGCAGGCCCTGGGAGATGAATAATGTAGGAGATGCATAGCAAATGAGCTGAGGCACTGGCAGGTTTGGATGCAGCCAGAGAACAACCTGAGCCTGCAGCTCTGTCCTTCCCCAGCTGCTCCTCCAGCAGCTCCCTGCCAGGCACCAGCATCTTCCAAAGAGCATTGCAGCAGCAAACATGAGATCTTGCCAAAGCCCATGGAAAGGGCAGAAGGGGATGAGAAGCTCTGTGAGGCCCTGGGGAAGCTCTGGCTTTGGTCTCACCTCCATGCCCCATGCCCAAGCAAAGCAAAGGTGACCCAGGGATACAAATCCAACCACAAACCAAGGGTGTGGATCCTCTCCTTAAAAACAAGCTCTCCTTGGTGACTTGGAGCCTGGAAGCTGCTCTGAGGGCCTCAGCTTGCCCCAGGTCTTAGTGCCTGGCATTGCATACATGCTTTGGGATTTTACAGCCAAAGCTCTACCATTTGGTGTTAAAATCCAGAGCTGTGTGAGCTAAGGCATGAGGGATTGTTGCTTGCATTGCTTGTGGATGGTACAAACTCAGGGCCATGGGAACAGAAAGGTTCCAATGGAAAATATCATTAAACAAGAAAAGTGTGTGCTTTTGTTTCATAAATCCATAAAACCTGATTAACAATGATGCTCCTAAGGCCTGTTCCATCATCATTAGAAGGCTTCCTGTGGCTGTAGCATGGCCTCAGTGTGCTAGGAGAGTGCCCTGCAAGGCTCTTGGCTTTGCACTGAGCACCAAGGGCTGCTTTGGGGTTATTATTATTGTTACTATCTTTCTCTGTCCATTTTGGAGCCAATTTAGCACACAAGGGACTGAAAGCTCCCTGTGTGCATCTTGCCCTCAGTGGGCTCACTGAACCCTGAGAGGTGCTGGGCAAGAGGCAGTGGTGGGGTCAGGAGAACTCATGCTAGCTGAGAGGAAGGAGAGGCTCTGGAGCATCTCTGCCTTGCTTGGAGACTCCTCAGGGCTTCTCCTGCAGGGCTGAGAGAAGTTTCTGCTGAAGAAGAACTAAAGCCAGAGGTGAGAACTTCAAAGGAGCTGAGCTCTGAGTGCAGCCAGAGCCTTGTGCCCCTTGCTGGAGCTGAGAGGAGCACTGCCTGGGCTCAGGCTCCTCCTGCAGCTGCTCTGGGGCAGGAGAGCAGCCTCTGCTCAGCCCTGGGCACCCCACAGCAAGCAAAGCCTTGGAGGTGACCCCGACAGAGTCTGTGAGGGGACATGGCAGAGGGGCAGTGGGGGGGCTGGGGCAGGGGAAGGGAAACACCTGAGGAGCAGCCTGAGCTTGCTGAGCCCCAGGCCTTGCTGGTGAAGATTGGAGCAGTGCCCAAGGCTCAGACTTGGCTGCAATATTCATCAGATGCACTTGCTTCTGGAGAAGAAGATCTACCCCCTGAGCCTGCAGTGGGAGGTGTGTGGGATGCTCTGAGGGTTTGGTGCTCCTGCATGGTCTGAGGCATCTCAGGGTGAGTGATCCCTGGAGGAGCAGGCTGGAGGCAGGATCCATCACTGCCACGGAAACATCCCCATGGACTTCAGCTCCCTAACTGTCTGGGGTTGTATAGTATGTTGCCCCTAACCTTTTGCAGGCATATGTCCCCCTGCCTTGCTTGAGTTATTAACATATCCCAGAGGGAACTTGGATCCCCAATGGCTTCCACAGCCACTCGCTGACCTCTTCTGGAGTGTGGTGACAGGAGAGGTCCTGTCCCTGCAGCTGGCAATGACAAAGTGAGCAGAGCAAGAGCAGCAGGAGCCCAGTTTCTCTGGCAAGAAGAGGTTTAGGTGATGGCCCTGGGTGGCTTGAAGGCTGTGGCTGGCTGCTGCCATCCCTGGAGGCAGGAGGAGATGCTGTGTGGGATGCTCAGCCCAGCCATGCCATTCCCTCTGGCACCACAGCTGCCTCCCTGGGGGGGAGCTGAGCTGCTGGCAGATGAAAGGACTAGGAGTGTTCTTGCTGCAAGCCATGGGAAGCAAGCTCCATTCAGAGCCTGAATAATTCAGAATACAAGCCTTTGATTAATTTCATCAGCAAAAGGAAACAAAGTTAGCTGTAACTATAGGCCATTCAGAGTATGGATTGCCAGCAAAAATGTGCAAAGTGCTGTCAGGAGAGGATTAATTACACAGATTAAATATTTTATAAGTTAAATAATGTGTATTTTTTTGGAGACAAAATGGAATGTCATTTTTTCCCCCCAAGACAGGGAAAGTGACTGCATTCACTTCCATTTAGCCCAGGGAGCAAGAGAGGCTCCAGGGAGAGAGGAGGATGGCTCAGGGCTGCAATTCCCAGCTGGCAGCCAGATCCATGCTCTGAACAGTGTTTCATCTCTCCCCCAGAGCTCTGAGCTTTCAAGTGTCTGTCAGTGGGGAGGTTCCTCTGGGGGGAAGAGAAGGGTCCTGGCAGTTGGGATCCTGGCAGTTGGCACCCAGCTGTTCTAGCCTTGCAGGACCTGGGAGGGATATGGACTCTGCAGGGTGCTTGCAATCCCTGTGCTGCTGTCCTGAAAGGAAATGGCAGAGGCTTTCAAACTCTTTCTCTTGTTTTCCTGTGCAGGAAAGAAGCCCTGAGGCCACTGTGTGACTCTCAACTCTCCAGAAGGGAGAAGAGAAGAGATCCTCTGCAGAGGAGAGGATGCAGAGCAGGACTGAGCCTCCCCTGCCCACCAGCAGCTCAGGCCAATGGAAGAAGTCCATGGCTTGGAAAGGAGTCCCTCTGGGAGACTTTGAGGGGGCTAAGCTCTAGGTTTTGTGTTAAATCAGCTCAGCAGAGCTGCTGCCCTGTCCATCTGGAGCTGAGCTGTGTGCTGGTGAAGGTGTGAGGCTCTGCTGGCTGCCTGGCTCTCCTTGGGCTGCTCTAGAGCAATTCCAAGCTGGTAGCTTCTGTTTGCCATGGCACAAAGAGCTGCTGGAGGGTGGACATGAGTCAGAGAGACTCTTGGGAGCCTTTCACCCTTCAGGGTTTCTTCTGAATGGTGAGAAATGAGGAGTGCTTGTGCTCTGCAAGGGCTGGAGCTTGGTGTCAGGCAAGGGTCTGGGATGAGCAGGTGAGCCTCAGGTCCAGCCTGGGAGCTCCTGGGCATGGAGACCTGGGGATGGATGAGGGAAGGAGCTCTCTGGCTGTGCAGGCTGGCACAGGGGCAGAGAATCCCTTTGGCAGCTCACTGGATAAAAGAGAGGGGGAACTGCAATGGGTTTGGCCTTGGCCAGGGTTTGCTGGCTCTGGCCTGCTCAGGAGAGAGCTCTGACTCGCTGAGGTGCAGCAGCCACAAGGAAGCAGAGAGCTGCCAGTGCTTTCCTGCAGGGGAGAAGAGCATCTCTGCAGTGGGGAGCAGGAGGCATGGATGGGGAGATGCTGTGCCTGGGGAGGGATGCAGTGGAGGGACAATTCCTGAGCACCTGAGGAGATCTGCTCATGCCCTAGGCTGTGCCAGCAGGATGTTTTTCCCTTGGAATGCTGGCCCCTGCTGTGACCCTGCCCAGGCAGGAGCAGAGCCATTTACCCTCTTGCCCCTCACAGCCTCTGACCCTTTGAGTTTGTGCTGATTGTGGGCAGTTTAAGGGAAACTCTGCCGTGGCACTGTGCTCTGTGTGAGTGCAGAGGCAGGTGGCACAGAGAGCAGGTTCCTTCAAGAGCATGTGAAGTGTAAATAGCTAACAGAGCTGTTAGAATGATCCCCAGAGCAAAGCTGCCTAAACACACACTCTGCAGAGACCAGGGGAGGAGGAGAAAGGAAATGTTAACTGTGGCCCTGAGGCTTTGCAGCCAGCCTGGCAGGAGCCCAGAGAGGACTCTGCTCCATCAGCAAGGGACTCCCTAAGCAGAGCTGAGGGGAGGGAGCAGTGAGATCAGGAGGGAGCCAGGGTTAGCTCTCTGCTCTGGATGGCTCTGTGCTCCCAGACACTTTGTTGTTAGCAATTGGAGGCTGTGCAGAGCTCGGTGCCCCAGCAGCAGCAGGATGCTGCCTAGGCTTTGTGCTCTGAGCCTCAGCAGATGTGGCTGCAGGGCTCAAGCTTTGCTGGGGCACTCAGAGCTCCAGAGCACTGTGCCAGGGCTGAGGTGCCAGCCCTGGGGCAGTGGCTGAGCTCAGCTCTGCTAGCACAGGGCAGAGCACATGGTGGCAGAGAGGTTCAGAAGGGTTTGGACCTTACCCTGACTTACAGGCCAGTGTGCAGCTGTGACAGGGAGAGGGCAGAGCAGGACCTAGCAGGGGGGACAGCAAGGGGACAGCCCACAGCCTCATCCCCTCTACCCAAAGCCCAAGCGATGCTGTTCTACCCCACACCACCCTGGCCAGGGGCTCCTCCCAACAAAAGCCAACAGATGGGAGAGGAAGGAATACATTTCCCAACACCAAAGCTCCCTGCACTGCTGGAACTTGTTTGCTATTTGTTTCTCTCTGTTTCACCAAGGGAAATTGATGAGATGTCAGAGCTTGTTAATGTTGTTGATGCTGGAGGAGCAGCAAACACCTGAGGCTGAAAGGCTCCCAACGAAAGAAAGAAGCAAGTGACAGAGAGAGGAGGAGGTGATGGTTGCCCAAGGCCAAACTGATTAGATCCACTTGGGAGTGGGCTGGGGATGCTGGAGCAGAGCTGCTGGGGAGAGGAGGGCAGGGAGCAGCCAGGGCTGGGCAGGCAGCATGGGCATGGGGAATGGTGCAGCAGTGTCCATCTCCATGTGGGAGAGCTGGGAAGGAGAGCAAGAGAGAGAGCAAGCACGTGCAGGCACCCTGAGAGGCTGGGGGGGGGCTTGCTAAAGAATTAATTCCCTCTCACATGGAAAATAACAGCGTGGGGAGCACTCCCTGGGCTTCAGCTGGGCTCCAGCAGGAGCTGCTCTGCAGAGCTGCTTTTCTACCACCTGCAGCCAGGCAGGAGGATGCAGATGGATGCAGCCAGGCTGGAGGATGCAGATGGATGCAGTCACCTGCCAGGGACATGTCTGCCCAGGGCAGGGCAGTGCTGCAGGCTGGGGATGGTGTGTGCTGGGCATGGCTCATGGCATCCCCAGCCTGGACACTTCTGAATCCCAGCAGAGTGATTCCCTTTCGTGCCTCTCGTGCAGGTGAGGGTGGATCTGGCTAAGCCTCACACAGGGTACCTGTATCTCCCCAGCTCCCACCAGGAGGGCAAGGCTGTTCCTGGGGCTGATGTTGATCTGAGGATGATGACAAACCTTGCACTGAGCAAGCCCAGGCTGCAGAGAGGAGAAGGAGGCATCCTGCTTGGAGGCAATGGAGATGTCAGCTGCCTCCTCCCCATGAAGTTACCTGATTAATGTGAGCATGGGGCTGGCTGAGGCTGAGCCTTGCTCCTCTGCATGCATCCATTACTCAGCAGGAGGCTTTCTGTGTCCTGCCTGCTCCCTGGGGCTGCTGTGCTCTCCCAGCCTGGCTCAGGAGGGCAAACCTCACCTCAGGCATCCCTCAGAGCCCTGGCAGCAGGGCACTGGTGCTGGCAGCCCCCAGCCCACCCCACGGGGAGAGTCAGGCACCTGCAGGAACAGAAACTTCACCCCACAGGAGGATGCTTTGCCAAAATGGAAGGTTCTTCCCTGGAAAAGCCTTTAGGTGAGACTCAGGAGCTCTAATCCTGATGGAGCAGCCTGCTCAGAGTCCTGTGGACACAAGTGTGCTTCCTTTAGTGACTTACTGCCTGCCAGGGGAGGAGATCTAGGCCTGGATTGTCCGTGAGCATCCACCTGCAGGCCGTGCAGAGGAGGATGCTGCTGGCAGCCCCAGGCAGGGCTGTGTGCTGTCAGCCAGCAGCTCCAGGAGCAGTGCTCCCTGCTGGAGCAGAGCCCTGATGGCAAGCTCCGTGTTGCTTAGCACTTGTTGCCATGCTACAGCAGAGCCCAGGAGCTGCATGGCCATCGTCAGCCTGCCCTGGCCCCTGAGCCTGCTGTGCCAGCAAGGTGATGCAGCACTGCAAGGCTGCAAGGGGCTGCAGGCAGGCTCTGTGCTGCTGGGGCTCTGGCTGGGATACACCTGTCCTGCCATTGATTTTCTGTCCAGAGCATTCCATCTGGAGCTCAGAGCAGTGGCTACAACATCTATCTGGAGGAGTCTGGCCTGCTTGCTAAAGAGGAGAACATCACAGCTCTCTGACTCACAGCCAGGGCAAGCAGCAGTGCTCTGCCTCCCACATGAGGCATTGTTTGTAATCATATTAATAAGCAAACTGGAGACAAGGCTCTCTGTGCTTAATGAAATGTCCATTGACTCCAGCCCTGACCCTGCACTCAGCCTGGCTCAGCCCTGCTCTCCTGCTGCTGCCCTCAGCTCAGCACCACCACAACCCTGAAGCTTTCTCATCTATAAACCCAGGCAAGGCAAAAGTTGTCCCAGAGAGCTCCTGGGGACCTAGCGTGAGCAGTGGGGCAGGCAAGGAGCCAGAGCTGTCACTACCCCAAGCTGAGCTCTCCTGCTTGTCACAGAGCCTGGCTTTGAGCTCAGCAGAGAGGACATGCAGGCCAGCAGAGCAAAGCATGCCTGGGGTGGCAGGCAGGAGCAGGCAGCTGCTGGGCAAGCTGATGGGGAAGATGATGATGGGGAAGATGGTGGTGAAGCTGATAGTGAAGATGATGGTGAAGCTGATAGTGAAGCTGATGGTGAAGCTGATGGTGAAGATGATAGTGAAGATGATAGTGAAGCTGATGGTGAAGATGATAGTGAAGCTGATAGTGAAGCTGATGGTGAAGCTGATGGTGAAGCTGATAGTGAAGCTCCTGCTCTGCCTCTGCTGCACTTGGAGCTTTTCATCTCCAGATGAGATTTATCCAAAGGCCTGGGGGAACCATCAGCAAAAGCAAGAGAAACCAAACTTTCACTTCAAGCCTGAAGCTTGCCTTTTATCATGATTATTTTAAAGCTCCCTTAGCTTGCCCTGCACTCATTTGCAGGCAGGCTAATGAGGGATGCCTCAGCAGAAGGGGATTTAATTGCAGCAGTGTTCACAAAGGAAGGAGTCTCCTTTGCTTTAATCCAGAGCCTCAGCAATTCCCCACATGCCTCTGTTTATTTTAGGAATCAATCAAGCACAAAGATGTCTAATTACCCTAAAATATTTTGCACAAACCAGAAGTCAGATTAGATTTTGCTTGAGCATCACACAGAAAATGCCAAGTGCTCCAGAACTGATCTCCCACCCCGGAGGTTTTCACTCCCATGCTTGGGCATACATTGTCAGGAAGCTTTGTAATAACATTAACAGCTTCTTCAATGCATTTTCTGCATCATTTACTTTTCTCCCCCACCTCCACTCTTTGTAGCACAGAGACTCAAAGATAATCACTTGGAAAAACAATGCACAGCTGCTTTGCTTGTCCTGCCTCCTGAATTTACTAGCTGGGGAACAGCAGCCTGAGATATTTTGACTATTTAATGAAGGTCTTACTAAAAATCCTCTAGCTGCACTGGAATTCTTCCCAAAGAGGGAGAGCTGCATGGTTGTCCTCACTGCCCTGGGCAGGGATTATCTCCCTGTGCCCTTCAGAGTCACAGCAGATGACATCCTCTGGATTGGAAATGGATGTAAAACTTAGAAACTGAAAGGTCCTGAGCAGAAATCTCACCCTTCTTTTTTCTTCCTTCTGAAAACCTCCTGCCCAGGAGCTGTGGAAGCTCAGGAATAAGGAGTCAGTCCCAGCTAGACTTCCACAAGGAGGGAAAGCAAGAGCCTGCTGAGAGCAGCAGCCTGGGAAAGCACAGCCCTGGAGGGCAAAGGGAGGAGTGAGCCAAGCTTCCTACCTCACAGCTCCTGGGCTGGAGAGGAGCCCCTGAGCCCTCACAGCATCCTGGCAAACCTCCTCTGGGATGGAGACACCAGGGAGGCATCCACCACTGTCCCTGGGGAAACAGCAGAGGATTTGGGGGTTCCAAGGGTTTCACTGTCCCTGAGGAAATAGCAGAGGATTTGGGGGTTCCAGGGTGTTTTTTCCCTCAAGTATGACTTGTGGCCAGTTGTTGGCCCTCAGAAGATGCAGCCAGGCAGCTGCTGGAGCTCTCATGCCTATCTCCATCCTTCAGGGCTCAGCACAGGGAGCTGTGTTCAGCAGATTTTGGCAGGGCTCTAGCTCTTAGCTGTCAGGCCAAGTCCTCAGCTAACATAAATCACTGCCACCAGTGGAGCTCTGCTGCTTTGCACCACTCACAGGCCTTAAATGAACATTTAATTGCAAACTTAAGCTGTCATTAATGCTCAGGGACTGGCTCCTGCAAGAAAGCAGCCAGAGCTGCCCCAGCTCAGGGATGCAGGGATGCTCCTCAGCAACTCCAGGCACCAATCACCCAAGCAAGGGCACTGAGCACCTTTTTGCCTTGGTCTGGATAGGAACCAGCTGCCAGCCATGAAGGAGAAGCAATAAAGCTGATGGCCACAGCATCCCCTGGAGCCTGGGCAGCAGCTGGGCTGCAGGAGCTCTGCAGGACTCTGAGACCATTTCAGCTGCACAAAAAGTAAGTTCTGGATTCAAAAGTCTTTTCTGTTACATCTTTGTCTGTACTGAAGGCATGAAAAGCTTTTGTGTGACTCTTGAGGAAGCAGCATTCAGCTTCTTTGGGGCCAGCATCCCAGCTCTGGCTGCTAGCAGGAGAGCTCCAAAGTGCCAGCATCCCAGCTCTGGCTGCTAGCAGGTGAGCCCCAAAGTGCCAGCATCCCAGCTCTGGCTGCTAGCAGGTGAGCCCCAAAGTGCCAGCATCCCAGCTCTGGCTGCTAGCAGGTGAGCCCCAAAGTGCAGGATTCAGCTTCTTTGGGGCCAGCATCCCAGCTCCTGTCAGCCCTGCAGCAGAGCTCCCTGCAGCAGGAAGGGCCAAGGCAGTGCAGGAGGATTGATGTGATGTGAGAGCTCATTTCCTGACTGGTTAATCCCAAATTAAAATCCTCCTGGGGGGGATTTAGCTCTCTATGTAGCAGGAAGCTGTGGTTAGAGGAGAACTCCTCTGGTGACCAGAGGACTGCCATGGGCTCAGAGCATCCCCTGTGAGCAGTGCCACTGCTCCTGCAGAGGAAGAGACATGCTTGAGGTGGGATGTAAGTGACCATGGAGAGAGAGAGAGAGAGAGGAGCACACCAAGGAGCCAGAGCTGGATGACTCCAGAGAGATGCAATTCCAGGAGTTGTGCTGAGGAAGCTTTCAAATAACACCAAGATGAATTTGTGCTGAGATTTTCCTAGACAGGGAAGTATTTCTTATCCCCAAAGTCTGTGCAGGACTAGCTGAATGTTAGTCTAAGCTTCAGAGCAAAAGAGCTGTTGGGAGGCAGAGGTGATGAGCTGGGAGGCTAATGGGAGGAGGATGGGAGCTGGTGAGGAGCTGTGGGCACCAGTGCTGCCAGGAGAGGGGGAAGCAGCCAGCATATCCCCAGCCTGGCTTCTCCAGGGGCTTTGTGTTCATCCTCAGCTATCAGGAGAGCAAACAAGCAGCTGCAGCAAAGCATTGATCCTGCAGCTTGGCTGTGAACTCCAGCTCCTTCTCTTGTGAATCCCACTAGGAAAATGCCAGCACGAGGGTGACCTTTGGCCAGTGGCAGTTGTCCCCTGTACAAAACCAAATCCGTGCCTGCTGTGGGGAGGTGAAAGAGCAAAAGCTCTCCTGGTGCTCCCTGCCTGCCTCTCCATCCCCCAGGGCTGGGCCAGGAGCTGCTCAGTAGATGCTGGGAAATGTGGGGATGTAGGGAATGAGCAGAGCCTGCAGCCTCCTGGGGACTCTCACCCTTCTTTGGGGCCCCAGGGACTGTGTCACCTCCAGCAGCCTGGCTGCAGAGTAATCCAAAGTGACAAGAGCCTCAGCCAGTGCTGTGTCAATCCCACAGCTCCACATCTCCTGGCATTCTCTTTCCTGCACTGACAGGATAAGGTCACTGAGCTGACAGCAGCAGTTGCAAGGCAGAAGGTGATGAGCTCTGGCTGAGCACATTCCTTCCAGGCTCCCTACTTCCCTCCTGGCTGCAGCACAAGCTCCAGAGCTGCCATCCCCATCCTCAAAGCCTTGAAGCCTCAGCCACTGCTGGCAGCAAGCACCTGAGCAGAGTGAGCACTCCTGGCTCTCCCTTGCAAGCCATTTCCCACTCTTCAGCATCCTCCTGGCAGCAAAGTGTGCTCAAGTCTGGGCAGGAGAGAGGAGATGTGAGCAGGAGCTGGGGCAGCATCTCCTTGCAGGGCTGCTGGGGACACAGAGGCACTTCAGCCTCTAGGAAATCTCCTTACACAGACAGGGAAGAGACACTCCTGCCTAGCAATCCCAAAGGAGAGGATGTGCAGGCAGGGAGCAGGAGGATGTGCAGGCAGGGAGCAGGAGGATGTGCAGGCAGAGAGGAGGAGGATGTGCAGGCAGGGAGGAGAGGATGTGCAGGCAGGGAGGAGGAGGATGTGCAGGCAGGGCAGGGATGCTGCCAGTCGATGCTCATTACTAGCAGGGCATTGTTCTTGCCCTCTCCTGAGACACCAAATTCTTGCCCAAACAATCCAGTTATCTTTAAATTGCTTTAAAAACCATTAGAGATAATCAATTCCCATTAAAGATCTGCAGTTCTCAGCCATCACTTTGCTTGTCTGCCTGCAAAGTTCTCCCAGCTTGAGGCAGTTCCCTGGAGGGTTTGGGATGAGCTGGGAGCCCCAGGGAGCTGCCAGGGGAGAGCTGAGGGGTGAGGGATGAGCTCTGCTCAGCCAAAGCTGCAGGGGAGGGGAAAAGCAGGAGAGGATGGAAAGGGAAGGGGAAACTCTTGTACTCTGTGAGTGTTCAAGAGGAAAGGAGAGCTGATTTCTCCATCCAGCAGGTAGGGAGAGGAGGGGAAAAAGAATTCAGATTGATCAAAAAATTAAATATTCATAGGACATTCTTCATTAAGATTCATCTTGCCAAGTGGGTGAAATGAGGCAAGGGAAGAAATTAGCTTGCTTGAGAGTGTCAAAGTGATTATGTGATTAAATTGCAATTTGTAATTTCTCCTTCAAAAAAATGTTACTCCTTGATTTGTGTTGCTGCCTCTCTCCATTGGGCTGCAAGTGTCCCATCATGTGTGTGAGCTTAGAGAGGAGCCTGCAGGCATCCTGTGCACACACACAGAGCATCCCTGCTCCAAGGTGCTCACCCTGCTCTGAGGGGATGCAAGAGTTAACCTTGGCTGCTGAAGCAAGCATGCAGCTGGGGCAAACATCTGTAACCCATTCACCCTTGGCTTCCACTTCTCTTATGCCTGAAATGAAGGCAGAGCAGGGAGGGATGGCAGCAGCCTGAAGCAGGAGCATCCCCAGCTCCCCAGCATGGAAAGGCATGAGAGCAGCTACCAGAGAGCAGGTTCAGGCTGATAAATCAGAGGCAGAACATTGGGAAGAGATGGAGCTGAAGGAAAACTCAGAACTCAGCTGGATTCAAGTGCTTGAAATCAGTTTACTTGGTTGCTTCTGCTTCACTTGCAAGACGTGGTGGTTATAATTCCTTGGCAGCAGCAAGCCTTTCCTCAGAGCTTCTGGGCCAGGCTAGCACAAGACATGATTGTCTCATAAACCTAATGAGCCATGCTGCTTACTGGAGGATGAGGAGCTAGCTGCAAACAGCTCTTCCTCTTCCTGTGTCTAGTGGTTAGCTGTGTGTTTGCAGCCTGGGCCTGGCAGCGAGTGCTGGGGATGCTGAGGCCTTGCTGCTGACACACAGCACAGCTCAGGACTTGCCTCCCCTTCCCTTGCAACCAAAATCAGCCAGGGCTGGGAAGTGCATGTGGAGCCTGCTTGGAATGCTGCGTCCAGCTGAGGAGATGCTGGTGCCAGAGGCAGGACACTGCTGCAGCCATCTGCCAGAGGAAGGGCCATCCCTGCTCTCTCCAGTGGGGATCTGCTGGCCTCTGCCTGCTGGAGGAGAAAGTGTCTGTGGTGGGAGTGAGCCCAGGGCCCTGCTTTGCAATTCCATCTCTGCTTTGAGGACAGGAATAAAACCAGGAGAGAGCTGGGATTGGTTCAGTCTCATCCAGCTCAGCCTGCCTGGGGAAGCCAAGCCCAGCTCCAGAGCAAGGCTTTGGCACTAGCTCCATCTCCATCTCTGGGCTGCCCAGTGCTGCCAGTGCTCAGCTGCTGAGCCAAGCCCCAGCTCCAGGGGCTCTGCTCTCCCTGCCCCACGGCAATTCCCACTGGGAATAGCTCTGCCATTCCTGCTCTTGCTGCAGCTCTTCTTTCATTGGGAATGGGAAGTGCCTTGCTCTGCTCTTCATCCCTGCAGCTGAGTGACCTTTGCTGTTGTGTGGATGAATTATCCATGGAGAGGGAAGCCTTTGCTGCCCCAGAGAGCAAGGAGAGCACTCAGGCCTGGGAGCTCCTTGCCCAGAGGGGCTGGGAGCCTCGGGGTGCCAGCTGGGGTGGCTCTAGCATGTTGTCCCTTCCTGAATCCCAGGGTTTGGTGATGCCAGGAGGAGCAGGATCCGTTGGGATGCTCCAGGGACATGAAGCATCTGCAGAGCAGCGAGCTGAGCCTGGCCAGCAGCACAGGGCTGGGCCTCACCTGCTCCTCAGGGATGTGCTCAGGAATGCTGGAGCTGCACACAACAGTTGAAATGAGGCAGTAGGAAATTAAATATGCTTATTAGAGCTAAAAATAGCAGCTCTGTTCTTTGGTGATGCAGGAAGGAGAAAAAAAAAAAGCCCCTTGTACCAGAAAAATGCTTTGGGCCTGTGCCAGGCAACAGATGCAGGAAAGCTTCAGCAGGCTGGCTGGGAGCTGGTGGCATTGCCTCTGGAGCTGGCAGCCTCTGCTCTTAGCAGCACAGCAGTGTAGGCTCAGCTGCCTGGGAAGGAGCTGGTGGCAGCAGGGCTGGAGGAGCCCCTGGTAGACCAAGAGCTGTTCCTCTCCATCCCTCAGGGGAGGCAGCTGGGCTGGCCAGGGATGCTCTGCAGAGTGCTGGGGACTCGTGGCTGGGCTGGCAGCAGCAGGGCACTGCCAGCTCTCAGGGCTTTCCCTCCTGGAGGGAGGAGTAAGCTGAGTGTTGGTTGGGTGCTGCTGGCTCTGTGGAAGGAGGTGAGCTGTGGCTGCAGGTGGCTGCTCCCCTGCAGGGGTTGGGTGTGAGCCCTCAGCCCAAAGCATTAGCCTTGCCAGTGCCCTTGTTCTTGCACTGTCTGCCACTACAAGCATCCTCACAGTCCATGAGGGGAAACTGGGGCAGGCAGGGCTGTGGCATCTCTTCTGTCCCCTCCAAAGAGGAGCAGAGCTGCTGTTCTCTCAGTTACCAGTCCAGTCATTTGGAATGCTTTGCTCCAAAGCCTTGTGTGGCTCAGACAAGCTCCAAAGCTGCTCTTTCCCCATCACTGCTCTCCTCCAGACACAGCCTGAGCCCATTCCTGCCTGTGCAGGAGGGAGCTGAGGCACTGGCAGAGATGAACCAGCTCCATTCCCCTGGGCAGCAGGTGCAATGCTGCACCCCTGTGGGAGCTGGCAGCCTTGGACATCCAACCTGGCATCTCTGGCCGGATGCACACGAGCTTTCTGTCACCCACAGCAGCCCAATCTACATCTGTGTGAGGCCCAGGCAGCCAGAGAGGGGAGAGCAGGGGGTCCTGGGTGGGTGTGCTGTGACAATCCCTTCCCAAGCCCTTGGAAGGGCTGCTGATGCAATTCCCTGTAGCAAGGGCTGGAGAAAACTGGGATTCCTCCAGCTTGCAGGGATCCTGGAGCTGTGTTCTGCTGATGCTGAGGAAGCACTGGAATGGTGTAAACACCTCATCAGTGAACGTTGCCAGAGCGTGAGGCCTGTGAGCAGCAGAGAGCAGAAGCTTGTGCTCATCAGCAGCCTCCAGGCCTCTGCAGGATGGTTTAATCGGGTATGAAATCACATTGATCTCCTAAGTGAAGTCCTGATACAGGCTGGGGGCTCTTATTATTCCTCCTGACTTGCCTCATTGCCTGTGGCCTTTAAAATGGCCTTTCCATCTTCTTCCTTTTCCTGCACTCCCCCTGTGCCAGCTCAGAGCTGAGCTCTCAGTGACTCTGCTCCTCTCAGAGCCACAGCAGCACTGCCTGCTGTGTGTCACCTGCCTCAGAGCAGCAATCTCCCTGAGGATCATGTGCTGTGGGAAAGTTTGGGGAGGGAGCCTGGCATGGAGAAAGACTCAGAGATCTTTGCTCTGACCTCTCTGGCTGCAGTTTCAGGCTGTCCCTGAAGCTCTTTGCCCCTGAGGTGCACACAGCTGCTCTGAGGCTTGGTCCAAGCTCTGCTTGTTCCAGGGGATGCTCTGCATGGATGTTAGTGTTGATGAGATGCTGACATCAATCAGGACAGAGCAGCAATCTCTCCCTGGCCTTGTCCAGGTCAGGGCTCAGCCCCTGAGTGCCCCCAGCTAGGCTGCAAGCTGAGGCCAAGCACAAGCTGCTTGTAGAGGGGCACAGGTGCTCTGAGCAGTGAGGCTGGGAGATGTGCTGCAAGTGCCACAGGTTATTGATTCTCTTTTCTGTTCTACCTTTGAAGGAGCTGCAGATGTTGAGGCAGTTTGCTGGCTCCCAGGCTGTGGCTCTGCTGCATCTTCTCAGCCTCTTGTTCCTGACCTCCAGCAACCTGGCAGCACTTTGGAGGTGAGTAAAGCAAAGCACCTTGCCACACACTCATCCTGGGTTCAAGTGGTTACTAGTGAACTCACCCAGAGTTTCTGGCTATAGCATAGTTTTGCTAGCTCAGGGAGGGCAGGAGGAGGTCAGCAGAGGCTGCTGGAGGATGGATGCTGCAGAGCTCTGGCTTACTCTTTGCTTTCTGCCCCATTGATCCCCATCAGGAAAGCTCTGGGTGCAGTGCTGCCTGCTGAGAGGAACCCTCAGCTCCTGACCATAAGAGCAGAGCTGGCACAAGCCAAGAGGTGAAGAGACAGAACCATAGATTCATTGTGGTTGTAGCTCAGAAAGCCTGGGCTGGGTGAGGACTTCATCTGTCAGCTCCACAGGAGAGAGTGGAGCAGACACAGCAGGGTCCTGGGGCTCTTTATGCTTGAATCTGTCCATTAAATGTTCCTGTAGACAGAAAGAAGCCAATTTCCCTTCCTTGCAGCAGGTGCTTCCAGTTATCAGAAAGATCAGCAAAAATTTTCTTCATAGTAAAAAATGAGTTATTAAATCAAAGTTGCATGAAGGATGCACTGAGAAAGTCATCTGGTAACAGCAAAGAATCAGCTTCCCAAATGAGAAATCTCCCTCCTGTGTCATAAAAAGACATCTCTGTATTACCTTTGGAGGAGTGATGGCTGTTAAACCTCACAGAATGCAGCACAAGCCTTCCTGAAGTGCTGAGAAAGCCAATTCAGAGGGAGCTGGAGTGCCAGGAGCGAAAGCACAACACTTGGCCATTGAAATTGCAACTTGCCTGGTTGAGAAAAGGGTTTTCCAAACTTCCTTTGAACTGGAGCTGCTTCTTGGCTGCTCCAATACTCTGACTCCAGCACTTCTCCTGCTTCTCTGGAAGCCAGAACACTGGAGATCCACAAGCAGGAGTAGCCTGGCTGGGCAGGGAAGGGAAAGCTTGCCCAGGAGTCCCTTCTCTGCTCTGCTGCCAACTCAGGCACCACAGTGCTCCCAGGAGAGGGATGGACTGCAGGGATAATGCTGGAAGGCTTGTCCCTTATTTGCATGCTTGCTTACACACCATATATCCTCATGAAATGCTCCATTCCCTTTTCCTTAGGTGTAATTGGATTTTCCTCAATAAGCCACAAAATAAAGAAGCTTGCAGCATCTCTTCAGCATTCTCTTGTTCAGCAGCACCCAGCACTTAAAGCCAAGGGTGCCTTTCTGAGGGCCAGGCAAGGAACTTCTGCTTTTAGAAGCCAAACAAGTTTTGTGGAGCTGTTTTACACAGCTCCAGAGTTTCAGCAGAGAGGAAAAAAAACCCACTCAGTCAAAGCCAGGATGTATCTTGATAGCAGCATTTCTAGAGCCAGCCTATAGATCTGCTGCTGACAGGGGAGCCTTCAGAAGCACCCAGCCCCCAGCAGCCATGGAGATGGATGGCAGGCACCCCACAGCTCCCAGGGAGGCAGGGCTGGCTCTGCTCCCACATGGATCCTTGTTCTGACAGCATCACAAACATGACAGATGGGCTTCTTGCTTGGAGTTGAGCTTTCTCTCTCTTGCCTGTGATCGTTCAGGAGAAAGCTTCTCTCGGCTGCCATCATCTTCCCTCCTCTTTGGCACTGGAAGCTCTGCTGGTTGCGGATGTTCTCCCGCGTGAGGATGCTGGTACTCGCTGCACACACTTGTGCTCACCTCGCCTCGCCTCGGCTCCGCTCCACTGCGCAGCGAGCGCTGCGGACACGCGGGGGAGCTGCAGCCACACCAACGGCAACGGCAACCGGCAACGGGCAACGGCAACAGGCTCGGCCCCAGCCGCGTGCCGCTGCCACCTGCCTCGCCTTTGGAAGCCTTTGCTGTCACCCTGACCTCTCCGAGCCGCTGCCAGAGCGCAGGAGGTTGGGAGAATCCCTGCCAGGATGCTCATGCCAGGGATGTGCCAGCGTGCAGCCCCTGCCCAGCCACAACACCTCCTGCTGCTCTCGCTCCCTAGTCACTTTTTTCCCCCCAAAGCCCGTGTTTTTTTCAGGGAGATGCTGTGCCAGCGTCCAGCCAAGAGCTCTCCAGCAGGCTGAGCTGTCAGCTTTCGTTTTGTCTCACTTCCTTCGTTTGTGGAGCTCCACTAGGCTCCTTCCCCTTTTGTCCAGCCACAGACAGCGAGTGACCCTCCTGCAGACAGCAGGTCTCCCTCTGCCAGCTGCCACCTCTCCCCCCAGAGCTTCCTGTTCCTCTTACACCCTCTCCAGCCCAGCCTCATTCTTCCAAGGGCTTCCCCAGCACCATCACTTCTCTAGTGGGGGTGGAGGAAGGAACAAAAGGGCTGTGAGCAGGAACCTGGATAGGAGCTGCTGTCATTTTTCATGTATGAGATGAAAAAGGACATCTGCCCTAAAACAATACATCCAAGGATAAAAGAAGAGACAACAGGTGAAAAGCAGAGAGCCAAAGTGCAGTGCAAGAGAAAGGGAATCACAATTAAAGTCTTAACACACCCTTGGCAGTGCCACAGGGGCTCTTACTGCCCAGCACAGCTCAGCAGAGGGAACCCAAATGCTTATTTTTTCTTCCCCTGGGCTCTGGATTTGCTAGACCAGAGGCACTGCAAAAGTTCCTGTATTTATAAAGTCTGGGGAATAGTGCTCAGACAGCCCTGTCTAGACTAAACCATCTCCTGAACATACTAGACTGAAGACTGCAGTAGTTAGAGGTGAAGTTTATTGCAAGAGATCCAGAAATTTCTACTCCAGAAAGTGCTGATTTCACAACACACATCCCCACCAAACAGTGCTGCAGCCCCACACATCCCAGGCCTGGCCACAGCCAGGCTCCAGCCAGTGGGAAAGGCTGCTACAACCTGTTCTCAGCTCCTCAGAGCAGAGTGTGTGAGCAGTGCTGAACACATCTCACTGGAAGGTCAGAGATGGAAGGATTTGCCACGTTCTGCACAGAAAGGGTTAGGTCTTAGCTCAGCTGCCACGCTGGCTTAGCAGACTGCTGGGTAAGCAGCTCCAACAGCAAAAAAACCTGCTGCCCTCACCAGTGTCAGCTGCCCAGCCACGGCCCTACTGCAGCTGAGGCACCCACGGGCAACATTCCCTCCACTAACAGTTTCCAGAGTATTCTGGGCTCTTTCCTCAGCTGACAGCAGGTTAATAAACCTAAATACACTGAGCTTTCCAGAGCACCTTCGTGCAGCACCTGCCTCTGCCACCACAGCATCAGAGAGCTGGGACAGGCAGCAAGCCGTGTGGCCACGCCGATGGCCTGCCAGGAGAGTCAGGCTGCAATGCTCCTTCATGAAAGGGGGGAAAAGCGTTTTAAAACACCCTTAGGCAAACCATGGATCTCAGGAGTGAGGCCAACTTCACGCTGGGATGTCCTGAGGGGAGCAGGGCTCAGAACCACACTCAGGGGCACAGGCTTGGCATGGACCAAGGTCCTGTGAGAGACATAAGGCTTGTCCTGAGCTCCGTGAGGGGCACAGGTTGTCCCTGTCCCGGGCATCGTGATGGGCACGGTCTTGCTCCGGGACAAGACGCTGCGAGGAGCACGGATCTGTCCCTATCCCGGGCACGGTGATGGGCACAGTCCTGCTGGTCTGCCGGTTCACTGGTGTCGTTCAGCCACTTCCCACCGCTCCCGGGCTCCAGGCTCGGGTCGAAACCTGGGATGGCACCACGGGGCTGGGGCGAGAGCTCAGGCTCGGTCCCGGCGGCCCCGCTCCCGCCGGAAGTGACGCGCCAATCACGGCAACCCGCTCGCTCCGCCGCGAACAAAAGGGATTTTCAGCCTCCGCCCCGCCCTCCTCGCCCCGGTTCCGCTCTCTGATTGGCTGACACAGCCGCCACCGCCCGGCCCACGCCCTCGCCCCGCCTCCCCCGCGGCGGATTTGTCCGCGGGCGCTCCCGGCGGCGGCTCTGATTGGTGGCGGTGCCGTCCCTCAAGCAGGCGGGCGCGGTGCGGGGCGTGGCGGGTGGATGGGGAGCGGAGCGGCGGCGGCGGACGGGCCAGGTCGGTGTGGCGGGGGCGCGGTTCCCGGCACGGTGACGACGAGACTCTGTTTCAGGCGGCTGGGATAGGCCTGGGCTGGTCGGGTCCGGTCCAGTCCGGTGCTGCCCCTGCGGGTGGGCTGCAGCAGGTGCGGGGCGGCTCGGCTCGGCTCGGCCCGGCCCGGCCCGGCCCACGGCCGGCGGGGACTGGAAGGGGCGGTGGCGGGGCCGAGCTCTGCTGCGGCAGGAGGTGGCTGTGGCCGGGACTTGGGTGGCTGGAAGCTCGTAGCGGCGTTACCGAGGGGCGCGGAGTCTTGGGGGGCGTTCCCGGGAGCTCGGTGTCGCTGGGGCCGGGCCGGGCCTGGCGGGTGGGTGAGTGAGTGGGTGCTGCTGCTGTGGGGCGAGGCGAGCAAGCCGGCACAGTTGGCTGCTGCCCCCCGAGCCTGTCCCGGGACCTGCGGTCTCCCCACAGCGGCTCCGGGAGCTGACGGAGGTCGCGGGCCTGGCAGCTTCCTTGGCTCCGGTGAGGTGCGCTTTTACCGTGCCGTGGCAGCTAGGGAGTCACCGACCGAGCACAGCCCGACCCCGGCCCATGCCACCCCCATCCCAGGACGGCCGGTGCAGGTGTCCCCGGGCAGCGACTCGGGGCTGAAGGAGCCCGGTGACCTGGGGTGACCCAGGGATTGCTCTCTCCCGGTGCTCGGGAGGTTAGTTATGGATGATCACGTCTCGGAGGGGCCCTGCCTTGGCTGCACGTCGCCGGTTTGTGCCCTCCCCGGTGGGGCTGTGCTAGGCTCCCGCACCCTGGCTGCCCCCGGCTGCCTCCCCGGGGCTCTTCTGGAGGTTGGAGAACTCGAGTATTGTTTTAATTCTCTTTGAAGGAGCTCCGCTTGTCGCACAGTGGTGCCTCAAGGGCTTCAGCAGGGGTTTGAACGTGGACTTTATGTATTTGCTTCTTCCAGAGTGGTGCTCCAAGAAATAAGGAGGTGAGGAGGATGTGTTGGGGTAGATGTCCTTTCTTCTGTTTAAGGTGCAGAGGTGAGGGTTTGGCCACTGCTCGTTTTTACCTCGTTCTCTGCAGCTCTGATGCAATGCCAGGCAGCACTGTGGCTGCACAGCTACAGAGCCTGTGTTGGCTGTTTTATTCCATAAACATATCGTGTAATTATTTTAACGACTCTAACATCACCCTGTACATGCAGTAGCCTTGTTAAAAACTTGTCTATCAGGAGTTTTCCAACTAGTCATTCAAGTTCTGGTGTGGAGGTGATTATGTGACTGCCCATGCAGGCTCCTGGAAAACATCAGTTCCTCTTTGGGGGCAGGAAAAGCAAATGAAGCTGATTCAGGATTATAGACACAGAGGCATTGTTGCATTGGTAGCTGTAACTGTGGCTTGTGAAAAGAGAGGAAATTCCCTTCTTCAGAGGGAAAAAGGAACAAGCTGTGTTCTTCATGATATTTGTGAAGAAAGTGGAAGAGTTTGCGCCAGGTGCTCACAGAGGATCTTGAAGCTTCTCCTTGACAAGCTTGCCCTGTCCATGCCTTGGGCTGGGTGCTCTCCAGCTGCTCTTTGGTTGGTGCCTGTTGGGTAGTGACTCAGAGCTTTGCTGCAGTCAGTGGCTGAAGTCCTCACGCTCTGGCACTCTTGGTTGCCTTGGTTTGTGCTTGGATGTGTGTGAGCCCAAGGGAAATGTGATCTCTCCTGGGTTCCTAATGGTTGTAGCTTGATTCCGTGCACAGAGGAGCTGCCACACTCCAGGAGCTTATCTCTCGTTCCTGAAGTGGCACATGCCAGAGATAACTTACTGTGCTGTGTTGGCTGGGTGGTTGTACACACAGCACGCTTCAGCTGGGCTGTGTGTTTATTTTCAGTTAAATACTGGGAAATAACTTTCTACAAGAAGAGTTTTGTCTCTCTTGAGGGTAGATATGGGCCTGCTGAGGACACTCCTCAGTGGTCCAGAGCATAGCTGAAAGGAAGTTTACCTTTAGGTAAACAGTAAGTAATTATCTTTGTTTATGCTCTAAACTCTTGCCTGTTGTCCAAAAATGGTGGCATATCTCCGACTCAGGGAAAATATTTATACAGTCAGCCTAAATAGTGAGATCTCTGTGGTTTGTGAGCTGTGGGGCTGGGCTCTGCAGCAGAGCTCACTGAATGGAGAGAGGTGATACGCTCTGGGTGTTGCCAGATCTTCTTTCTAATGCTGTGAAATTCTATCCCTTGATTCAAGGGTCAGGTTCCCTGGTCTGGTTGGCAGAGCAGGGCTGTTTGCAAGGGGGAGAAGTGGGCAATCGCCTAGGCTTGATTTGAACTTGTATTAAAAGTGGGGTGAGGAAAGGCACAGGGATTTGTAACCTTAAAGCAGTCCTGGGAAGGTCAGCTCAGGACCCTGTGAATCTGGCAGGGCCAGGAAGGGATCCAGGTTTGGACAGGGGAGGAGGAGCTCAAATACCTACTTATTAGCTCTTTGATCCAGAGGTGTTTCTTGCTCCTGTAAAATAATAATGNCCCCCCCCCATTTTTTCCCCTCCTTAGTACTGAGTGGCCCTAAAAGAGAGCCTTTGGGATTGGTACAGATTGAGCATAACAGCTATCTGCTGGGTATGCTCTAATGCATTCCCTGTGCAGGAGAGAATAACAGATGAAATCTAAATCAGTGCAGAATACAAGTGCAATGTAGAGGTTTCTTAAGGGCAGTGACTTGATTGTAGCCTCTGCTCCCAGCCTGGGGCCTCAGCAGTGAGGGGTGACCTGCACAGAGCAGTTCAAGGGCTCCTGTAGCAGCAGGCAGCACAGGAGCAAGCTGAGGCTCTGCCTTCAGAGAGCTTTCCTCTTACCTGTTGCTGTTGTCTGTGATCTCTGTGCACACTGGCTCCTGCCGGTTATTCTGAGAGTAATTTTACCCCTGTATTTTAGGACAGGGCTTGTTGATGTTATTAAGCTGATTAAAGCCTATAGCCACGGAGGCAGGTTAAGAATAGCCTGGCTCGTTTCTGTGAGGTACCAGGCACAATGGAGTGCTTAGAATATAGAATAGAAACGATTAGTGCCCAGGCAGGCAGCTTTAAAATAGCCAGCTGCAGCTGGTCCTTGCTTTCAGAGGTATCCTTTGGCTGCTGCTGGAGAGGAGCAGCTCCATGTTTCCATGTCATCTCTTGTTTTTAAGAGACAAGCACAGGCACAGTCCTTGTTCCAAATGTACCATCCTGAGGGATGGAGTTAGGTGATACACTATGTTCAGAGATCCCAAAGAAAACTGTTCCTTTTCGTTCTGGCTTGTGATGCCACACACACTAACACAGCTTGGTGAGTATCTGGCAAAAGAGCTTGTGGCTATTTCCCATCAGTGCTGATTCAGTCTCAGCACCTGTTAGTTTAGTCTGAGCAAGAGCTGAGGTGGTTTAAAATGAAGCCCTGCATCTCCTGAGCAGATGTGCAGATGTTTCAGGTTGAAAAACCTGCCCAGGGGGTTGATGTAGTTAAGGACCAGCACAAGCATGGTAAATGTTACAAGCTAAACCCAGGCCTCTTCTCTCCTGAGCCTGTAGCTCCCTGTGCATTCATTCCCTGCCTGTTGCACTGTCTGCCTTTTCATGTGAGGTGCACCAGCTGGAACTCACATTCTCCTGGAAGCTCAGGCTTGGTCAGGCTTTGCTGAGTGTTCCACTTGTCTATTCCTTCTGAACATATACTAATGGATCTGCTATAGGAAACACAAGTGCAGTGCTGAGCTTGGTGATGCCCAGTAAAATGGGGTTTGGAACACCCCAGAGAGTGATGGTCACTTCCAGTGATGCCCAGTAAAGTGGGGTTTGGAACACCCCAGAGAGTGATGGTCACTTCTTGGTGATGCCCAGTATAATGGGGTTTGGAACACCCCAGAGAGTGATGGTCACTTCCAGTGATGCCCAGCAAAGTGGGGTTTGGAACACCCCAGAGAGTGATGGTCACTTCTTGGTGATGCCCAGTAAAATGGGGTTTGGAACACCCCAGAGAGTGATGGTCACTTCCAGTGAGGTTTCCTGGAGCAGCCACTCCAGTGATGGATGAGCCAGAAGAGTCTGAGGGAAACCTTGCTGCTTTGTAGCATTCCATGTCCAACACTGCCTGAAGCAAGGACCTGACTGCCTGAGGAGGAACTTGCCTGCTTGGCTTGAGGGGCCACGAAACAGATTCCTGATTTCCCTTGCTGTCTGAAGCCTACCTGCTCTTCTCCCTGAGCAGAACTTTCTGTTCCCAGCAACTGGAAAACTACTTTGGCACAAACAAGACAGAACTTGTATTTGTGCTTAATTCTCCAAGGCACAGTTATGCAAATCAGCTGTAAAGGAGCAGTGACTTCAGAAAAATGAAGAGTTCAGCTGGATAGACTTCTGCAGTAGAGGTTGAGTTAACCCTTTAGCACTTGCCAGGGCAGTGGAGTTTGGTGTCTCTGGGTAGCAGTTTGTGATTGATACAGAGTGCTGAAAGATGATGTGACTCAGGCTCAGAGAAGTGCCTTTGATTGTTGCACAAGGCTGTATCAACAAGTATATCTGCATCAGAGATGAGGATTTACTCTGAAATGATTTCCCTTGTTAAAATAATGTCATTAAAAGGCTTATTCCTAGGCAGTGTTAAGCCTTTCAGCAGAGATGCAGGGGAGGACAAAAAGCTCTTTGTATGTGCAGTTCAGATGATGGATCTTTGTTCTGATGTGAGCAGTAAAATGATATTTAGTAAGTGCTGGTGCTATTAAAACATTCTGAATGAACAGCAATTAAATGTCTTTCTGGTGGCATTGATTTTTGGTGGAGTGGTTTGGGTCTGTTCCATCAGTAACACTTAATGGCCTCCCTGAGAGCCCTGTCATGGCACTGCAGTGTTAACTGCACCACTCACTTGCTGTGGGTGGCCCAGCTTGGCCTGTGTCCATCCCAGCTCTCCAGGCTCCTCTCAGTGAGGTCTGCAGCTGTGTGATCCAGATGTGTCATTCACAGGAGGGGAGCTCTGCAGTATCCATGGGTTTCCCTGCCTTGTTAACTCTGGCTACCTCTGGGTGGGTGTGATAGTGTCCTGTTAGCCCACACCTTCTGCCTGCACCAGCTTGGGGTGCAGGTGTTCATGACCCCTGGGAGAAAGGGAAAGGCATCTTCAAGTGCTCTGGGGAGTGGAAGAGAAAGTGTTCACCTTGTATTGTCCTCTGTCCCCTAGGGCAAGCTACAACTGGAAGCTGAAGTGGAGATTGTATGTCACAGCCTAGAATACTGATTGGAATGTGCAAGGAAATACCTAGTAAACTCTGTTCTCTTCTTTTATTTCAGGTTGTCAGGATGAATCTGGAAAAACTCAGCAAGCCAGAACTCCTGACACTGTTCAGCATTCTTGAGGGAGAATTGGAAGCAAGAGATCTTGTCATAGAAGCCTTAAAGGTATGCTGTAATTACCATAAGAGACACAAAAGACAAGAGCAGGACTGCTCTAGGTTCTGCAAACACTTGCATCCAAGGTGCAGTGCAGAGGTGTATTGCTGCTTCAGCATGCCATCAGGCTGCAGGAAAGTTGGCCTTGCTGAGGGGCACAGAAAGTAGTGCTGCACATGGTGCAAGGTGTCAGTTCTGCAGAAAGGAGTTGTGCCAGGCCTGAGTATTGCAGGCTCTTTCAGGCTGACCTGTCCCTGCTCCTGATGTTTTTTAACTTTCAGCTCTTGGAGCAGCAGAATGGCAGCTTGCAGGCCTGAGAGCTGCAGGGACTTGGGTTTCCAGCAGAAGCTTCTGTAGCTTCCTTCCAAATAGAAACAGCTCTTGAGGGAGCAGAGGGAGATCCTTCCCCAACAGAGTTGGGATGCTGATGTGTTCATTGGGTTTGCATTTAGACAGTCGTTTTCTTTTTGAGGAATATTGTTACCCTCTCAGAAGTCCTGATGGGGTGGAAGGCTTGGCTCCTCTCCTGGAACAGCCTCATAAATATCTCCTCTGTCCTGGGGTCAGTCTCCTCATTCTGTGTGGTCAGAATCTGTTAGCAAAACAAGCACTGCTTTCATATTGCAGCATGAAATGCATGGCATGGAGCACAGGGAGACCCAGGGGAAGAATGCAGCAGCTCCATTCCAAAGGCTTTTCATCCTGCACCTTCCAAGAGCATAAAGCAATTATCTTCTCTGTTGAAATTTAACCTGCAGCTCCCTCTTGCATGGAGAGATTAATCTAGTTAGAATACCCTTTGACACCATTTGTCATGTACTCGTAATTGAAAGAAATAAAATGAAAGTGTAACCTATCCTTGGTAATTCTGTAGGGTAAAATACCAAGCTCATCAAAGTTAGGGCTCTTTTCCTCTCCTGTAGTGTTTCATTGTAAGACTGTGAGGAAAGCTGCAGGTAGAGGGAAAGAACTGGGGCTGCCCACAGCCCTGAGGGTGACCTCCCAGGAGAGTGAACTCCTTCCCCAAACAGCTGCAGCTCTCCTGCTGGGCTCCTCCTGGCATTCAGCAGCTGCATCCAGGAACATCCCAGCTCCACTCCAGCTTCCTGCAGGCACAGAGCTGCCTTGCCCTTCTGATACATGGAAGGAAATAAGTCATGTAACTGCTTAATCCAGTGGCTGGGCAGAGCTTCAGATGCAGCAATCTCCCAGCTTTGCTTTCTCCATTTATTTGCAGTATACACTGGGAGAAACTCTGGCTTTACTGTGCTTTTCTTGTTGTTTACTGATAGTAACTGTGGCAACAGCTGTACAAGAGCTTCACTGGCTCAAGTGCTTTTATTGTCTGTGGCTGTAATTAAAGGAAAAATCCACATGGCTAATCTGTTTACTCATGTTTTGATACCTACAAATGTGCTGCCCTGAAGAAAAAGCCTGAATTCAAGATTGAACCTCTGAGAGCTCCTGGTTTGCCTTGCCTGCCTTAGGCAGCTTGAGCTGTGACACAGATTGAGAGAGGCTGGAATGTGCCAGGCTGGTGGCAGCATTGGTTGTCCCTGCACAGGGCAGTTGCCTCTGCTCCTGCATGTTCTGGGCAGCATCTCCTGCCTCTGCAGCCACATCACCTCTGGAATGGGATGGCTTTAGGTTAAATGCACATGTGTGTCGGGAAGAGGTGGAGCAGAACCTGAACTTGCTTAGAGGATTGATCCTAAAGCAGAGCAGATCCACTAGACATGTGCAAGTCAGTGGTTTAAAAATCAGAGGTCTAGCTGCCTACTTAGTTCCCATTTAGTCAGAAAAAGGCATTCGCCCTCCTGGGCTGATTGGGCTTCCAATTCAGATTGAAGTGCTTCTGAACTCTCTCTGCTACATTACAGGAAAGCAAAAGCAGAGCAAGGATACTTTCCTTTGTAAACTTGTGATTTGATTCTAGCACAGGCTGCAATAATGGATATTTCTGCATGCTTTGAGAAAAACATTTAGCAGCTGGCATTTAGCAGACAGGATCCATGCCTGCAGATGACAAAGCCTAAAATAGCTTTCTTCTCCCTCACGATGTCAGGCCACTTGTTGCCTGGCACTGGCCCTGTTTCCCACTGAGCCAAGCTCCAGCTGCTGAGCCTGGCTTTCCAGACCCCACTTGCTCTCTTAACTTTCCTCCCCTCCCCAAATCCTAACCCTTTTGTTCCTTGCTGTTCTCCCTGGCTCTCCCTTTGCAGGCTCCCTGGAGGCAACATCCCTGCTGGGAGGTTGGGCTCCTGCTGCTCAGCTTCATGCTACAAAGGCAGTGGTTAGGTCACTTCTGCTGGATGCCTCTGGCATGGTATGACTTGCCCTTGCTGACTTCTGTCCTTGGCTGGGGTTCTGTGGTTTGCTTTCTCCTTGTGTACTGCTTTTACTGGGGTGGTGGGTGTTTGTGATGGGGACCAGCACCTCTCCCTGTGCACCTGGTCTCCTGACATCCATTTCAAATTGCAGTGTTAATTTGATTCAAGCAGGAGAAATTACTGTAAAGGGCTGAGGGAACAAACTGACTGTATTCAAAACATTCTTTTCCAGTGCTTCAGTCTGTTTCCTCTATCTTATTTTTTACCCTGAGACTAGCTTCCTATCCACTGCATAAATCTCAATGTTCTCCTCAGAGCAGACCTTCAGTCTCACTTCTGTGTTCCTTTTCCTGTAGCTATAATTGTATTTAAATCAGCCAAAAAAACAGATGCTGTCCAAGAGTTGCATAATACTGAGGGCTGGATCCTCAGTCCTTATTGCCAAGTGCAGAGGATTGCATGTGTGGCCCTCAGGTTGGGCTTCTAAAATAGCTCCTTGTGACTGGAAACAGTTCTGGATTGCAATGGGTCTTTGTGGCTGGCTTAGAGAACTTTGTCCCTGCCCCTGCTCTTTAAATGAGAGCTTTCCATAGGTTAGCAGTGAAGTTCTGTTTATTTTCAGAAAACAGGAAGCATCTTTCTGGCTTTTTCTTTCATGTCAGCAAGGCCTCAGGCAGTTTGCCCTGGAATAGAAACTCTTTGGTGTTAATGACTGGGAGCTGGTGTTCGTGCTCCTGAGCCCAGTGATTCACTCCATAAAGCAGTGCTGGTGCAAAGGGAAGTGCTCCTTTGTCAGAGGAGTTAGAAATTGATTCCACTGCAGTTTCAAAAACCAAGTTACCTCTTGTTTAAATAATGCATTAAAAAGGAAAAGTTCAGTAATCTAAAACCTCACTGCAGATGCTAGCAAATCTCTCACAGCTGGGGCAGAATGAGCTTCTGCATCACTTGAAGAGCAGCTTGGGCCTAGCAGTGTCCCATGGGCACTGTGTGCTGGAGCACAGCCTTTCCTTGGGCTGCTCTTGCAAGTTTGGAGGATTTGGGTTCACTTCTTGCTTGAAGCAGCACTGTTAGCCAGGGTCTTTCAAAAGGCTGAGTCTCTGCACCTTCCCAGGAGCCAGAGACGTGTGGGAATGGCTTCCCCACTCCAGCTCTGAGTTCCAGCCTTCCTGGTGTCATCAGGCTCCATGATTTAACAGTGCCCAGAGTCCCCAGGCTCTGGCCCAGCTCCTGCTGGGATCTGTGCTGCACTGCACAAGTGCCCAGGGAAAGAAGTTGCAGTTTTGATGTTTCCTGAGAGAATTGCTTCCCTGTTTGGCAGCTGGTGACAGGTGTGCTGTGGGCAGGTGTGGGTAGCTGTCGTTGGGCTGGTTTGTTCGCTTCATCTGCTGATGGCAGTTAAGCCAGGTCCTGTGTTTGAGCAATTGAATGGGTGCTGGGTGCCTCTGCTAGCATTGCTCCAGAGCTGCAGCTGAAAAGCAAGGCTTGCAATCCCACTCCAGCCTTTTGACATTTATTTTTGGGCAAAGCAAGTGGTCCCCACCCCCATTTCCCTCCTGTGTCAGGGATTGCTGTGACCTCAGCTTGTCTTTATTCCCAAGAGCTGTCTCTGGGGAGAGAAGCTAATAAGGAAGCTGAAGGCAGTACGAAGCTATTTAAAGATTGTAGCACTCTGCAATGTAAAGGAGGAATTTGAGTGCAGGTTATCACTGCAGAGCTGCATGCACAGTAGCTGCAGTTAATTAACAGGCTGTTTGTGTGTTGTGAGGAGGGTTAAAGCTCTCAAATTACAGGCAGGAGTAATACTCTGCTTTGTGTCCAAAAAAACCACTTGAAACAAGTCTTGGAAATTCCCTGTTTGATGTTCCAGTAAAACAAGTTGTAAAGATTTATGGAAGGCAGACAGAAAATGCTGTCACATAAACAAGGCTTCAGTAGAAGGAAATGGTTTATATATTAAAAAAATAATTACATAAATAGGTTATGGAAAAACATTCATCCCAAAAGCTTCTAGAAATCCCAAGAGGAAGCAGCAGCTTTTCCCTAGCAAAGTGAAGCCTTTGCTCTGCCTGCACAGGCAACATCTCCCTGCTTGTGTGAGCTCCATCAGCTCAGCATTCCCTCTGCAGAGGCACTGCCCTAAGCTGAGCTCACAGCCAGTTCAGGATGCTGCTTCTCTGCTTGGGCCTAGTTCTGCTGCCATGGGAAGCTGCTTCCTTTTTGAAGAGCAGCCAAGCTCAAATGTTATATTTTTTTCCTGTTGGGGAAGGGCAATTTAATAGTCTCCAAGTTGCCAGATATTCCATGTAGTTGCTTTTGGAGTTTGAGTGTTTTGTTAGGGAATCCTTTAGTGTGTGTAGTGAGCTGGTAGAGGTCCTGCAGGAGATGATCTGCTTGCACAAGACTGGATCTCCTTTCAAAGTGCAGCTGATGTTGTTGGTAATATTTATGTTTTCTGAGGTTTTCCAGATGAATCTTTCCACTCCTAGCTAACAATGCTTTTCATCACTTAATTTCCTTATTGAAGCTTGATTTCCTGTGGATTGTTGTGTTTTAGTAGGTTGATACTGGGAGCTGAGATCTAAGTTGATGTTTTCACCTTGGGCTCACTAATATAGTATTTTTCTTCCATCATCAAGTTTCTTCTGTTTTGGAAGTGGAACAAAAGCTGTGTTTAAGACTGAATCCCAGTTCAGACAGGACAAAATCAGAACCGATGGAGATTTTTATCCATGACCTCCAGCAAGAGCAGAAGTTGAGCTGAAGAGTTGCCTTGGTGAGGAGGAGCCCAGGCAGTGGGAGCAGTCACTCACCTGTGTCAAGTATCCTGAGTAGGTGGTGGCACTGTGACTTTTAGGATAGCTATCCCAACTTCTTTAGTGACAGAGCCAGAGCCCAGAGGGGTCAGGGGCAGCAGCCTGGACAATCCATAGCTGCATTCCCAGGTGCCTGGTGGCCCAGCAGTCAAAGCCAGTTGGTGTAGGATGAGCTCTTTAAAATTTATCCTAGTCTAGACAACTTTAATTAAATGTTTATGCTCTGCTGGCTACTGAGGAAGCTTAGCTGGACCTCAGCAAGCTCCTGATGTTAGGAGAGGCTCATCTGTTTGTCATGCTAGTTCAGGGAAATACTTACTGGCTCAGAGTAGCAAGGAAGAACTCCTTGTTCTTTCCCAGACAGGAAATAAACACCCACTGCATTCAGCAGTTGAGAGCCTGGTGTGGTGAGGAGCAGAGGGCAAGCAGGGCTCTTGTCACACCTTCAGGACTGCCAAAACCAGAGCTTAGAGATGGTGTGTGTGACCCTGAGCCCAGCTCTCGGAGCTTTTATTAGACAGAACTTGCCCAGAAGTGAAGCTCCCAGAGCTCTCAGGGTCTGCTTGCCCTGGTGAAGGCCTCAGCAGGGTTTCTCCCCTCTTTTGGGGTGGCTGTGGAGTGACCAGCACTGGTGTGGGCTGGCCTGGAGGGAACAGCAGCTCATCTGTCAGAGCAGTCAGGCCAGCTGGCTCAGTGTCCTGATTTATAGTCACGGGCTTTTGAGTGCTTGAGTCACTTAGAATCTCCTTGCAGACTTACTGTGGGCTTTGGTTGAGTCATTCTGATCAATTCTTCAGAAGAACTGAAGATTTCCTGCCCCTCAAAATAACCAAAGCCAACCAGACCCCCAGAGCCTGTAGTTCTTCCTGTGATTCATGAAGCAGGGACAGCCCATTCTCCAGGGCCACCCTCCCATTTCCAGGGCTGATCTTTTCCTTCCTCTTCCATGTAGAGCTAGAACAATATCTGGAGCTCTGATCAAAGGTGTCCACCATTCCTGGAGGCTGCTGCTGATAAAGAGGGAGGAGTGTCTGGGAGTTGTTGGGAGCTGTTGTTTACTGCCAGGGTTAAAATACAACTCCATTGCCAGTACCATAGGATGAATGTCCTTGAGTGGGTTTGGGCATGGAGGAGATGTGGAAGGAAAAGTATGTTGTTGTGGGTTTTATGCCTCTTGTCAAGGTAATTGATACACTTCTCCCTTGGAGAGCAGGGATTGACTGTTATTGGATGTTTTTCATGCTAATCATGTGGTTGCATCTTAGATTATAGGCAGGAGCAGCAAATCTCATCCCCTGTGTGAGGAAAGCAAAGCTTTATTGTCTCTGTATGAGTCCTCTGACCTGCAGAGCTCAGTTACAGCAGTGTGCTTTCCTCTGTCAGCCTGTCTGTACCCACTGCTGTGTGGGGTGATGCCCAGAGCATCCCTGGTGTGCTCCAGGGAAGGGTTTGCAGTCTGGGTACAGCTTAGTGGGACATCAGGAAACAGCCATTCCTATAGACACTGCCTTCTAAATTGTCTCTTTATTTCAGTCAGACTCAGTCTTTCCTACCCAAAAGACATCCTCAAGCAGTCCGCTGAGAAATGGGTGACTGTGCTGTTGGTGGTTGGCTGTTCTTGTTTGGTGACAGGGTTTCCAAGGCACTGTGGTGAGCCTGGCACAGCTTCTCTCCCCTGCTCAAAGCAGAAGCTTGTTTTCCACCCTCTGACAGCTGAATGCCAGTTCCCAGCGTCAGCAGAGCTGAGCCTTTGTGGAGCTTGGCCTGGGAGCCTTCCCCAGCTCTGAAAAGCTGCTCTGTTCAGTTCACAGTGGCTTGTTTTCCCTTCATGCTCCTGAGGGTGCCCAGATGCAGCACGTGCACAGAAGGCTGAAGCTCCCCTGGTCCATGCAGGTGGTGTTGGGAGCAGCCTCTGCAGCCATGGGTGGGCACAAGAGTGCCCAGGAGAATGCAGCTGCTACCAGAACTTCTCTCTGCAGGTCACTAGTTAAACATGCTCAAGTGTGCTCTGAGCTGAGGTGTTTTATAGGAGAGGAAGAATGTGGTTAAAGGTACTGGGCTGTTGGGTTCCAGAGCAGGCTGGTGCAGGTAACTGGGGCAGAGGAGAGCTCCCATCTCTGTGGGCTCACTGAGAACATCCCTGGGCAGGGCTGGCTAGGAGCTATGCTGCAGAAAAGCAGAGGTGTGAATTACCCCAGAAGGACTGTGGTCCACATCTGACCTCTCAGATTTGAAAGTGTCCTTTCTTGGCAGCTGTGCTGGGCACAGGATGGTGCTGCCAGTGAGGCACAGCACAATGAAATGCTGTCACCCCAGAAGCATGTCACTTTGAATCCCATTTATTGGAGCAGCTCTGAGGTCTCTTCTGAGTCTAGGTCTGTTTTTCCTCTTACATCTTCTGTTGCATGGATGTCTGTTTTCAGGTGGTTTCTTATCATGGTGGTAAACACATAGATAATATTAAAAATCTATGTGTTTGTCTTAGAGCTTCACAGTAGTCACTCAGTAGGATCCTGTTGGTATCCTGCTAACAGACACATTTCCAGCTGGAATGGCCAACTCTAAACACTAAATGTAAAGCCTAGTAGGTGTGAGTCTCCTCAAGTCCTGTGTGTCACCAGAAGAAATCTAATCACTCCTATCTTGCTTCTTGAGAAACTAAGCTGTTTAGTCTGGATGAGGACGTTAAGAGGTTTTATTAACAATTTACAGATTTATAGGCTATTGCAAGAATAAAACTCTTTCTAATTGCTCAACATGGAATTCTTTGATGGTGACATAGTCAAGACAAGCACACAACTGCTCTTCCAGCAAAGCAGCAGTAAATGATTGATTGAGCAAGAACTGATAGTTACCTTCTTTCCTCTCACCCAGCTGTGGAATGCAGGTAGCTGTGGTATGAGGATGCTGGCAAACTCTGCAGATTCTGTGTTTTCAAGCCAGACTTCCCTTGGTTTCTAGTTTCTTTGGGGCCACTGGGTGAGACACTGCTCAGCTGGAGGGACAGCAGGAAATTCCCTGAGCACATGTAAGCACACAGACACTTGTCGTGTGAACAGTGTGTGTTTGGCTTCAGCTGTGGCAATGCAAGTGGGTTTGGCAAATCTCTTCAGGGCTTGAGTATGTGGCAGTGTGGAGCAGGAGGACAGCCATCCCAGGGCAGGGCAGCTTCAGCCTGCTTGCTGTTTTAAGCACACTGAACTCCAGATGTGTTTTGCCTTGCAGGCCCAGCACAGGGACACGTTCCTGGAGGAGCGCTATGGCAAGTACAACATCAGTGACCCTTTGATGGCTTTGCAGAGGGATTTTGAGACCCTGAAGGAGGCAAATCACGGGGAAAAGCAGCCAGTATGCTCCAATCCTTTATCCATTTTGAAAGTGGTGATGAAGCACTGCAAGAATATGCAGGAAAGGATGTTGTCCCAGCTGGCTGCTGCAGAGAGCAGGCACAGGAAGGTAGGTCCTGCTTCAGAGAAGATGTGCAGAGCAGTTGCATTGTGTACTTAAAGTTACTTAAGCACTGTTTGGGCAGACTGAAGAGCTGCTAAATTCATGATGAGCAAGTGATGGGAAAGCCTAGAGTTTTGGTGGCAGAGCCTCTTGGGAAGTTTGTATTCTGGATTTGTCGTTGAGTTAATAGAATTTCAATTATTCATGTAATTTAGTGTTAAAGCTGAAGGAGCTCCTTGACTGGGTCCTTGTGGCAAGCAGTTTCACTTCAAGAGCTCATCTTCTTCTGAAGTGGAAGAACAAATTAATGTGCTTTAAAATAAACTTTGCACTGCAGTCCTCAAATCCTCTGTAAGAAAGTGGGGGAGAAGGAAGCCTGGATGGGAATTGCTGCTGAAAGGGGAGTGAGGATGAGCTGGGTGGGATTGTCAGTGCCTGGTGACACCAGGCTGTGTGGTCTCTGAGGCAGTGCTTGGACTCCTGCTGGGGTTTCTCTTCATGGTCCTGCTGGGAAGTTCTGCTGAGGGCACATACAATCAAGGATGGATAATGTGGATCTCTCAGGCTGCCCACAGTCTGGAGGAAAAGCCTGAAATTGAGCTCTTTAAACATGAAGTGAAGATACATCCAGTGAGGTTTGCCTAAGTTCTCTTGCAAGCTGGCTCAACTACAGCAGATAATGACCAAGTGCATTAATGTCCATAAGCTGCTCCCTGCTTGTCCCTGTGCCTGGCCCTGATCCGAGTGTGCTTGGCAGGTGATCCTGGACCTGGAGGAGGAGAGGCAGCGTCACGCACAGGACACGGCCGAGGGGGATGATGTCACCTACATGCTGGAGAAGGAGAGGGAGAGGCTCACCCAGCAGGTAGGAGCCAGCCCACAGAGCCCTGCTGCTGGCTGGGGAGCACAGCAGAGGAGTCTGACTGCACCTTGCTGATGAAAGAGCAGAAGGGCCCATGGCCAGCTTTTATCAGTTGGATGTGAGAAACAACCTTGATCTTTGGGGGTGTTTTGGTAGCTCAGCAGTGCCAAAAGCTGTTAATGGGCAATCAGCTGGTTTGAAATCTTACTTCAGCCTGAAATCTGAGGAGTTCAGAAGGACTGGATTACACTTAAAAATGCTAAGGCACTCCAGCACTCAAAAATCAGAATAAGCCATGACAGATCTCCTAGAGGAGTTATTCAGAGATGATAATCAATATTGAAGCTACTGTTTCCTGTTCCTGAAGCACTGTGGAGTTTATTAAACATACTTACACATCAGCATTTGAGAGTCTAAATGCCTGTAAAAGGCAAAGTGACAGAGCAGTAAATGAGGCAGAAGGAAGCTGTGCTCCAGATCACTTGTTCAGTTAGGGCAGGGCAGACTGGGTGTACATCTCAGTAACAGTACATTGGATTTCATAGCTGATAAAACAACTAGCAAGTAGTAATTCTTACTAGGTGCAACCTGAGTCATACAAGGCTGTCCTGCAGATGCCTAGGGCAAGAACCTCTTCTAGCCATTGCCACCTCTTCCTGGGGAGTTTCTCCACAGGAATCCCATTCCCTGTTGGGACATTAGACTTTGCTCACTTTCAGGATGTTTTCTGGTTCCCTTAGTCTTCTTTTGTGGTTGTTCTTCCAGTTGGAGTTTGAAAAATCCCAAGTGAAGAAGTTTGAAAAGGAGCAGAAGAAGCTGTCAAGCCAGTTAGAGGAGGAGAGGGCACGGCACAAGCAGCTGTCCTCCATGCTGGTGGTGGAGTGCAAGAAAGCCACTGCCAAAGCAGCTGAGGAAGGGCAGAAGACAGCAGAATTGAGCTTGAAGTTGGAAAAAGAGAAGAGCAAGGTGAGTAAACTGGAAGAGGAGCTGGCATCCAGGAGGAAACGGGGCTTGCAGATGGAGGCACAAGTGGAGAAGCAGCTCTCAGAGTTTGACATTGAACGAGAGCAGCTGAAAGCCAAGCTCAACAGGGAAGAGAACCGCACAAAAGCACTCAAAGAGGAGCTGGAGTGTCTGAAGAAAGTCCTGAAAGAGCTGGAGGCTTCCTGCCAGCAGCACAGTCCTGCTGAGCCTTTGCAGGCAAGCCCCTCGGTGATGACCAGAGGTGTGGTGACTGACAGTCCCCCAGTGAAGTCTGTGTCCTGCCAGACAGAGTGTGTGCAGGCAGACAGAGCAAACCCTGCCAGCACGGGCAAGGCCGTCCACGCTGTGTTTGCCAGCCCCACCACACCTCCTCACTCCTATGCCAAATCCAATGGCCATTGTGATCCAGAGGTGGGCAGTGAGCTCCTGCAGAGCAACCCAGCAGAGAACCAAGTGCAGAAGGAGAAAGCTGCCGGTGCAGCCTGTGAGAATGCAGTTGAGAATGGCAGTTCTCCTGTCAGAACAGAGTCACCGGTGCAGCTGCCACCCCAGCTCCCTGCTGCCGGGGTGTCCCTGTCCCCCAGCAGCACTGCTGCCTCCTCTCTGACTCCTTCTCCCTGCTCCTCCCCAGTGCTGAGCAAGCGGCTGGTGGCAGCCCCAGCAGGCAGCCCTGGTTACCAATCCTCCTACCAGGTGGGGATCAACCAGCGCTTCCACGCAGCCCGGCACAAGTTCCAGGCTCAGGCAGAGCAGGAGCAGCAGGCCAGTGGTCCCCAGAGCCCCCCGGCACGGGACCTGTCTCCTACCCTGGCAGATAACTCTGCTGCCAAGCAGCTGGCTCGCAACACGGTCACGCAGGTGCTGTCCAGATTCACGAGCCAGCAGGGCCCTCTCAAGCCTGGCTCCCCGAACAGCTCCCCCTTTGGCACGGACTACCGCAGCCTGGCGACTGCTGGCAGCCCCAAGAACGAGTCAGCTCACCCGGGCAGCCCTGCCAAGGGCTCCAGCCCACTGAGCCCCTTGTCTCCTGGAATCAAGTCACCAACCATCCCGAGAGCAGAGAGAGGGAACCCTCCACCCATCCCTCCCAAGAAGCCTGGCCTCGCTCAGTCTCCTGCTGCTCCTACTCCAGTGCCCAAGACCTCTTCCCAGGGCTCCCCTCTGGAGGTGGCAGGGAGCTGCTCCAATGCTACTGTAGTGTCAAATGGCAAGGAGCTGGAGATCCTCCTGCCCACCAGCAGCTAGTCCTCAGCACCTGTCAATGTGACATTCCACAGCTGAGCATCCTGCAGCTAAGACACTGTTTTTTCCACTCCATGTTATTTATTTCCATAGTAGCAGGTTCTGTCTGTATAAAGCAGTTAGTATATTTTTTTCCCTTTTGTAATAGGTAGGCAAATATTTTTGTTTATGAGGATCCCTACTACAGCTATAGAGCAGCCTCCAAATGCCTCCTGGCAACAGGCAAGCCATGAGAGAGAGCAAAGAACCATCATCACCTGCTGGGACCTAACTCAAACTCCAAGGGGACTGAAATGCTACTTTGCAATTGTGCAGAAATAACTTTTTTTTGCAGACTTTTTACTCCAGATGAACATTTAATCAGAAGTGCCTGAACTAAGCCTGTGCTATGAATGTGATTCTCTGGATGTGGGGAGGGAAGGGACCACCTGGCTGCAGAAACAAGTTCTTCTGTCAGTGCTGAATGTTGAAACCAACACTGGTTTTCCTTTTAATCCTTCCAATTTGCTGAAGTTAGCAGATGTGGAACTAGCTCTGCCAGGTGACCACGAGCCTGAGGCAGCCAGCCACACACTGGCCTCGAGGACAGAGCTGCTGGCTCCTGGAGGAAGCACACCTGAGCTTCTTGGGGTAACACTGAGCCATACTAAGCCCAGACTGCTTTTCCTTCAGTGTTCCTTGTCCATGTGGTGCTTCTTGCCTGCCTGTACCACACTGTGCAGAGATGCCTGTATGCTCTGAGTGGCTGAACCCTGGCTTCTGGTGGCACCAAGCTCTGCAAGCATTCTACTGTTGTGTGTAGAACTTCTGAGAAAAGGATCTTGCTGTGACTTGACAAAGATCTTGATATTACTTGAAAACCAATCACTGCTCCATATGACCCAGGTTTTTAGTGACGTGGGATCTTCTACTAGAAACAAAAGCAATAATTGTGTTCCTCATCTCCATCAGTTGTGTCTGGCTGACCTGGATTTTGCCCACCAGGATCTTGGTGGCTTTCCTTGGCTGCAAACACTGAACCAAACCACAGCTGTTGTGCAACTGAATATATATGTGTGTGTGTGTGAGTAGTTTTGCACACAGAATATACAATGTATTAGGGAAATCTTTATCTCTTCTTGATCTTCTGCCTCATATGAAGAAAAGGTGGGAATTCCATGAGGTTAAAAGAAGGACTTCAGGAGCAAGTGCCAAAGTTTGAGGCAAATCATGTGTATGGCAAAATTCTTTGGGCCCAAGAGGGGAGAAGCAGCTGCTTGCTGTGCAGCAAGGTTTGCTGCTTGGCTTCTCCAAGAAGGACCTGACAGCCTCCCCCAGCTCAGCAGCAGGGGCTGGGAGCAGCTCCTGAGCTCCTTGTCCCAGGGCTGCTTGGGAGCTGATCCTGAGGTTAGACCCTGGCCTTGCTGCTGGGTGTTGTTGAAGGACCAGCATTTCCCTCACACCAGTGTCACCTTCCCAGCTCCCCACTGCCAGAGAGGCTTTCTCCTCTGTCATCTCTCACTCTCTAATAGGACTGAAGGCCTCCAGCTTTCCTGGAGGGAAGATCCCTGGGGCAGCTGGCAGGATGCACTAGTGTTCCTGGCCTGAAAGGTTCCTTCTAGCTGTGAGTGCTGCCTGGAAGGGGCTGCTGGCTGGGCTGGCCTGGCTGACCTCTCCCCACAGCCAGGGCACCAATTGACAGGAGCACAGGAGCTCTTGACAGGCCTTGGGGTGATGTGCTGCCATTCCTAACCCAGTGTGCAGAGACAGAGGGGCTGAGGGGAACAGCAGTGACTCCTGGCAGCACATCTGTCCCTTCTTTAGGTATCCACAGCAGCATTCTTCCTCATGATGAGAGTACCTGTAAGGACTGATGAGCAGAGGGGGTTTGGCCCCTCCATCACTTCAGATTCCCAGGTGAGGCTTTTGTATACACTGCTTTAAGGTGTTTTTTTGCTCTTGCATTATCTCCATGGTATTATCCCTTTCTTTCTTGATAGCTCTAGAGAGAGATCTCTCCTCTGGTGAAGTCTGTTAGGAAATGCACTGAGTCCTGATTCTTCTGATGTATAACCTGGGGAGGGGGGAGGCAGGAGAATGTATTTTTTTGCTAGTAGCTGATCTTCTGAGACACTAAGCACAAGATACTCCAATGGATCCAGCTCCTTCAGTAGTGTAGAGTTAGCCTTGAACTGTGGATGTAGATGGTGTGGAAGCAACTGTTTGTCCTCTGAGTGCCACCTGTGCTGAGCAGGCCTGGTGGCAGAGTGTGTCCCTGGCTGATGGAGTGTGCTGGAGTGCAAACATCTCCACTAGGATTCATTCATTAACACGTGTAAATTTGTAAAGCCAAATGTACCCAGCTGGAGTCTTTAATCATTTTTATAGCTGATGGCATTAAACATGTTAAACATTCATATTATCAATAAAGGATTTTATTTTTAAGATGTGCACATTGCTGAGGGAAGTGTTTGGAGCCAGGAGTGTGCATGGAGGCTGCCTGGCAGCAGCAGGCTCTGGGGATCTGGAATCAGGTGGGAACTACTGGAGCCTTAGGGTGTGCTCTGAGAGCAGAAGGTGGCAGATCTCTTGGAGGCACTGGCTGTGAAGTCCCAGGGTATCCATCCATGCAGGGAATCAGCATAGTTCTTCCCTGGAGAGCTGGAAGGCTCCAAGTGCTTCCCAGCCCAATGTCAGGGAAGAGTCCAGAGCTGCTTTATCTCCCTGACACACACCCCAGTGCTGACCTGGTTTGCTTATCTCCACCTCGTGTCAGTGGAACAGGTTCTGCAGCATCCTGGGCAGAAGCTCTGGGTGGCATTTCAGAGCAGTGAAAAGCAGCAGTCACCAAACAAGCTCCACTTCTGTCCCCATCTTCTCCAGGAAGCTCAGCCCAGGCAGGAGCAGGAGTGCTGTGAGTCTGGCCACAGCCCCCAGTGCTTCTTAGAGCAGCAGTGGTGGGACAAGGCCTTGCCCACGCCTGGAATGCCAACAAATCCTTGCCCGGAGCGCACTGTGCTGCCTGCCCGTGCCAGAGGTGACTGAGAGAGCTGAGCCCAGCTGTGGGTGAGGCCTGAGCCCATTTGCAGCAGCCCAGCCCTGCCCCGTTTTCTGCACAGGAGAGAGTGAGTCAGATCCTCACAGACAAGGAACCGATTCATCCAGCCCCAGAACTCGTCCAGGCCAGCTCTGCCCTGGCTGATGGGGACATGGGGCTGTGTGTGCAGGGCAGGGGGTGAGGACAGGGGACACGGGGGCTTTGATAGCTCCCCTTCATGCAGGGGAGAGCTGCAGGGCTTGAGTATGTGGCCAGGTGCTGTCTGCCTCGATGGGATGTGCCAAGCCATCCCTGCACCGTGGGAGTGCCCTGGTGGCATCCCGTCATCCCCAATAACCCCACGCTGGCTCGGGGCTGACTAGCTGCTGCCCACCCTGTTCCAGCTCCGTTCCAGCGCGTCCCGGGTGCGGGGATGCTGTCTCCGCTGGCGCTGGTTCGTGGGGAGCGGCCGCGGGCAGGAAGTGCGCTGCGCAGCGTGGCCACTAGAGGGACGATGGCGCTCGGGAACGGGCCGGGAAGCACCGGGAAGCACGGGCCAGGCATCCCCAGTGCAGAGCATCCGCCACCACAGGTCTCGCCAGGACAGCCTCAGATTCACTGCGCCTATTTCCAGTATTCCCAGCACTCGCAGCTCGCTCGGCAAGAGCTGTCTCCCTGCTCCATCCCCAGCAGAGCTCAGACTCGAGGAGGTCTCTCATCCCAAGCAGAGGTGCCAGCTGCCCAGGGCTGCTCCTGGCTGCCTATTGCAAGTTCTGCCAAGGCACTGGCTACATGTGCCAGCTCCACACCTCCCTGCAGGGCTGCGAGCTTGTGCTGTGGGATCAGTCTCAGCCCCGTGTGCAGCACCCATCCATGCTGCTCCAGAGCATCTTCTGGGTCAGAAACATCCAGGGGAGAGCAGAACCCTGGAGCAGCTGTGGGGCAACAAACCACACTGCTGGGGAGAGGAACCAGCCAGGGGGACCTGTGATGGGGAGCTGGGGATGCAGGGTGCTGGGGAAGCTCTGTCAGGCGATGGTGAGAGGGGGAAAAGGCAAGCACATCATGTAACTGCAACTCCTGGGAGCATCCCTTGGGAAGCATGACTGTCCCCCAGACACTGTCACCTGCCAGTCTGCCAGGGGAAAGAGGGTTTGCTTTGGTGTGCACTCAGCCTGTCACATCGGCTTCACCCTGTCCCGGCAGCACTGCCTGCGGACAAGGTTTGTTTGCACAACCCAGCCAGCAGCCAGAGCTGGCTCTCACCCTCAGCCAGGCCACACGCAGCTGAGGGAGGCTTCAGGGGCTGAGTGTTGTTGTGAAAAGTTTTCATGCTACAGGTTTAGCACAAGCAAACATGCCAAGAAGCTGAGCTCTGCTCACCCCACTCCTGCTCTGCTATTTCAGCCTCGGCCACCGCTGCTGATAACCTCTGGGCACCATCCAGGTGTTGAGTGACCACCACAACCCCTTCACCCCTCAGCTGCCAGCCACAGGCAGCAGCCACTGTGGCCATTGGAGCAGCAGGTTAGAGGGGCTGGGAAAACTACTCTGGGGGCAATCATCTCTTTTGGAATAAGGACAGAGAAAGGAGCAAACACAGGGCTAGACTCAGAGGTCAAAAGGTGGTGCTGGATGTGGGCTAGCTGCTCTGGTCCCATCTCACTCCAGGGACAAGTGGGTCTCAGGTCACACAGGGCTTGTCCCCAGGGGCTGCAGAGTGTCCTGCCACAGGCTCTGGTGTTCTGTGCTGCACTCCCACGGGGTGAGCAGCTCTGGAGAGCTCCATGAAAGAGAGAACTCAGCTGAACTGCTGATTCTGGTGGTTTTCATCCTGCTCTGAAAGAAGAGGGGAGTTTGTTTAGTGTGGAGCCCAAGAGCTGTTTACTTGTTAATGAAGTAGCTCCATGTGCTGCTCAGGGAGAGCTGGAGCAGCAGCACGTTCACTGGGCCTGGCCACAAGCTCACCTTGTCCCCACACACCATGGGCAGAGACTCCTCACACTGCCCAGGGCTCCCTGCCCCAGCCTGGGGTGGACCAGAAATGGTGAATGGTTATCCAAGGCGTGGAGCTGGCAGGGCTGCAAATCCCAGATGAATCCTGGTGACCTGGAGGATGGAGAGAAGGATCTTCAGTGTGTCCTGCAGCCACTGCTGCCCACAGCCAACTCTTGGGCCAAATAGGAGCTCAGGGCATTTAGTGCAAGCTGACATGGTGACAAAATGGACCAAGAGGGACATGAAGCCTCCCAGAAGCACATCCCCACCATGGCCCAAGGCACACAACGTGTGGGAGCCCAGCTCTGCCACAGCTGCCTCTTGTCTGCAGGAGCCTCGCGGGCAGCGCATCCTCCGCCGGTGATTAATCTTTTGTCACGGACGAGCAGGGGGAACCAGAGATTAATAAAGCCCTGGCTTAGGCAGGAACACAGCTCTGCCCTCCCCAGTGCCACCACCAGCCCGGGACAGCCCCGGCAGCAGGGCTGGGCACGGGCAGATGCTGCCGCGGGGGCTGCCCACGGGCAGCAGGGTCAGGGCTGTCTGAGAGGAGGAATCACCAGCGGGAGGATGTTTGTTTTTGTAGCAGCTGGATGTGTCTCGGGGAGGGATGGGAACGTCTCCTGTCACTCGTGGGCCGGGAGGAGGCTGGCAGGGCAGGGATAAAGCTCCTGACAAGTTTGGACTAGCAGGCGAGTTGATTAGCTGAGAGATGAAAATTCACAGCTCTGCCCTTGCAGGAGCTGTGAGCTGCTGGAGATGTGTTTATGTGAGGGGGAAGCATCCTCTGTGCATGCTGCCCAGCTGCCCCAGTGCCCCACTGCTCTGCTGCCCCACTGCCTGGGCCCTGCCGGGACTGAGCCCAGGGTCCTGGTAGACCCAAGTAGCCAAAGTGTCTTGGGCCAGTAACGGGTCCCCATTGCTGGACAACCATGGTGGCTCTGCCCAAAGCTGTGGCTCTGCAGGGGCCAACAGGGCTGAGGGGCTTGGGGCAGCCTCACAGGGGTTGAGCATCCCAACTTCTCCATCAGCTCAGCCCATGCTGTTGGAGCAGCTCATTGCTGGCTGCCTGAGCACCCTGCATGTGCCTCCTGACCCACACTGGCCACGGGCAGTGGGCTCTGGACACCCAGCACTGCCTCAGATGTTAGTTGGAGGATGAGGGTAGAAAAGGAAGGCAGCATGGCAAGCAGGATCCCCTGTCAGCTGAGCCCGGGCTGGGCTGTGTCTGATGGTACCGATTAGCCCGTGATGGACAGAGATAAATGCATACAGCTGGAGGCTGAATAAATCGATGCTATACCTTGTATAATTGTCTCCAAAATCAGGTAATGACTGGCTCTTGGAATGCTTTGATCTTATCAGAAAGACAAGGAATACACTAATGGCTTTAATTAGACTTTGGGGATGAAGTGGATTGGGCCTCCTGGGTGAGCTGGTCTCTGGAATTGACCACTGGTGGGGATAGAAAGGCTTTAATCAGATTTAGCCTCTTTAATACCCACGCTAGTGTGTGTCTGCATGTGTGATACAGACCTGCTGCTGCCCTTCCTCTGGGAGGGGGAGGCTCTGCAGGCTGCTCTGCTCTTAGGAGCCTTTCCTCCATGTCCTGTCCCATTTGTGCTGGAGCTCTGCAGAGTCCACTGGTTTTATTTATGGACTCCTAGAGGAAAGCTGAAAACAGCTTGTCAAGAAGCAGTGGAGAGCTGGTGGTTGTTTCATTCCCCAGCAGCAGGGTGAGGGCAGCGTGCTGGCCACACTCAAGCATCCCGAGTGGCTGCCAATTACTGCTGCTTAATTATTGCACCTACTGGCCACAGTCCAAGCAACGGAAAAGCTTCTTATCTCTCTAGGAGCATGTCTTCATCTCGTCCTGCCATGGAATACGCAGTGCTGAGTGCTTGGAGGGTGAGCAGGGTCTGACTCAGCACTGTGACTCACTGGGTGAAGCCATTGCTCATCACTCCTGGTGGGCCCAGGCTCAGCAGTGATGAGTGCAGAGCAAGGGAGGCCAGGGCAGGCTCTGCCTCACACCCCCTCTCCCCCTCTGGGCTTCCCAGGATGTGAACAGAGGTTGGGATGCTGCAGCTCTCAGGGCCTCTGCCTCTCCTCCCCCTGTGCCCGTGTCCTGGGCTGTCCTCAGAGTGGTCCCTGAGGGGCTGCCAGGGGCTGCCACTTCTCACAGGCTGCACCTGACCTTCCCCTGCTGAGTTCCTCGCAGAACCAGACTGCTTCCTCAGCAGCAGCAGCCCAGATGCTGAAGCTAAACACACTTCCTAGGCCATGTTTATGTCTTCCCTGTTGTAAGTGCAGATGCAGATCACTTGGGAAGGTTGACATTAGCTATCCTGTTTCCCTTATGGTAATTTGTTGGGCTCAGATGAGCTCCCAAAAAGGATTTAACAACAAGAGCCACTGCCAAGGAAAGCACAACCTTGTTCAACACTTACTGTACAGCCAAATATTTTGAAGGCCAAGCCTCCAGGCGTGGTGTAAGCTCCCTGTAAGTAGCTGAGGTTTGGTGTGCACGGCGAGGTCAGCTCTGGTCCCACAGGAGCAGGAGGTGGCTCCCACCCCTGCCAGGGCATGAGCCCCACCAGGAGCATCACAACAGCCACAGAGCTGCAGCAGCTTGGCCTCCAGTGGAGAACACCAATATTTGGTGATTCTGGCTCAAGCAGAGAGGCCACAGCAGTGAGCCCAACGAATGAGCAAGGCTGAGCCTCCTCCTTCCCCCATGCCCAGCAATGCCCACCCCACATCCCCATCCCAGAGGGGTGACCCCACAGCAGCATGGGGAGGGACCTCCCTGCTCCCAGCGCTGTGGGGCCAGACCCTCCCACTGATGTGGGGCCACCAGGGATGCAGGATGCAAGAGGAAGAAGAACTGTGAGCTGCTGGGGGCTGGGGACCTGTCTCCCCAAACCATCTCTCCAGCAGAGCCAACCCCACTTGCTGTGCTGCCCCAGGACGTGACAAATCACCCCTGTGGGGGGGGGGAAAGCTCCTCAGTGTGGCACAAACACACACATGCTTAGTAACATAATCTCTTAAAAGCAAAATCCCAGAAATTCCTTTTTCTTCATGGAAAATGTTGCCTGGGGGAGAAGCTCATCATGAAGGATGAAAGCTTAATCCTTGAGGCAGAGCAGGACTTGGGGGGGAGAGTACAAACATGACAGTTGTTGCTCAGCGAGTTGGGGAATCAAAGGTGAAGAGGTAGCAGTTGTGCTGGGGCAGGCTGGGGCAGGCTGGGGATGCAGCTGCCAGGAGCTCTGGCAGAGCTTCCTCCCTGCCCGTGCCACATCCATCACTCCAGAGCTGCCTGGGACACACACACAGGGCATCCTGGCAGTGCCAGACACAGGGAAAGGCTGCAGCTGGGGATGTGGGGAGAAGGAGTTCTGCTGCACTCCTCTGTAATTCAGCAGCCTGGGGTCAGCAGCTGTGGGCACCAGGGAAAGAGCTTGGAGCAAGATCAGGCTGGGACCACTCCACAAGAAACCAGCAGTGTGCCTGCAGATGGATGTTCCACATTCTCTAGCCCATCACTATGGGTGCTGTGGGTGCTGTGACAAAGCACTGTGTGCTGGGGGCACAGCACGGGGCAGAAATGGCCATTGGTAGTGGCTCCTTGCTGGAAGCAGCTCCCCAGCCCCCTGGGAGACCTGCATGCCACCCCAGAGCAGGGATGCTGGTGATGGCAGAGCCTACGTTCACCCAGACAGCATCCCTGAGCCTTCAGCATCCAGCTGGGAGAGCCAAACAAACAGGCTCTGCTTCTCTTCTATTGCTGGGCTCCGGAGGGGAGTGGTGGAGGTGAGGTTACACTCTCCAGAGCACACCCTGCTCTGCCTTTGCTCACTGTGCAGCCAGGCTGTTTACGGGCTGGGATTCCAGCCCTCTCCTCTCCCCAGGCTCTGAAGATGTATTTCCTCTGGTGCCATTTCTCCTTCTGGCAGGCAGGCTCCCAGGTGGGTCTGGAGAATGTCAAAGTGGGAAATAAAGTTGTTCACTGACACACACAAAAAAAAGGGGAGAAGAAAAAGGGGGAAAAAAGCCTGAGAGGTGCCTTGTGAGGGAGCTGGGCAGGAGGGGGGGGATCAGACTTGGAGCATCAGGAGAGCATTGCCACGTGCCCTGCTCCAAGCACCATGGCTCTGCCACCACAGCTGGCCCAGGCTGCCCAGGGCAGTGCTGGAGTCCCCAGAAGGGCTCAAAAGCCATGGAGATGTGGTGCTGAGGGACATGGATGAGTGGTGACCTGGCAGTGCTGGGGAACAGTGAGACTGCATGGCACTAGAGATCTTTTCCAACCTAAAGAACTCCATGGTTCCGTGAGGGCTCTGTGGCTTTCTCATCCCTGGAGCAGAGGTGGGTCTGGAGGTGAGATGGAGGAGAGATGGAGGTGAGATGGAGGAGAGATGGAGGTGAGATGGAGGAGAGATGGAGGTGAGATGGAGGTGAGATGGAGGTGAGATGGAGGAGAGATGGAGG